>OY759271.1:12290602-12338102 GCA_963662155.1 Lamellibrachia columna | reverse complement strand
TGTGATGATGACGAAGAATAACATGATGACGATGATGACGGTGGTGGTGGTGGTGGTGATGACAGGGGTGATTGTAGCTATCATGATGACAGTTGGGATGGTGGTGTTAATGGTACGGCGGTAGTGGAAAATTATCTTGCTATAAGGAAAATTATTTGAAAAATACGACCTTCATATGAACGGTTGAGGGTTTTGTTATGAGATTGTCAGTATTATAGTGAACTGATAAAGGTCTACAAATTACATCCTTTGTATACGTGTTCAAGTGCAGGAAGCCGTGCCGGGCTAAAATCCGACTGATTAGTCATATTCGAACGTCCTTGGCGAGATCATCCTTGCTTCGAGGAGAGCTGGTTATGATGATGATGATGATTATGATGATGATAGTGAGTAATGTTGTTGTTGTTTCTTTTGAAAGTGATGATGGTGGTGACAACCTATGTTCTTGGAAGATATAGTGGAGATTATTATGATGACCACGATGCTGCTGCTACTGTTAGTAGTAGTGATGATAAATCACTTGTATTACATACTGGAGTCATATATATATATATATATATATATATATATATATATATATATATATATATATATATATATATATATATATATATATATATATATATATATATTTATATCGTGGTCTCTGATCATGATTACGCAACATGGTTGCCTACACAAACACACACACACACACACACACACACACACACACACACACACACACACACACACACACACACACACACACACACACACACACACACACACACACACACACACACACCACACCAAAAAAAAATCAAAACAGTAAAACGATGTACCTACAACGTATCCCTTCATACCAGAACGGTGGTCTTCCACAATCACTATCGTCTGACAATCGGCAGCTCTGTTATGATATGTTAGTGGTCTACACTGACCCATCGAAATAAATTGGTGTGTCACACAGGAGCTGAGTAAACACGGTCGAGAACGTAGTCTACCACTGGTACTTGTAGTACTTAGGCCGGTGGCAAATGTCAATCTCTAACCAGCAGTTACATAGTAGCGGCAAAAAGTAATGGATTCAGTGGTGAGTGTGGTTGTATATAAAATGACAGTTTGTAGTAACACGTTTGAGTTTCAAATATTCTTGAAATTATTGATGTATTCAATGTATATAAATATAAACGATGTATATTGTGTCAGATCAACATTGTTGTAATGTTGCAACTGAACATAACACACACTAGAAAACTAACCTAATTTAAAAAAGAAAAGTAAAGGTAAATGCCTTGATTGCGTATGTTGTGCACTACTTCAAGTTTTTCCTAGAAGTAATGCGGGGTTAGCAGGCTAACTATGCTAACCCTAATCCTAATGCACTGTCCAACGCTGCTGCGAGATTGGGACTTATTACATTCTTGCGCACTCTTTTACGTGGGGTCTGGGACTGGAACAACTCATAGTTTGTATGACATGTGACAATAAACCGTGTTTACGTTAATTATGTTTGCACATGCCATGATCGTGGTCTCACAATTTATTACGCAACTGTTTCATTTCCTAAATATTATTTGTAAGTGTATTACATGATATTTAGTATGGAGAGATTGAAAATAACGTAGAGGACACTGAAGAAATTGGTTAAAAAGTCATCATGATTCGATCCACTGGTACTATAAAAAACTTCTTCAACTTCCGTCAGTTATTTATCATGTATGCAAATCGTGTGTCGACCATATACGTGACTATAGCAATTCATTACTAAGCAACAATGCTACATGAGACAGCTCAATTCGAACGCATACAAAATTGTCTTGCACGTGTGCACCTCGTTTTTCACCACCTCTACCGCTACCTATTGAGTTACTTACTCATATAATCAAACTTAAACTGTCTACTCTTTCGTATCGTGCTCTGTCTACTCAGCAACCACCCTTCTTGGATAGTATCCTGAATTTTTCAAATAGCTATAGGTAGCTCAGATCATCTATACACAATAACTTATTGCTCTTAAGACTAAGCTTAGCTTGGACTAATACAAACTTTCTCTGTAACTGCACCTGGCGTCTGGTTTGAAATTCTCACCACATAATGCCTTTTGAGCGTCCCAGTTCATGATTATGTTTTGTTGCGCCTTTGAGCACAGGTTCCCGAGGATATAGGAGCAATAGAAGCTCATTATTGTTGTTATTCGTTTGGAATTAAATGTCTTTGACATTTGTGATATTTTTGTAAACATCTTCTTTACATTTATTTCAAGAGTATCCTGAGTTATTGTGATAGAAATGTCAAGAGGCATGCGATTTCCCTTTCTACATGATGAGATGGCCAGCATCTCAAAGGATTGGCTGGACACCCAGAGGGATGCAGATCCCATGATTATCTGATCATGTGACTGCAGGCCAGGGTTGTAGTCCGGTCACGTAAAATATCCGATCCAGTTCCCACAGTTGGCCCGGGAGAGATATTTTATTCCATATTTTATTCCATGATGAAAATAATACATATGTTGCACGTGTTACTTGACTTGGTGTGTGTGTGTGTGTGTGTGTGTGTGTGTGTGTGTGTGTGTGTGTGTGTGCGTGTGCGTGTGCGTGTGCGTGTGCGTGTGCGTGTGCGTGCGTGCGTGCGTGCGTGCGTGCGTGTGTGTGTGCGTGTGTGTGTGCGCGCGTGTGTGTGTGTGTGTTTGTGTGTGTTATATGTAGTCTTGTTTTCATAAACTAAATTAGTTAAAACATTATACAATATGAAATTGAAAGTATCATTGATAAATGTGTTCCCTTCAAAAAATAAGGAAAACGGTCTAGAAAGAAACAGTTGTCAAAAGAAGCTATTAGAAAAATATTGCACAAGCAAACTAAGTGGATGGTTTAAAGACGTACCAGAAAGGATGAAGACTACACAAAGTACAAAGAAGCATGTAATGGAGCTACGAATTAAATTAGACAATCTAAAAGAAGCAATGAGCAATAATTATAATGTAACATAAACAATTACAACAAGAGTTTATATGCATACATCAAGAATAAACAAAACTTACTAGACAAGGTTTGACCAATAGAAGACAATGCTGGAAATATAATATCGCAAGGGTTTTAACGGTGGAAGACCTAAATGGATAGTTCAGATCGGTGTTTACCAGAGAGGATATTAGTTCATTACCAGTTCCAGGTGCTAAATTTTAGTAGGCTAAATCTGAGTATTTAGGGCAGTTAATTGTAACTACAGAAATGGTAGCTAAGAAAATAAAGGCAATGAAGAATAATACATCACCTGGAGTGGATGGAATTCCTCCAAAACTACTAACATGTGTGTGTGTGTGTGTGTGTGTGTGTGTGTGTGTGTGTGTGTGTGTGTGTGTGTGTGTGTGTGTGTGTGTGTGTGTGTGTGTGTGTGTGTGTGTGTGTGTGTGTGTGTGTGTGTGTATATATATATATATATATTATGTGGGAAGATGTATCAGGAAAATAAAAAATCATATATATATATATATATATATATATATATATATGATTTTTTTATTTCCTTCCTTTTTCAAAATGAAGTACTAAGTCACCCAACCTTATCTTGATCAGATATGAGTGCAAATCCATTTTCTATTTGTGATATGGTAACAGCTACGTCGACAGCAAACTTAGAAGAATACTGTGCAATCAGTTATACCACGATATTTATTTACTATTCAAATATAAAATTTGCAGAACTATTGTAATGCGATACTTGCAATATCAAACAGTATAATGCATACTATGTCAAATATGCCTTAAAATGGTAAAATTAATTATATTATATAATTTTATTAAGTCACAGAAAATCACATTTGAGCTCAATCTTGACAGTATTCAACAACAGTGAAACTTGGTCAAGATACTCATTTATTATTTATCTTTAAGAAAAGGCAAACACATTTGGGTTTTCAGCGCAACTGCTTGTCTAGTAACAATTATTCATATATATTTAAACTTCGAAGAGCCTTATTGCGCGAAGAATATTAGTTCATATATCCACCACTGTCTAGGTATTTATTTATACAGCTGAGTCAACTAAGGCAACATGGAGTCAACGAAATTGCCCAAGCTTCGAAGCATAGGCAAGAGGATTCGAAACCGGAGTCTCTGGATTGAGAGTCCGACTTCTTAACCATAACGCCTCCGCGCCCTATGCAGATTTCTGCTATAAATGGTTCAATCGCATCCTCTTGCGAGATAATTGAGAGTTGACATGTCCACAGCAAGATACACATAAATTGTTTCCCTTGGCATAGACACCAAACAGAATGGACCAACGGCATTTAGTGTATATTTTGAAATACATACATAGGCAAAGTGGGGTGAACGAAATTGCCCAAGTTTCGGAAACAGTGGCACGTGGTTTCGAACCCATGTCCCCTCGACCAACAATTCGACGCCTAGCCACCGCGTCCAATTTAAATGGTAAACATCTAAATGCCCCCTAAATATGCCCCCATCTAAATGGTGAAACGTCGTGTTGTGTTGTCCATGTGGCAGTGGTTAGGGAAAAGCGAAAGGTACGATCTCAACCGTCTTCTCTTTTACTGAAGACAAAAATGAAAAGAACCGAAAAACCCATAAGGAAAGGATTGGAATGTAAGTTTGGGCTCACACATATTGTCCCTAGCAATCAGCAGAATATAGGTGATGTATATTTTATTTGAATTATTTAGTGATTATTGAATGATCTGTACCTGTTCAATCAGCTACATGTTTTTATTTACATTACTACAATTTGTATTGATATAACAAACTAAAACATTAATTCATTATTAATCATTCTTACGCTGTCTCGCAGGATGTTGGTGTGTTTGGGAGATCACAGTTTATTTGCGGTATTATACATATAATATGTGACATGTTGTTACATAACAATACAATCATGTCGATCTTCTCCTGCGACACTTTGTTACCCACTTGTTGTTTTTAGGTATAGCTTAGCCTTAGATACTTTTAGTGGGATGTTTGTGTTGAAACTAGCGGCCGGTTAGCTTATATATGCCATCAGCTGGTTTCCAACTTTTAGCTAGCGTCATTAATTTGTTAATCTAATCAGTTATCTATTTATTTGCATGAGTGAGGCTGAACCACCAGATAAGTACACCGAGACAGCAGACATGGACGTGGACCCGTGTACGTCACGACCGTGATTATGTAAACGTTCTACCTTTAGAGGAGCGGATATAATATGTCATTCAGCACTAAATTCGAATTTATGGTGACCTTAGTGTCGACGGGGATCTTCAATAGGGCATCATGCTTATTAGTTGAAGTGGTTCACAGTCCAATAATGACTGAAAGTGGTGTTTCCACATATCATGTATACAGCAGAGGTACCATTGACACCGTTCACCGTGGTGGCAAGAGGTACAGCTTTGTCATGCGCAATGGCAACTTTTTCCAGAAATAGACTGCGTCACTATCCTGCAGTGAGAGTGATTCGCACGGCATGCCATCGAATCCACCGTACAATTTATTCGTTATTTTGACACTGCCTAAGGCTAAGACGATATTTAAAAAGCAATTGCGTTCTGTTGCAGTTGTGACACTGTGGAGTTGCACGAAGACACCCGTTACAGCATGAAGCGATACATCGTAAGTGTATTTTGTTACTATTACTATTTATAGAAATACTGTGGCGGATGCTCATATCCACACTTGGTGTATCTAAAACACGCTGCAGTGACAACCACTTTCCAATATTTGATATTAAATCGACGTTCATACTCACTTGTCAAAACAACTGCAAATCCATGTTCGTTTTATGGTATTTATCAGTAACTGTAGACTTCCAATCAACAACAATACACATACAAACACAAATCTCAACCTTACACAAATTCGGTTGCTTTTTTCAGATCGTGTTCCTTGCCGTAATAGCGTTGCTGGCAAGATCATGTTCCGCGGCCAAAGCTCCTTCTCTTTACCTCTGCCAGAAGTGCAAAGATGACTGCCAACGTATGTTTATGAAATGCATAACAGGATGCCGACGACATACAGTTAGCGGTGAAGGGTGTGTTCGAAAATTGAACAAGTGCGATGTAAAATGCGAGAAAAAATTCGGAACTTGCTAGTGAGAGTAGTGTCTCAAACTGGTGTGGATTTTTAAATTATTATACCGGTTATCATGTTACTATCTTAGTATTTCCTGCACACATACCGTATACGATCACTATTTCAAATTAAAACCTGTGTCTACGTATATGTAATAATGATACATCCACCGTTGCTGCAATGGCCAATGCTATTTAACTTGTTATTTACATCCAAGACAGTTTATGAGAAATCTTGTTTTAAGTTATCGTACTTATGCCTCTCTCTTACGTCTTACTATGTATGCTCGAGCAAATGTTTGTATGTATGTGCTTTTGCTATGCTACTCGTCCGAGACGCTTTGCGTTCTCACATGTTGAAGGGTTCATCTATGACCCCACGGTCGGGTCGTCTCAGTTTTTTTTCGAAATTCACCCCGCTGTTACCCTTTCTACGAACAGTCGAATTACCCTTTGTAGTTATTACGTACACATGTCCGCAACGCTGAGCGAACAATTGCGTACAATTGTTGACAACGTCATGCGTATGTTCTTGTGTGACACGTGAGAGTGAAGTTATCATAGCAGGTGATTTTAATATTGACTTACTGAAAATCAAAGAAAAACCTGTATTTAGTGAATACTTTGACATGATAAGTGCACAAGGCTTCTTTCCTAGAATCACATTGCCTACCATATTTTCAGAACATTGTGGTACACTTATTGAATTTTTTTTATGTAAACTAACAGAGGGGTCATTGAACTCCACTTCTGGCATTTTAATCAACAACATTTCTGATCATCTTGCCTGTTTCATTTGCATAGACTGCATATTAACTCGAGACACGGTACCTAAATTTATAACAATAACACAGAAAAGTCCGGATTCACTAAATAAGTTTAGATTAAAATTAATACGCTCAAACATTTATGATAAACTAAATAAGGATATTGATGGTAATCCCAACGAAAATTATAACTTTCTTGATGAAATTATTTCAAATACTATGATTAAATGCTTACCCACCAAGACAATTAAATATAACAAACATAAATATAAAAAATCGTCTTGGATTACTCAAGGTATTATTAGATCAATAACGTTTAGAGATAAGCTATATCTAAAAATGAAGCAAACTACTATAAACACAGCAATATATCAGGTCCTTAAAACTAATCTGCACGCTTATAATAAAATTCTAAACAAATATTCGTCTGGCCAAAAAAATATATTTTGAATCGAGATTTGAGAAACATAAGAACAATATTAAAAAAACATGGTCAATTATTAAAGAAATAATTAATGAAACAACAATGACTGAACAATTTCCTTACTCTTTTAAAATTGACGGAACAACTGTTACCGATAAAACGGATATTGCCAATCAATTTAATTAATTGTTTTACAAATATTGGTCCCAAACTTGCATCACAAATACGCAGTAACGGCAAATGTCATACAGATTATATGAAAAACCAGACCATACATAAATTTACGTTTAAACCTATAAGTGAAGATACTACAATTAATATAATTCACCGTATGCATCCTAAATCTAGTAGTGGCAAAGACAGCATATCAACTATATTATTAAAATCAATAAAACATGACATTTGTAAACCTGTCACCACAATACTCAATCAATCTTTGTCAACAGGTATATTTCCTGACAAACTAAAAGTTGCTAAAGTAATACCACTATTCAAAAAAGGTGATAATACCATTTTTGATAATTACCGTCCAATTTCGATCTTACCAGCAATTTCTAAAGTACTTGAGAGAGTCATATTTGACCAACTACACGAATACTTCCACACTAGAGAGCTATACTACAGTAGTCAATATGGCTTCAGAGAGAAACATTCAACCGAACTTGCCACCCTTGAAATAATAGACAGAATTATTCAGGAAATGGACAAATCTCTAACTCCAATAAATATATATATATTGATTTATCAAAAGCCTTTGATACAATAGAACATAATATACTCATGGATAAATTAAAGCACTATGGAATAAAAGGCACAGCATCTGTAAGAACTATTTATCAAATCGTAAACAGTACGTACAATTTGGACACATAACATCTAAAGAAGCATATATGTTGTAATTGACGTATTTTATTTCAAAATGAAGCACAAGGTCACCCAACCTTATCTTGATATTACGCATTTGATATTAGACAAATATTACAAATGTCAAAGACATTTATTCAACTTCCCTAGACTGAGAGCAAACACTCGTGAAATTTGCATTCGTGAACTGCTGTTTGCAACATCACCATCGATGTGGAAATTAACAACCGTACACGTGCTGCCTCAGGCGCCTTTGGAGGACTCTGGTAGCGAGTGTGGTCACAACATGGCATTACAATCCCCACAAAGTGTAAGGTATACAAGGCGATTGTATTACCAACACTACTGTACTCAGCTGAGACGTATATTCTCTTCCGTCGCCACATCAGAAAACTTTCCCAAGTGCATCTATGTCCGGCATCTACGGCAAATCCTTCGGATCTCATGGTAAGATCACATTTCAAATGCAGAAGTGTTGAGACAGGCCAACATGTCAGGTATAACAGCCATACTGCCTGCATCCCAACTCCGCTGGACTGGAGTTACCCGAATGAGCAGCGATTGATTCCCAAAGGATGTGTTCTATGGGGAATTATCCAGCGGGAAACGCCTTCGTGGTGGAGAGCGTTTGCGATACATAGATGTGATAAAAAGGCATCTCAAAGCCACACACATCCCTGTAAACACCTGGGAATCCACTGCACAGGACCAGCAACAGTGGTCATACATCAGGGAAAGATTCATATAGTAGAAAGGTTAGCAGAAAAGTATCAATATGAGCACGATCGTCGGAACGGCATTCTAGGTGCTTCTATACCTACCGTCTTCTGTGATGACTGCGGCAGAGGTTTTTTGGCATAAATAGGCTTGAATTCTCACTGAAGAGCAAAGCGATGGACAGCAGAGAGAGAGAGAGAGAGAGAGAGAGAGAGAGAGAGAGAGAGAGAGAGAGAGAGAGAGAGAGAGAGAGAGAGAGAGAGAGAAGAGAGAGAAGAGAGAGAGAGAAAGCGAGAGAGAGCTGATTAACAAAGCTTTTTTGAGTTTCAAAATCTGGCGTGCTTGATGCTCCCATGCTAATATACAATAATTGCACATTATAGTGATACGGCATACCAAAACCAGGCTTTTTGAGTAAATTTTACAATGTAATTTTATTACAGATTCATAACTTAAAATTAAACCAAGATAAACAGTGTATCTTACTCCAGGGCCCAGATATTCCACTTGAAGTGTACACATTCATGGAATAACAGTTCCGAGAAAATCAGCTTAGTTTTAAGAACAATAAGTGGTGGTGAAATAGATGATCTGAGCTACCTATGGCTATTTGAAAGATTCAGGATTCTATCCACGTAGGGAGGTTGTTGAGTAGACAGAGCACGATAAGAGTAGATCGTTTAAATGTGATTATATGAGTAACTTAATAGGAAGTGGTAGTGATGGTGAAAGACGAGGTGCGCATGTGCAAGACATTTTTTATGCGTTCGAGTTGAGTTGTCTCTTTTAGCACTGTTGCTTTTTAATGAATTGCAATAGTTAAGGCGGCTAGTAATTAGTGCAGCGGACATTGTTTTAGCAGTAGATAATATATGTGACGCCGAATTCAACGGAGATCGCGTATATGGTTGACACATGATTTACATACTTGAGAAATATACTAACGGAAGTTGAAGTCACTGTCAAACACAACACCTATATTACGAACGGCATCAGATGGGGTTGTATTACCGCCAAGTATTTTAATACAACAGAACAGCTCAATCTTGCAGCTCAAAAAGTATTCATAGTCACACCGTATATATTACAGTAATTGGTTCATTGTACCAGTGGATCCAATCATGATGACTTTTCAGTCAATTTCTTAAATGTCCTCTACGTAATCCTCCATCTCTTCATACTAAATGTCATGAAATGCACTTACAAAATAACCACCCTAGGCCAATATGGAGGGGTCTTAGAACCCCGTGGTAAATATTACGGTAAAGGAACTCGAATATAGGCCTACATTGGAACTAGTGTCAATGTAAAGACTGAAGTTTTAGTAGCCGGAAAATATTAACCCTTATGTAAGTAGAACGACACATGTGTCGCCGGTCCCCCTCCAGTTCGTAAGTAGAATGACATATGACTACGACTGACTGAGACCCCCCTGCCAACAAGCATATATCCGCCCCTGATATTCATATTGTATTAATTGTAACGTCTTCAGCTGAATAAAACCAAATCAGCGATTAATGCGAAATATCTCGACTTTCGCGCGTGGCATACAACGTCGCACAAAAAATTATACACTAACCCCAAAATGGGTTCTTTCTAGTTAACCACTTGAAATTTGAGACGACAACTTACACGTCGAAAGGTGCTGCCTCCTCCGTTGGCGCTTTTGTTAAATATGGGTTCACTGCGTGCGTGCGTGCGTGCGTGCGTGCGCGCGTGTGTGTATGTGGGTGTGTCTTGTTCAGTTGCAACATTAAGATAATGTTGATTTGATATAGTATACATCGAGTATATTTATTATTTATGTACATTATATATAATTATATATATATATATATATATATATATATATATAATTTCAAGAATATTTGAAACTCAATGTTGTTACTACGAACTGTTATTTTATATGCAACCACACTCACTTTTTCCGCTACTATATAACTGCTGGATAGAGACATATAACTGCTGGATAGAGACATATAACTGCTAATTAGATATTGACAGTTATCACCATCCTAAGTACTACAAGTACCAGTAGTAGACTACGTTCTCGACCTTGTTTACTCAGCTCCTGTGTGACACACTCATTTCTTTCGACGGGTCAGTATAGACCACCTGTATCGCACTAACATATCATAAAAGAGCTGCCGATTGTCATACGATAGTGATCGTGGAAGACCATCTATCTGGCATGAAGGGATACTTCGTAAGTAAGTGTATCGTTTTACAGTTTTGATTGTTTTGTCTGTGTGTGTGTGTGTGTGTGTGTGTGTGTGTGTGTGTGAGTGTGTGTGTGTGTATGTGTGTGTGTGTGTGTGTGTGTGTGTGTGTGTGTGTGTGTGTGTGTGTGTGTGTGTGTGTGTGTGTGTGTGTGTGTGTGTGTGTGTGTGTGTGTGTGTGTGTGTGTGTGTGTGTAGGCAACCATGTTGCGTAATTATGATCAGAGACCACCATATAAATATGACTCAAGGATGTAATACACGTGATTTGTCATCACTACTACTAACAGTAGCAGCAGCACCGTGGACATCATAATAATCTCCACTATATCTTCCAAGAACAAAGGTTGCCACCATCATCATCACTTTCAAAAGAATCAACAAACGCAACATTACTCATTATCACCATCATCATCATACCCGCTGTCCCTCGAAGCGAGGATGATATCTCCGTGGGTGTTCTAATATGACAAATCAGTCGGATTTTAGCCCGGCACGGCTTCCTGCAGTTTGGACACATATAATAAGGATTTAATTTGTCTACTATATTACTGACAATGTCATAGCAAAACCCTCAACCGTTCATATCATGTTCGTAGTTTTAAAATAATTTTCTTCATAGCCATCATAGTCACCACCGCCACCACCGCCACCACCGCCACCACCACCACCGGCGCCACCACCACCACCACCACAACAACAACCACCGCCATCATCATGTTCTTCGTCGTCATCATCATAGCTACCAACACCAGCAGCAGTGGCAGTAGCACAATCGTCAAAGTAACTACCGTTACCACTTCCACTCAATGCCATTACAAATAGGTAATAACAACAGTATCAACCGTAATTTGCTTCAAATTAATGTACTTTTTCAGATCATGTTCCTCGTCGTAGCATCCTTGCTGGCAAGATCATGTTCCGCTGACAGAGCTCCTTCTGTTCGTCAGTGCCGGAATTGCAAACAAGTATGCGCACAGAATTTTATGAAATGCATAAAGGCGTGCCCATCCCGACATTCAGCCAAAACCAACGCGTGTCAACGAAAACGGGAAAAGTGCAATGTTAAATGCGAGAAACAATTCGGAGCTTGCTAGTGTGTCAATTTGGTGTGTAGATTTTAATTGTCATACCGGTTGTGGTGTTAATACCTTTTGACAGATTGTGATAGTTTATTCTTTAAACTTAAGGGAGCGTAAATCAGTAATTGGTAAATCAAAACTTTGGAGGCATTTTTGTGGAGTTTGACATAAGTTGAGTGTGTAAAATTGCTGTTTGTCACAAATGTTGCCTCTCTTTTGGGATATACCAAAACACCGAGAGGAATGATCAAAAGGGCAAAAGGGATCTCCCACACGTTGAAAGATTCTCCAAAGACAGAAGTACTGTAATCAATATGTTGATAAATGTTTATTGCGTCCATCTTGAAGTTCAAGGTGGCCACCATGGGCAATCACTATTTTTCTCATATGCGAACTTTGAGAACCTTCCACCAAAGAGAGATGCCTTGTCCTATCCTTCCATGTGAAAAGTTAGCATCATAAGTACCATGGAGACAGGTCTACCTCTCTAGAATCCATGGAATGGAGATATGAGAAGCGCACGCTAGTGCAAATATTAGTGTATTTGCAACATGTAACCCAATCCAGGCTTGATCTCTAATGACACGATGAGAAGAAGCCATCAGCTAATTCCCTGTGGCTGCAACATTGGCTGCAGGAAGTATCGTTTTCCATGTACATCGCTCTATAAGAGCAACGATTGCAGTAACATTTTTATGTTACTGCATTGGAATCATGGTAGCTCGGATAGGCCTCGTCTCTTACAAACGGGCTATATATGATTATGTAATTATATATACGTTGTGACATTTTCGTATGCCTTACCTTACTGCCTTAATCCTCTTGGCCCCTTCAGGAGCATAGGGCTTCAACCATGTTTCTCCACCTCACTCTCTTCTGGGCTAGAGCTTTGGCCTCTTGCCAGGTGACCCCCACTTTATCAAGATCTTGTAGTATGGAGCGTCTCCAGTTGATTTTTGGCCTTCCTTTTCTTCTCTTTCCTTGTGCTTGCTTGGTTGTATTTATTGTATCTTTTCTGAGTGTGTGGCCAAACCAGCTCATTTTCATATATTTATTATTTAATTGTAAATTCAGACAAACCTTTCAGACAATTGCGAAGAATTACTTTGTTTACGTGATACAATGTGCTGTCTTCTGGTCATGCCGCTTAATGTAATTTCTTTTCGAGTATCTGTTATTCAGTGTCTTAGCGATGCTGTGTTTGCGTATACTTATTACCGAGTGAATGTAACTATCTCTGGTCGCGGAAGTTCAAGAAGTCGTTATTGACGTTTGCTTAGTTGTTGTGTTAGGTAGTCCTAATCGCATTAGTAGGAGGTGGCGGTTGACACACGATAGTGCTGCACGAAGACACCCGTTATAACATGAAGGGATACATCGTAAGTGCATCGTGTTACTGTTTTCATTCATCGACGTTGTAGTACTCAAAAATCTCTATACATCCATAACCCGTAGTTTTTCAAATATCGATGATTAATTATCATATTCTTACCGGTCCAGGAGCCAAGACCAGCAGAAAATAGTTTCGTTCAACACTCACTACACAATTGGTTTTACACTACTGGTTCCTCGGGTGGTGTCTCCGGAACATGTCTAGTCCTGGTGTGCAACTGAATTGTGGTATCATTAACATTTTACAGCCAATTTCCAAATCGTAGAAACCAAAGAAGTGTTATCCTTCAAGCCAGATAGCTCAGATTCTATAATAATAACGTTACATTAACGTAACTTATCAGATGCAAACATTAACTGGTTCAACAGCGATACGATACATAATAATACAGCAATATGTAAACAACAATTATTAAATAATCCGGGCTATCTGAGTTCACTTCTTTGATTTTTATGATGCGCGTCTTGGCCGCCAACAACCTGAATGGATAAATGGCTGTAAAACTTTAGTGATACCATAATAATAATAATAATAATAATAATAAAAAGACTTCTTTGGCGCCAATATCCTCGGAAAATCCGAGCTCAGTGGCGCAACAAAACCAAAGGATTAGGCATTCTCGTGACCATGTACAATGCAAAAAGTCGTCAACCGATGGATGGAGGTGCTAAGAAGCTAAGGAGGATAGGCCATTTTGAAAAGATAGGTTTTCAGATTACGGCGAAATGAAGCTATATTTCTTGCTGATTTTACGCTGTCGGGGAGTGAATTCCACAGAGTTGGTGCGGCAACCGAGAAAGCTCGAGTTCCAGCGTTTGTCTTAACTCTGGGAACAGAAAGTAAACCAGAACCAGACGACCGAAGCTGTCTGGGCTGTCTTGCTGGAGTGAGTATTGAATGTAAATATGCAGGTTGTTTGGTTGAAAGGGTTTGATTGGTAATTGTACATATCTTAAAAAATAATGCGATATCGCACAGGGAGCCAATGCAATGATTTTAGAAGTGGCACTGAGCGAGAGAAACGAGGAGATCGTGTAACTACCCTAGCCAGACAATTTTGGACACGTTGAAGTTTTGTAATATCCTTGATAGCAATATTATGAAGGAGGGAATTGCAGTAATCAAGTCTGCTGCTAACAAGAGCTGTTGCAATAGTTTTAGCGACAGAAAGTGACATATACCGGCGAATACGGCGAAGATCACGGATATGATAAAAACAGCAACGACACGTTTGAGATATATGTTGTCTAAAGTTGAAATTCTTATCAAAAGTGACTCCCAAATTCTTCGCTGAGACTGCTGGTGTGATAGTTTGATCCAGGATACATGTCGGGAAAAAACCATCAAGTTTGCCACACTGCTTTGGAGTACCAATTATGAGAAATTCAGTTTTGTCTGCGTTTAACTTTAATTTGCTGTCAGTCATCCAGAGGAAGATATCCTGGAGACAATTGCTGAGCTGATTTAGGGAGCGATTTGTATCTGAGGTAGCCAAAGAAATGTAGATCTGTGTATCATCTGCGTAAAGGTGGTGGTCCAAGTTATGATTTTGGATAACAGAGCTGAGTGGTGTAGTGTAAAGAGTGAACAGCAAAGGCCCCAGAACAGAACCCTGGGGGACACCACACGAAGTGGGGAGTGCGGCCGAGAAACAGTTTGCAATCTTTATAGTTTGGTGTCTACCAGTTAGGTATGATAAAAACCAGTTCAGAGCTGTGCCAGATATGCCATACCACAATGATAAGCGTTTAATAAGGATGCCGTGATCTATGGTATCAAAGGCGGCAGACAGATCCAGCAAGGTAAGTAGTAGGTATTAGCTTTTCAATCCTCACTTTTTCCAGCCCATGGTCTACATCTCCATCCGGTTGCGCGCGCAGCCCCCTAGCGGGAATGATAGCGCCATCTAGCGACTGACGCGAGCGCAGCACGCGTGCACGCGTGCTGCACGCGCATCGTCGTAACCACGCAGCTCCCTAGCGGGTATTATAGCGACTGACGCATGCGTGTGCGCACATGCGCGGTCTTCTGGGTAACACGTGCGCTCTTTAGCGACTGCGACTGAATGGCGGACTGACGGGTGGGGAGATTTTTCGGGTAACAGGTGCGCTCTCTAGCGACTGCGACTGAATGGCGGGCTGACGGGCGGGTTGGCGGACTGACGGGCGGGGACACCTAACGGACTTATGGTTATTGACCTAGTAAGGAGACGAATAAAAGCGTACGGTGCACACGTATTTTATTGAATAAAACAAAGCGGTAGCGATACAATCGTAACGACAACAGTACAAGCGTGTTCGAATGAATACAACGGGTATGATGACGATGAGTTGACTTGCGGATGTCGACCATCGCGCCAGAGGTCGCGAACTTACGGGTGTCTCCACCTCGCCAGAGGTTCAGTACGATGTGCGATAGTATGGTATACCCTTTTTTAGTAGGTTAATCCAATCGAACACGCGACAATCGTTAGCGACCAGATCAGTCCGGAACGCGTTTACGAAAGTTCTCATAGGAGAACCGTTACATCGAATCATTATATAAGTTACACAATATTGTCCGCAAACGTTAGACAGGGGACTCTGAAGTCTCTTGCTATTATGAGTCCACTCGGAACAGTGTTTGTTCAAGAAGGCACTGAACACGGCGTGAAGGGGCGGTAGACCGTACGAACAGAAGTATTCGCCGCGTCCGTCGGAGGATAGGTACAGCGCTATCCAATGTTCGCCCGGTTCGTCGCCGTCGTCGGTGTTGCACACGAAGGCAATCGGCAAAGCGTCTATTGTTTTAGGCAGTCCGTCTTTGGGCACAACGCCACCAAAGATGGACGCGGTGTTCGAATCCATCGCCAGTAGACGAGCGATCTGCAGGGTGTCCATCTCAGTAGTCGTAGATGACGTTGCGATTCTTGTCGATTTCCAGCACGGATTCGAATTCGGCGTAGGCGACGACGTTCACGGTGGTGCGAACCGCTTCTCGGAAATGAAATTCGATGCGCAGGTTGCCTTTTTGCACCAGATTGAAGCAGGGACCGTCGCACTGGTCGGGGGTCAGATCGAAACAGAAGAAGGTGTAGCCGTCTCGGTAGTCGTCGCGAGTCAGACCGTTCCCTTCGTCCTGCCAGATCT
Organism: Lamellibrachia columna; assembly: GCA_963662155.1. Classification (NCBI taxonomy): domain Eukaryota; kingdom Metazoa; phylum Annelida; class Polychaeta; order Sabellida; family Siboglinidae; genus Lamellibrachia; species Lamellibrachia columna. The sequence goes on along the minus strand of OY759271.1, from coordinate 12,321,456 downwards.
TGCCGGTTGAGGTGAACAGGCTCGTGTAGCTCCTGACGAAGAGGTTGTCCTCGAAGTTGTGCTGGAAGGGTTTGGAAGGTATCTGACGTCCGTCCACGTACACCGAGTGGAATCCTATGGCGTTGTTCTTGGCGTGAAACGGGTTTTTATCGTACGCACCGTTGTAGGCGTCGTCGATGCAGCACAGTACGAGACGTTTTGGCAGTGTGTTGAGGAACAGGTTCTCGTGCGTGTGCGACCGAGCCCCCGCGGGAATGGAGTACACCTTCATACTGACGGGTCGTAACGGATACTTGACCGTACTCTTCTCGAGTGCTTTGATGTGAGCCAATTGCACGGCTGGATTGAGGGTGGCCTTCTTGACGAACAAGGTTGCATTGACGATCGTTATCTTGTAATCGGGGGCTGCTCCTCCAGCTATCAACGCAAACGACGGCTTACTACGCACCAGTCGTATCTTGACGTCGACTCCGTTGATTAGGAATTTATCCTGTAGAAACATATCCACGTGGAGACGACCCATCATGTCGACCACGCGACTGCCTGTTATGTACTCTCGTCGAGTCACGAACCCGGGGTTAGGATCGACTCCGCCTGCCAGATCGACGGCGCTCATGCGACTAGCCTTGTCCTTGTACCACAGCTGATTCGTCAGCTGCGTCGACTTGGCACCGACTCCGTAAGTCAACAGCGTTTCCACGAAGGCCCTATACGCGTACGTGTTGGTCGACTGGGTCACGAGCGTGCCGTTCAGGAAGACGTCGACCTGGCTAAACAGCGAATGCAGCCAGTTGTTCACCGGTCCTACAGGTGCAGCCGCGTCGAGATCGGCTCCGTTGGGTTGCGTCACCTTCACCTGCACGTGTATCATCGTGTTGGCGAGATCTATGTAATCATCACCCGAACCGGGGATGAAGAATTCTATCGGACCTCCAGAGTCCAGAGATGCCGTTGGTTGATGTTCCACCACGTGACTGGCGATGATGCAGTTCTGAGTGGGAGGCACGGTAAAGAGATCCAGCTCGCTCTTGACTCCCTCACACGACTGTCTATGCACGAATGCCATTGTTGATCTCTCGTTTCTTGAACGTCCGTCTCTCGCTTCGTCTCTTTACTATAGTGATTGTCGTCTTCGAGGACGGTTGTTTTATACCCTTAGTTAAAGTCACGGTGTTTATGTCGCGGCGCAACAGAACGTCCAGTCCACGACCTCATCGGTATTACACACCGACGAAGTCGGGCAGCGCACCGCCGACCAGGCGCGCGTAAGAATCGTAATTCGGCGGGAAGTCCGTAAGTCATCAGTGTGCTCGTGTGGGAGGTCTCATGTCTATACACGATCGTATACGGTGTGTTCATGTAGGAGATCGGATAGTTCACGAAGACCTTATAGTTATACACGAGCGTCATTGTCGAATATGTCGATCTCTCGTTTCTTGGACGTCCGTTTCTTGCGTCGATACTTTACTGCACTGATTATCGCCTTCGCAGTCGGTCGCTTTATACGTTTACCCGGGGGAGGTCGAAGTCCCGTCAACAAGGCATCGGTGACGCGTCGCTTGGCAGCCGTTTTTATGTTCTGACCCGATAAGACATCGCCGGCTATACGAACGCCGGTCTTCAACGCTCCCTTACCCAAAGCCACGGCACCTCTCTTGATGAGCGGCATGGCGCTGCGCAACAGACCGCTGAACAGACTGCCCAGTCCGTGACCTCGTTGGTATTGCGCACCGGCGAAGTAGGGCAGCGCACCGCCAGCCTGACGCGCGTAATAATCGTTGTAGTTCATTAGAACAGTCCGGTCTTGCGTCGACGAAAATGAAGCGTCACCGTCACTCGACCGTATTCGAATGGCACGCGTCGACCCATGTCGTCTCTTATATCCACTTCGATCGAGTGGAAGTTCGAGCGCAACAGAGGTATGTAGTGAACGTTAGTGAAACGTTCGGACACCCTGTCACCGTGACGTCCGCTAATCGGAATGGATCGCAACAGCGGCGCGAGAGTGTCACCCACTATACGAGACTCCACGACGTCCGTGTATACGTATAGGGTGTTGAACCCCTGCGTCATGTCCACCACGTCGGGGGCTTCGATGTGGAAAGGGTACGAGGAGTCGGAAGGTCGAGAGTCGGGGACGAGTGACGACGCGGACGTAGCAGTCGTTTCCGTTCCGGTGACCACTTCCTTGTGGAATCCTAACATGGAAGTAGTCGAACTGTGGTACGGTATGGTGAACCTGGTGTTCTCCGTCATGTGTAACGTCATTTTTTGAGTGACGGAACTATAGCTCATTTGAGCTCGTGTCTTCTCCGTTCTCAGACTGTACAGTCCGTTGTTGACGTGGTACATCAATGTTAACGGATCGTCGTAATATCCGCACGACAATTTCGCGCGTCGAGTCACGTCGGGAACATCGACCTCTTCGAGGAATAACCAGACATCGTTCTCCGTGACGTTGTACCAAGTGTGCGAATACTGCATCTCTGTCAATCCGCACTCCCACTCGCCGATCAGCTCGACTCGGTTAGGCAACTCCGTGACGTAATGGGTCAAGGTGTTGTCGGGGTGTATCTTCATAGAAGCGTTGCTAGGCAGCGTCATGTAGAAATCAGTCGTCATTGCGTCTCAACGTGGGATTGGGTACTAGATACCCCAACGAGCTGCTCAACAGAGCCGTCCACAGATTAGAATCGCCGTGACCGACAGTCAGGTTGTAGATGCTTATCACGATGACCGTGTACAAGATGACGATCTGACACAGAAACACTATCTCCTCTTTGGGACACTTGATACCGAACAGATGCCAAGGAGTGCCGTCGTTCGTCGCGTCGGTGCAATCCTCCTCCTCCGCCTCCTCTACCTCCTCCTCTACGACGACAGTGTGCGGTGCCGTGTCTTGATCCATAATGACAATCCGTCTTGCATCGTTTAGTCTTTATAGTGAAGTGAGCGACCTGGCGTCGATCCAGCTGTTGAATTTGGACGAGTATCCGAACCATTTCACCAAAGCATTCGTTCGAGCGCCGACCTTACGACGTTCCAGCACCGCTTCCACTCGGAACGCTTTATCGCTCGCTATCACCACTTTCTGCAGCTCCAGTTCGTAGAAGGTGCCTTCCAACACGTCGCCGAGATCGTCTCGCAGGCGGTACACGGGTGGTTCGGAGGGGTGAACTTCGTGCACGGTGAACACCTCTTCGCTCCAGTTCGTCTCGTAGCCCTTTTCGAACGTGCCTTTGTACTTGCTGACACGCACGCGATCTGACACGCGTAACTTGGGCACACCCTTACCGTCGTGTCCGTACAGACGTTGCCACACCGTTTCTTGATTCTTTGCGGTCACCTGTGATGGAGCCATACCGAGGCTGCGGTGGCGGGTGTCGTTGTACGTTCGCACCAGATCCGGAAGGACGTCGATGTAACGCCACGACTGAACTTTCGTGAAGTAGCGCCACATGCGACCCTTCAACGTCTTGTTGAAACGTTCCACGATGCTCGCCTTCGTCTCCGCGTTGTGTGTGGCGAAGTGATGAACGCCACGTTTTCGTAAGAGCGTCTGAACGGATTTATTCAGAAATTCCATTCCACGATCCGTCTGTAACGTCTGCGGCTGGTCGTCCGCGAACGCGATTCGCAGAGCGGCGACCAACGACGCGGCGGACTTGCTAGGCATAGGAACGCATTTGGCTCGCTTCGAAAAGACGTCGATCGTCGTGAGGAGAAAGGTCATACCGTTGTTGTCGTCTTTCAACGTCGTCAGGTCGACGAGATCGGCCTGCCACTGTTGATTCATACCGCTCACGATGACGCGTCGTCTCTTGAAACGTCGTCTCGCTGGTTTGTGTAAGCTGTAGGCGTCCTGTTCCGACAACCATCGCGCGACTATTTTTTGCGGCGCGTGCGTGACGCGTCGCAAGGCGTCGACGCCTCCGTAACTGCCTACCCGACTCGGATCGAAATAGACCTTCTTCAGTGTTTTCGTCATCGTTAAAACAGAAGATCCGACGCGTTGACGACGACGGTGACGTTGACGACTCCCGAGTATTGACGAACGACGAGGAGTGCGCTGACGTATAGTAGGACGCACGTTATTGTTCCCACAACGGTAACGACCGAACAACAGTCTGGCAACGAAACCATAGTCCGAATAACACCTGTTGTATAAGAATTCCGGCTGCAATGTCACCGAGCGAGGTAAGTCCGTTAAACAATAGCGTAGCGACGATGGAACGATGCGTGTCTTGCGAATCCAACGACATGAGTGGGTTACGACTATGACGTAGTCTCCTTATAAGGCGAGCCAACGAGGCGGCGTGGGTGTGGGGTGTCTCGGACGAGCGAGGGGTGTCCAACGTAGAGATTTTCGTGCGCTACCAACAGCACGCGGGGTAGCGGCAGACCGGCGAGAGAGAGAGTCCGTTTGTATGTAGGTTCTCCGGGCTGCGTTACCTATCAACTCCATGGGTATGTTGACGGTGCGGAGTTGTTTCGCGAGCGACCTCCAACCCGTTGGAGCGTCGGTCTTTCTCTTACGCAACAGATCGTGAACGAGATCCACCGCGTTACTTCCCGCAACGGGAACACCCTCGTGCACGAGTTCGCCGCGATCACTCCACGCGACGTTTCTTTTGAGATGTTCCATCAATCGTCTGGCTTTGACCTGCAGACTCTTGGGAACGGTGTCCAAGACGGTAGCCTCCAGTCTTCTAATAGGAGTGTCCTCCTCCTCCTCATCATCCTTCGTCTTTGAATCTTTCGTCGATTCGTTCACCGAGATCGTGCTTATCGGTTCCTTGACGCGTTTATCGACCAGACCGTTGTACCGTTGCAACACCTGATTATACAGCGTTACCTTTATCCCGTCGTCGAGGTCCTTTCTATCGAGGATGGTCTTCATCTCATCGTCGAGGGTTTGCACTATCTTGCCTACGGTATCCGTTGGAGGAGGTTGCGAACGAAGTGCATCCAACAATCGAGGGTCTACCAAAGCCATCTTTCGCGCGTGATCCATGCGTCTAATTCCCGGTCAACACCTGACGAAGCAAGGGCAGCAAGACCGAACCCGCCAACGGAGCTAGGAAGGCCGATAGGAAACCTCCGCTCTGTCCCTCGCCGATCTGGGGTAACAAGAGGCGTTTTCTCCTGGCAGCGGTCGTGTTTTTTCGAGCCAACTCGCGTAACTTCGTCCTGTATTTGTCCAATCGTCGCCTCTGTAAAGCGGTCAATGGAATGTTCTTCGTTAGTATGTTGTAAGCGCACTCGGCTAGTGCGCACAGCAACTTGGCGTCTGCGTTGGCGATGATGGCCTTTTTTATGTTGTTGTTCTTGTATCGAGCCAGAGTCTGGATGCACAAAATGTGTTTCTTCACGAGCGCAGACATGGTGCGAATGAAGAGACGATCCACGCGTCCGGTCTTTTATACCTTCGGCAAGTACACGTACTGCACGTCGTCGTCTGGAAAGATGGCCGTGCGCAGACGCATGTCCTCGGGCGTTTCCTGTTTGAGATCGACCAATAGATAACCGTACGGTAACCTCGTGGCATCTTTAAACGCCTCCTGTACGAATTTCACGCATCCCGGATACATCTGTCGAGCCAAATGCGACATCTGCGTCGCGTCGCGTGGATTCTTGAACACCACCATGTAGTGAGTGTTAAGACTGATGGTGCGACTCTCTTTGTTTTTAGGAAACAGGTTCTGTATGAGATACAGCACGGACGTGTTCCTGTGGTGACTTTTTTTAGTAAACAAGGTCGTGACTCGTTCGTTCGTTTCCGCCATGAGATCGTCTATGACGATGAGGTTCCTCGTTGTCGATTCGAACATGGATTCCGTTGGTAACCCTTCCTCGAATCGCACGTGCGTCAAGTCCGTTGTAGCGTAAGCCTCTTGCCATTCTCCGTAACACCACGTGATCTTTTCGGGAGGTGGATCGATCATCGCGGCTGCGTGATGCAACAGACGCGTCACGAACGTGCTCTTACCGCATCCCGTCGGTCCGGCGACGACGCACGTGAAAGGGTGTTTCCATCGCGCGTCCATGGTCTGTTATGACAGACCATCGAACCGCGTTGTCTTATCTACACGTCCGTCGGACCCGTGCTCAAACCGTCCTCGTGCACCACACGTTTGGCGTAGAAGTAGGTGAGAGCCGCTCGTACCTGCACGTACGTCATCACGGCCGATTTATACACCCGAAACCCGCGGTTCTTTCCGCTTCCGCTCCGACGACTGGTGAGCACCTCCAGGAACGCCTCCTTGTCGATGGTGTTGTGCCGTTTGCTCAGAACTTTGGTGCTGTACTTGTCGGTGGATCCGAAACAATAGTACGTCTTGCTGCACAAACCCACGAATCCATCACCCGACCATTCCACCTTGAACAGTCCCGGAGTTCTCTTGTCGAATGCTCGTCGCATCTTGCAGCACTCTTCATCTCCAACCCACTGTCTGTCGGCGAGTCGACAGCGCACGTACTCGTCCCGATGAGCGTCGCAACATTCCGACGGGAGCCATTCGGATCGATGACGAAAATAATGTTCTCGTAGTGCAGGGGTCACGAGGGCATCGATTGACTCGGCGGCCAAGGCCAAATAGGCACTATCCGTATCCATCTCGCAGTATTGGAACAGAGGACGCTCCACGTATCTGTCGATGAAGTCGTAATAGAACTGCAGCATGCGCATCTTGGCGTACTGCAGAACGAAGAATCCCACGTGTATAGGCAAGGCATACGTCACTGTTCTCTTGCTCATCTCTATCTCGTACGCATCGTCGACGACGACGTCGAGTTGCCGGAATCGCCGATTGTTGACCAGGCGCGACGCCGCCTTCTCCGTGTAGTAGTTGACGTCGCGATGTCGGTCCACGTTGGTGATGGTTTTTCCGTAGCCCGAGTTTCCCAGCAACTTCATGGTGTCCGCGATGATGGCCCTGTCGCGGTGGACGTCTCCCGCGCGTCTGGCCTCGGACACGGCATCGCCGAATCGACGGAAGCATGGAATCGGATCGTATTCGACGACCTGATAGACGTGTAACACCTCGAGACCGTGGTCCAGATACCACCGCAACAGGGGCGTGGCGAGCAGTATCTTATCGTTGTAATAACTGCCCACGAGCATGCGTCTCGGAATCGTCATGATGTTGTGCTCTTCGGCGTATCGACGCATGAACGGACCGAGATCCTCGCGTACCAGACTGATGTTCTTGAACACGGGCTGCATCTCGGCAAAGTGATCGCGCAGTTCTTCCGGCACGCAAATGTCGCACTCGATCATGCCGAACACGGTTCCGTCGCGCACGCCTCTCAGGATCTGTTGCTGAGTCATCGTCCACTGAACGCGTCGACGTCGTCGTGGAAACGCGGCGTCCAGACACCGTTTTACGTGCGGATCTTTTCTCATCTTTTTCCACTCGCATTCCCACAGCTCGACGACCTTGACGAAGTGACGTATGTAGGCGGTGGCCTTTCGGGTCTCGACGAGCAGTTCGGTCATGGTTTTCCCGTTGATGGAATTGACCTCCGCTTGAGTGCACGGACAACCGTGGAAGAAACAACCTTGGAACTGATAAGCCGTCTTCGTCTCGCTGCACCATCCATCCACTCGATGTTTACCTATCCGTTTCTCTCGTCCGTTGGTCTGATGTCGTATGGAAAGTCCCGTACGTTCGGATTCCCACGTCAGCCATTCCGAAGCCATCTGTCCGTACAGCTGAGCCGATTCGGGTCGGAAGTCGTTCTCAAAGCGTCGTCGCGTGTACCATCCCATGGGCATGTCTTGCATGAGCGACCATAGATACAGCGCGTTCGCGTCGTATCCGACGATCGATCGACACGGATGAGACGCCTCTCCATACTCGTTTCGACGTAGCGTGGTGATCGCTTTCTCGTGATAGCGGTGAAATATGATCGATGGACCACCGCAAATGTTATCATTGACGAGATCGTGCAGATCTTTGTGTTTCTCGTTGAAGATGGTAAAGTAGGTCTTCTCGGGAAGGTCGTTGAACAGGTACAGCAAGGTCAGACCCGGTACACTGATGCCTTGCTTGAACATGTCTATTTTACGCTGCTGATAGAAGTCAAACTGTCGGTCGACGGCCTGCAGAAAGGGAACCACGTCCCTGTTGTTATACCAGACGAGAAAGTCGCGCAACGTCGACATACCGTTGTCGCGCCACGCCTCCTGACAACTGACGTAGTCCTCGTCGGAAATACCTTCGTTCTTCAGTCGACTGAAGAAGGCCTCTTTCGGAGGTAGAACGGTATCGTCGAGCCGCTCCAGCCGATCCATGTACTCGTACGGGAAATGACCTTTCGTCACCTCGCATCCGTACGCTTTCAGATACTTGGCGTAACTGAACCCAGGAGCGAGGTAGTTGGTCATGTCTAGGAATTTCAACTGATCCGTCGAAAGACACATGAAAGCGTTGTTGCGCTTGATGACGAAAAACGGTCCGCTCTCTTCTTCTTCTTCTTCTTCTTCTTCTTCTTCTTCTTCCTCTTGTCGTCTCTCTTCTCCCTCCTCTGTCTTTGCAACGGCCAGGAAGTAGGGCACGAGGATCTGTTTGACGACATTGAGATCGTACTGACCCGAATTGAACCCGATGACGGGTAACTGACGCATCCATCCATACAGTTGCCACATCAGCTTTTTGTATGGATTTTTTGTACGTCGACTTTTCTTGTCGTTGGCCGCTCTCGTAGTCTCCTCTTGCTCGTCCCATCGCGTCAATTTTTCCGCGAGCTGGTCCATCACGTTCTCGTACGAGTCTTTGATGCAGTCGTACGCGGCGTTGCTCATCGATATCAGAATGGCCATCATGTCGATCATCAACTTGTTGGAGTCTCCGTTCGTGACGAGACATGTCACTCGTTCGTGTCCCGGTACGTTTGAGGCTACGCTGACGCTCAGTGGAACGTGACGCGCGATCCATCGAACCTCGCTGTTGGAGGGAAGGTGTTCGGTGTCGAACCAACATTCGAAATCAAAAGTGGCTCGGTACGGGTAGTACCGCAACGACTCGTTCACTCGGATGTTCTCGTCGTCCAGTCGTTCGAATATCGACGGCGTGGAATGGTACACGCCTCCGGGAAAGACTCGACGTACAGAACCCGTACACGTACTCTCGTGCACGCGTAGGTTCCATGTGCGTTTCCACAACGAGTTGCATGTTCGACATCTGTACGAGTGACAGTACATGCGTACATCGCTGATGAAGGAGAAATGCGTCTCGTGAAGGTTGAGGTAGAGCGTGGTAGGGTATTTACAGATCGATCGACGGATGAGTTCGGCGGTTGGTTGTTTGTCGTCGTCCTCGTTCGGTTTTACGAGACTGTACACGCACACGTTCGTTTGAAACGTGGTCTCGACACGGTAGAGGTCTTTCACCGAGACTCCAGCAAATTTCTCCATGGGTACACCGTCTTGAGCATACGTCTCGTACAGCGTCTTCACAGCTGGTTTCAACCGACGTACGTCGCATCCCCGTTGTAGGGCCAGACATCGAAAGAGACACAGGTTATCTCTGTACCGTCTGCCGTGAATGGGATCCACTTCCAATCCGACGACTGCTTTGTTCTTCTTAATGTAGATCGGAAGGGGTATCATTCCCACGCATCCTATCGGATGATCGATGATGCGATTGATGAAAAAGGTGGCGTTTGTCACGAGCTCGCACACCCACGCGGAATCAGGTCTTTGATTGATGGCCCATTGCAAGACGTCGGCTTCTCGGATTCGTTCCAGAAACTCGTCAAAGTCCTTGCTGTTGGCTATGAGACTGGGTTCGTCCAGGTACCGTCCGCAACAGTTACAAGACGCGTGATAATACCTGTATCGATCCGTGTTCTTGTTCCTCAACACGAATGCGTAACTGAGGTTAATCTTGAAGGCGGTGGTCTGTTCCTGGAACACGTTTCTCAACGGTGTTTCTAGAACGGTCGTGTCTAGCGTCGTTAATCTGTAATTGTACCTACTCTGGAGAGGGCCTCTCGCCACGCATGTCCTTATGGAGGACCAGTGCTCCCGAACGACGTCTAACAAGTTCGTCGACAGAGCGTCTGGGAAGGGAAGACGCTCGGGTGGATCAACGGGGTCTTCGTCGGTGATTAGCGGGTGATAAGGTGGTAGTGGTGGTGGTGGTGGTGGTTGTGTTGGTGCGCACGCGTGTTTGATCAAGTAGTCACGTCTGTCAAAATTCTTTCCGCATTTAGCACACGTGAATGTCTTGGTCTTTTTTTTTTTTTTAAGACGACATGTTGTTCTTACGTGATGCTGCAGATCGTTCCATCTTTCAAACGTCGCTTCGCATTTACACGAGAATTTCGTTTTCTTCGCACGATCGTCTTGAGAGGGGTCTTCTAAACGAACACTAGGGGGCGCTATCGAATAAGAATGTTCGTTCTCAGACGGTGACGGGTGACTCTCTAAGTGGGTTCGTAGAGCCGCATACGATTCGAGCGCGAGTCCGCAGTGACGACATAGATGACGTTTCATGATACCAACGACGTATCTACAACTGACAGACATTGACTCTCGTTATTTATTAAATATCCGAGAGATCGTTCGTTATGCAAACGACACCAAGACCGTACGGTGGCGACGTCTGATGGACGGACATTCGTTATGCAAACGACACCAAGACCGTACGGTGGCGACCTCAAACGGACGAACAAACGATATCAAGACCGTACGGTGGCGACGTCTGATGGACGGACATTCGTTATGCAAACGACACCAAGACCTCAAACGGACGAACAAACGATATCAAGACCGTACGGTGGCGACGTCTGATGGACGGACATTCGTTATGCAAACGACACCAAGACCGTACGGTGGCGACCTCAAACGTGAATGCTAGTTCTGTATTGCTATTACATCGACGCAAAGCGGGTATGTTCTCCAGAATTGCTTTGGGAAAACAAGCGGTACATTTCGCAGGGAGTTAAGGCGAATATTGCACTTTCGTGAAACGGAAACGGTTTAATACAGTCATTTATTGAGGATTGACTCTACTGCGAGTTCCTTCTCCTAGAGGCGACTCACACGAAGGCGATATCGAACGAACTGCGAGTTCCTTTCGTTAAACATAATTCCTTCGGAGGTTTCTTTACGATAAAGAGGACTGACAGCTCGCACTATATATATATATATATAATTCTTTACGAGGGATGATAAAGAGTCTACGAAGAATTTCTACGACGACAAAACGCATCATATTTTGTTTCATTTTTTATTATGTTGTAATAATGTCATACATATACGATTCGACTTATAGATGATGATGATGATAATGCTGGGTTTATGGATCTTTATGATCTCGACAGTGACCCCTAGCTTACGATCTGTTATCGATACGGCAGTGGCTAGTATATGAATAACTTGTGGGCTGTTAACCACGACAGAGGTTAGGTAATGTTGATGATTATAAGTCTTTTCCGCAGAGATGTATATATATATATAACAACATAACAAAAAAACAATATATTCACGAATTTTCATTTCTACAGAAACGGTTATATTCAATGTTCGTTTCTACAAAGTACGTTTCTACAACGGTTATAATGTTCGTGTCTACAACGGTTATGTTTCTACAACGGTTATAATGTTCGTTTCTACAACGGTTATAATGTTCGTTTCTACAACGGTTATAATGTTCGTTTCTACAACGGTTATGTTTCTACAACGGTTATAATGTTCGTTTCTACAAAGTTCGTTTCTACAACGATTATAATGTTCGTTTCTACAACGGTTATAATGTTCGTTTCTACAGCGGTTGTATTCAATGTTCATTTCGATTCCGACTGAAGGTGTCGGCGAACCTCCTTCTGCTAATCCGGCGATGTTATAGCGACGGCTACGTCCTGGCACACGTTGTAAGTTGCCGTCTCGAGCGACAAACGACTGTTTTGACGTTCGAGCGTGATCTTGCGACCTATTACCTCTTCGAGGATGACATCGCAGACCTCCTGCGTCATGTCTTCGTTTGGCGTACGTGGCTTAAACACACCCGGGGTGTCTTGCGGTGACACAATAACGGTGGTGTCGGGCAGAACGAACAATACCGGCATCTCGCTCTCCGATGAATCGGAGTCGTCGTCTTCCGGTTGCGTTAGAGGGCATCCCTCCGGCTGCGGCGACGAAGGCGATGAAGTCGTCGATCTCTCTATCGGGTCTTTATCTCCCGGTTGGATGATTGCTGGCACTTCCACCGCCGGTCTCGCGAAGGCCTCCATCCTTCTCACGTCATCGCGCTTCTCGGTTGCCGTCATTCGCATGCGCGATCTCTTTGTCATCGGCGCTATCCACTTCGGCGTTGCAAAGACGGCTTCGTCGTCGCTCGATGCCGTCCTCTTGTACGCGTCTCTGATACGCTGCAAACCACTCTATTGAACAGAAAAAGATTAGTACATATGCGCGCTATATTGTGCATGTGAACCGTATTGTTCAATTAATAGCTCTCTCACCTTATCTTTCACTTGATGTCGCCACTGTATACTATTACACGTTGACATTACTTCTATACCTATCCAACTCACGACATGCAAGATCGTGCTGTCTGAAGGCATATCGCTCTCTGAATCTAAATTCGCTATACGACCCATCTCAGCGCACGCGTATTCCACAGCGGCTTTCTCTACAGCCAGGTTAAATTGTTGTTCGTTATACATACTTTCGGCGCAATTGGCTATTCCATCTATTCGACGCACCATTTCCATACACCTATCGCTGCCGTCGTCGTCGTCGCTGCCACCGTTGCCACCGCTGCTTACTACTATACCAGCGGGTCTGCCCCCCTCCTCCGTCTTGTCGTCGTCGTCTGTTATCACAACGAGTGAGTCCGATATCGAAGAAGAAGAAGAAGAGAATAAATGATTGCAACTATTATCCTCTAACCACTTCCTCACCTTTTTTTTCCGTCGACAGCGGCAGCAGTAGCAGTGGCAGGCGCATCGACGACAGCGGTTGCAGCTTCGTTCTGTCAACAAAGTTACATATTTATGATATTAATCTCCTCCGCAATGTAATTTACGTACTCTCCGGTCACGCGTTTCCTGATGACAACCGTGACCTGGCTGCCTCGCAGTGTCGACATCGACTCGTAGCGTTGTTCGTCCGTCTCCAGCTGCACGTAATCGTTTGCTGTGAAACCTAGAATTTTGACGACATTTGCGTCAAAACAAGTACACCAGCACTCGCACCCGATACTGTCTGACAGCAGTACGCGCAGAGCGAATCTGTTCACGTGCTCACGCTGGTAGCCGTGCACTGAGCAGACGTGGTTGGTGAGTCGTTTGGGACATTTAGTACAAGCCCTGTAAAACACGTATTTATTTTGAACGCCGAGGGCCGTTACTGTTAAAGGCTGTGCAAACACATACCGACCACCGCTTACCTCGCATTGTAACTTCGTCAAAGTCATGTCGACGCAGATCGGGTTTGAGGCAGTCATCTTTGAAGTCGAGTAGAATCGCTTGAAAACAATTGTGATGACTGGGCTAGTACTGCTGTGTTTATATAGGCCTCTCGTCGGCTGTTGACAGCGCTATTGTGAAACAACGCGTGATGCTTTCACCGGTACAAACGAGTTCGGAGCGGTTCTGATGTTTTTGCTATTACGAAACAGCGCGTGATGCTGGAATCGGGTTGCAAGTCGCGTGATGCTTTCGCCAGTGCAAACGAGTTTGGACCGGTTCTCCCGATGCCTGGTTGCAATCTCGCATCTGCGTTACATCAGACCCATTTTTTACCTGCTGGTGAATTCGAATGAACTTTCTTAGTTGCATAAGTAACTCCCCGAGCGTATTCTGACCCGTTCGATTGTCGTAAGTCAAACCACCCCAAAAACCCTCTTTACTTCGCACCCATTCTATCAATTGTCTCTCTTCCGTGTTTAACAGGCGTTTCCGTAAGTATCGATCACGAAATTTCACGGCTACTAGAGCGTACATCACGGAACGGCGTTGCGTGTTCCAACTCTCTCGTAAATGAGCCTTCTCGCGAATGTTCTTGCTCAGGCGTTTAGCCTGCAGTCCCGTGCGTGTTGCTGCCATCTTTTCAGCCGTATCTCGATCGTTGTTGTGCATGCATTTCTTCCACTGGTAAGCACTTTCGACTGTATAAAATTCTCTACCCCATACGCGTATTGTACACGCATAAAAATTAGACAAATAGCTATTAGAACCTTTAAAATGAACCGGGCGATCCATACTTGTGTTAAAACACGCATTCACTGCATTACATAAACGAGTGCTGTCACCTCGATTTTTTGTCCGTTCGCCAGACGGTCTTATCTATCAGAGCTCTATAGATAGAACTCCCGTCGCGTTCACGTCAACAATATTTCCCCTATATATAGAACTCCCGCCGTGTTCTCGTCATCGCCGTCAACATGTTGCCGTCATTTCTTCTAATTTCACGCGCCATCGCAGCCATCGTATCGGTCATCATCAGTATTATTCTTCTTACGTATCAGTACGTAAAATGTTACATCGCTGATGTAATCACCGTGCGTGATGTCCACCGAGAGAGATTTGCTATGGAGACCGATCTTCGGTGAGTTTATTTCTAGTCTATAATGATATGTTGTTTTTTCTTGTATTCAATACTTTGTCGTTGCAAAACTTTAAGAGATGAGGTATTCGTTGCAGAGTTCTGTCTTCGGTAAGTTTATTTTTTAGTCTATAATGATGTGTTGTTTTTTCTTGTATTCGACTATATCTCATTTTGTTTTCTCGCAGTGATCACTGTCATCGGTGGCGAAAAGTCATGCGAGAACTTCTGGAGGTGAGCTTCCAGCGAGCTTTCGACAAATTCAACGAGGAGTTGATGGAGAAAAGAAAGGAACAGGAGAAGAAATCGCCGTTACGACCATCTGCATTGACGGCGGCTATACAGCTGATGCACGCCAGGTCACTCTGGCCACCCGTTATGGCCGAACTTACGGAGAAGTTTATGTACAAGCGAGCGGAGTGTTTTGAGAAAGTGATGGAACAAGAAGATTGGATGACCGACAACGACGACGACGACGACGACGACTTTTCACCCCCGGCTCCGATTCAGCGACCTCCGTTACAAATTCGTCGTCGTCGAGGTCGTCGTGGCAAGCCGCTTTGTGTGCGATTCGCACCATACTGAACAATCTAATAACATGAACTTTCATAATTAACTTTTGCTTTAATGTCAATTCGCTTTTTTAATCATGTGTATCTTTCTGCTATTAAATTTTGCTTTATGTCATTAATCATGTGTATCTTTCTACTATTAAATTTTGCTTTGTGTCATTAATACATGTCTGTTGTTTTTTACGTACGTTCTCAATAATATTACACGATCCTTCCTAATACATCACACTCACAAAACAGTTCATTATATATATATATATATTTATTACACGATCCTTCCTAATACAACACAAAGTCCAATCACTTGTAAATTTTCCCAACCGCTTTCCGCATACAGCTCGACCGGCCGTCGACTCCAAATCCACGTTAAATCAGTCGCTTCAGTCTGCAACAGAACGCAGCTGTTTTTGGTTAGGTATCGAATTACAACATGCACGCTGTGAATTAAAAATAACATTACCTTCGTGTTGTCAATTTCCACACGTTTAACAATCGCTAAATCCCATATGAATCACTGCAACAGAATGCAACTGTTTCGGATAGGTATCGAGTTACAACACACACACGTCGTAATCACGCGCTTCAGTCCGTGTTGAAATGAGTCTCCATTCAATTTCAACCACTAAATCCCATATAGGTCAGTGCAACAGAACGCAGTTCGTTTAACAGTCGTTACGGCCCATGTTTCGGCCTATGCGGTTGCCTGCTGATAAACGGCTCCGTTCATAGTTCGTCGGATATCAAGTTACATCAACGCCGATTATAACATCGACTCGAATATAGGGTAGTGTCGCGTTAATTGTTACATATAGGGTAGTGTGGGATAATATATTACCAATCTTAGTGGTTACGACGATGCGCGTGCTGCACGCGGGCACGCGTGCGTGCACGCGTCAGTCGCTAGATGGCGCTATCATTCCCGCTAGGGGGCTGCGCGCGCAACCGGATGGAGATGTAGACCATGGGCTGGAAAAAGTGAGGATTGAAAAGCTAATACCTACTACTAAGGTAAGTGCTGTTACTTTTCCTTTGTCAATGTTTAAGGTAATGTCATTGTGTACTTTTAAGAGAGCAGTTTCTGTAGAATGAAACTCTTTGTAAGCTGATTGTGACACATTAGATAAGCAATTTGAGCTGATGTGAGACCTTAAACGGCTTGCTTCGACTTTCTCAAGTATTTTGGAAATAAAGCTGAGATTGGAAACAGGTCTATAACTGTTTAGATTATTTAGACAAAGATGTCTTCTTAAGAAGTGGGTTGACATGGGCGTGTTTGAAATCATCCGGAAACAAGCCAGAACACAGTGATGCATTTATAGTATCCGTTATCGGTGTGAGCAACGTATCAAGACAAGATTTCAACAGTACGATTGATAGTGGATCAAGCTCACAGGACTTATTTGGGGAAGACATAATTATTTTCTTTACTTCATCAGCTGTGGCAGGTTCAAATGATGCAAGTACAGAATTTACTCGTGGAGAGGCCACGTTTACAGTACTAAAAGTATGATCTGGGAAAGCAGAATGGATAAGACTGATTTTGTCATTGAAATGACTAGAGAACGAGTCACATAGAGACTTGATTGAAACATGATTAGGAAGAGATGGAGCAGGCCGCCTGTGTAGAATTTGATTTATGCAGTTCCATAGCTGACGTGGACTTTCAGAGTTATTTGAGACCATAATTATTTGTGTAATAATCCGATTTAGCTTTGGCCATTTGTCTGTTGCAGTAGTGAAAGTGTTTTGAATAACGCGACCTGTCCAAAGACGAGCGTGATTTGCGCCATACGCGCTCAAGATAACAACGACGCCTTTTAGATTGTAGAATTTCGGGAGTCATCCATGGAGCGGGTGACTTTTGTGATACAGATTTGGATCTTACAGGTGCATGTTTGTTAAGTAAAGACTTGAGTACTTGATAGTACTGTCCACACAAATCGGATAGGTGTCCCTTTGGTTTTATGATTAGGTCGGATTTAAGGATGTCAGCATTTAAAGCAGCGATGTTAATCTTATGAATAGGTCTGTAAAACACATTGTGTTTTGATTCTAATTTAGTTCTGGAAACGTTTACATCGACAATGACTGTGTGGTGGTCTGATAAACCATCCGAAACTGTAGGTGTTTTGACATTGTAACAAGTTGAACGAGTTATGAAAAGATCGAGCCAGTGGCCATGTATGTGTGTCGAAAAGGTAACATGTTGTTTCAAATCAAACGAAACCAGGATGTCATTAAAGGTAGTTGTTATTGCTGAAGGTATGTCCAAATGCAGATTAAAATCACCAAAAATATAAAATTCTGAATGAATAGGTGCAAAATTTTCTAGTAGATCCTGGAATTCTTCAAAGAAATTGGCTGGGTGTCCTGAAGGGCGATAAATACAGACGAAATAAGCGGAGAGAGAAGAATCTGAAATTTCAACAGAAATGGATTCAAAACTAGAGTATTCATGGTTCGAATGTAATTTAACTTTGAACTGTTTTGATACCAAAAAGCCAACACCACCACCTCGTCTAACTGAACGTGGTCGATGATGGAAGGTATAACCAGAAGGAGAAATGTCAGCAATGCAGGCAGCTGTATCATGTGGTCTGAGCCAGGTCTCTGTTACAGCAAGAATGTCTTGTTTTAGAAATTAATAAATCGCTAAGTGATGCTGTCTTATCCCGAATTGATCGAACATTTGTGGTAGCCAACCGAATGTTACGCCAGACAGCAGGCCCAGGATTTAGACTTACGTCGCCCGCTAGCAGTATAATTATTGCTAATTTAAATGTAGGCGTGGAGCGGGGGATTGGCAGTAACTTGCGATTAAAACAAAGATTAAGACATGGCAAGCTGTATAAAAAGGACAAAGAATGTTGTATTATCGTAGGTTGGGGAAATGTTGAGATGACAGCCGACCGTTGGAGGGTAAGTGGCTTGCACAGGGCAAAATCACCACCTCTCGAAGCCACTGAACATGATAAAAATAAAACACACAAAAGAAATAGCGGCGACATTGTCTTAATGATAGTCTATTGTCCTCAAATGATGAAAAATGTATAAAATGATAGCAATATATCGATTCTAAAAATGACGGTTTGACATCGGCAATAAAATAAAATAAACTGTAAAAACCCGTGCAGATTTTACTTAGCTGCATTCAGCATATAGCGTTCAGGTTTCTCCCGTCTGGGTCTTTATGTTGTACTTGATCGGTGTACCGATCAGTAATCAAGGTAAATTATTATATAAGTTAGCAAAAACGACAAATTCCACGGGAGATCCAAACCGACAACACCACCGCTGACCACGCCACCTAGCGAATACCATAATTGACTTGTACATCGGGCGATAAATGTTCCAGAGACACCCCCCGAGGAGTCTCTTGTGGTAAGCCAATTGTGTAGTAGCTGTTGAACCAAACCCATTTATAGGCCTCTTTTGAAAATTGACTGCTGAACTAATTTGGCTAGGTAGCCGATATATTCAGAAAAACACATTTCAATTATAGATTATATACTTATGATATATATATATATATATATATATATATATATATATATATATATCAGTGCACACACATGCACACACCGACACGTACGTGCACACACGCACGCACGCACGCACGCACGCACACGTAAGAGTCTAAATAAGAATCATACAATAACAGGCCCCTTATTATAGGGGTCTTGTCAGCGAACGCCTGTACATCAAGATAGCTGAGAGTTCTTATTATCTTTTTGGAACGACTGCAGTTGAATAGTTGACGACATAGCATCGTATTGACCCCGTCTTTTGTAATCGCATGGACACTGTATCTGACTGTCTTATCATATATCAATGTAATATCTTGATTCATTTATATGTCACCCCAGCTGCTCTGCTATCAGCATTATCATTATTATCATCATCCTAAGCAACAGCGGCAGCGATAGAAGCAGACAAACAACAACAATACTACCGATATCAAAAACCTGAACCGTATGCACGTTTTTCCAGATCATAGTTAGGTGGTCTATATTATCCCATGGCAATGAATTATTAGAAGATCACAACTATCTAGACACCTTCTACGCACCCACCTCAGAGAGAAAGAAGTCATGGTGGCAATCATTGAGGGGTGGCCGATGGCGGCCATCTTTAATTTCAAAATGGCCGTCATTTACACTAATTTTCAACATTAACACGGACATCGCAAAAAGTTGTTTTGGTGGCAAAACACACATTTTAGTAAAAATTTCAACCATACTTTGCAAATTCTTTTGTTTGTTTCAGATGATGTTCCTCGTCGTAACAGCCTTGCTGTGGATAGCTTGTTCCGCTGCCAATGTTCCTACTGGTGAACGGTTCCGGATGTGCATGATTGTCTGCGCGCAAAATTTCATGAAGTGCCGAAAATCGTGTCTAAATCGACCTGAAAGCATTAAAGTGTGCTACCAAAAATTAGAAAAGTGCAACGCTAAATGCGAGAAACATTTCGGTAGCAACTAAATCTACATGCCGGTGTGGATATTTTAATTGTTTTAGCGTTGTTGAATATCATCATCATAAATATAACAGCAGCAGCTTGCTCATCGTGATAACCACGACCACCACCTCCAACATAATATTGGTACCAGCACCATCAACATCACCATCATTTCCAAAAACAACAACAACAATATTAACGATGTCATGACAAGAGCATCAACCGCACTTAGCAAATTCATAGTTTTTCAAATAATTTTCTTCATTATTGTTGGCAAGATAATGTTCCACTACCAACTCATCCCAAGTACAATTAACCACCATCATCATCACCATCGTCGTCATGATGATCATCACCATTGCTCTGAAACTTTTTATAATCTATGAAAACATTACCTAGCCAAATTGTTGGAATTTATCAAAGCTTAGTGGCGCTCAGTAAGTGCGTTGTTCACTCTAATAGCCGTTCATGGTACGTTATTCCCTATTCGAGTTTGTACGATTTTATACATCAATCAAAACGTACTATACAAATTATCTAATTTAATTGATTGTATATACTAGGCATTACTTCAAGTTTTTTTCTAGAAGTAATGCGGAGTTAGCAGGCTAACTATGCTAACCCTAACCGTAATACAACGTCCCACGCTGCTGCGAGATTGGAAATTATTACATTCTTGCGCACTCTTTTACGTGGGGTCTGCGGATAGAACAACTCATAGTTTGTATGACATGTGACAATAAACCGTGTTTACGTTAATTATGTTTGCACGTCCCATTATCGTTGTCTCTATTTGTATTAGGCAACAGTTTAATTTTTTTAATATTATTTGTCAGTGTATTTCATGACATTTAGTATGGAGAGATGGAGTATAACGTAGATAACATTGAAGAAATTGGTTGAAAAGTCATCACGGTTCGATCCACTGGTACAATAAACCAATTACTGTATTATGTACGGTGTGACTATGAATACTTTCTTGAATTGCAAGATTAAGCTGTTCAGTGGTATTACAATACTTGGCGGTAATACAACCCCATATGATGCCGTTCGTGATATAGGTGTTGTGTTTGACAATGACTTCAAATTCCGTCAGTATATTTCTCAAGTATGCAAATCATGCGTCGACCATATACGTGATCTTCGTTGTATTCGGCGTCACATATCTTTATCTACTACTAAAACAATATCAACTGCACTAATTAGTAGCCGCCTTGACTGTAGCAATTCACTACTAAGCAACAGTGCTAAATGAGACAGCTCAATTCGAACGCATACAAAATTGTCTTGCACGTGTGCACCTCGTTTTTCACCACCACCACCTCATCAAATTTAAAATGTCTACTCTTTCGTATCTGTCTACTCAACAACCACCCTTCTTGGATAGTATCCTGAATTTTTCAAATAGCCATAGGTAGCTCAGATTATCTATAAACAACAACTTATTGTTCTTAACACTAATTAATTAAGCAACGGAGCTCATAGGTAAACAGACAGCGTAACGAGAAGCCGCCTCGCCTAATCAGATATGTGTGTAAGTCCATTTTATATTTGTGATATGGAAGATGGAGCACACCTCGTTATTGACCAAACCACATAGTATTTGGTTTCAAAACTGTGCAGCATCTAGCTCATATATTCGAGCCCGCGAATAGGGGACACAAGTCTCGTCAGCCGCCATGTTGGATTTATGCAAATGTGCCCAAAATGATAACTTACGGCCCCAAACGATGCGCCGCTCGCTATTAGATTTCACACATAAACACATTTGGAATTAAAACAGAGCGAACAAACATTAACACATTTATGATGAGTCACATGCTCTTTCAGTGGCTACCTTTTCTCCTGTGCTCGATGAGTAACTCAGCAAGTATGCTATGCTTATATTTATGCCTATATTTGTACCATATGTGGTATGTTTTCATCGATGTGTCCAACTAGTGTATCATATTGCACTGCAAATACCAACATATGTTTAAAAAAAAATTATGCTCCATTTCCCTCCAAATACGAAGTTAATTGAAACGAAGTTAAATGTGTGCTTATGTTTTCTTAGGTTAGTCATGTTTTCTTAGGTTAGTCATGTTCTCAAATAGCGCGATATTCCGTCCGTGTGACTGCTGAAAGCGCTCTACACTTCACCCCCTGGCATAGCTGTTCATTCCAACACCAACTCGACGTCTCTGAGAAGCATTCAGCCTCGCTGGAATTACTGTGTTCACATATCCGCCACTGTCTATTGTACTCAGCCGAGTGAACTGAGGCAGCGCGGAGAAAACGAATTTTCCCAATCTTCGGAAAGGCAGCAAGAAGATTCGAATCTGGGTTCTTTCGAATATGAGTCCAATATTTTAACCACAAGGCCACCAGATGATATATGTATATCATCAAGTACAGACGTTTTGAGAGCATTTAACAATTTGCCGTTTACTTCTGATGTAAGAGCGACACACCATTTTTTTGTGCCTAAAATAAATGGCGCAAACATATCGTGGAGAGGTTAACTACTTCAATGATCACGATAGGCTTACTGTGAGGTTACACTCACCCGATGTCGCTGTATGTCGAGGCAAAGATATTCACAATATCGGGTGCAGTGAATGCCTATGCATAGGCTGCAGCGTTGAAGGGGCACAGTTGATTACAGTGGCGAGAGGGTCTTGTTTTGAAGATGTATTTCAATAAATAACACGAGATTTATATTCATATGTTGAGCTTAGAAGTTTCACACATGTTCGTATTTATTGTAAAACAGAACATGTCAAATAAGTGTAAAACAATGGTAACATAGTTTTTTTAGTCGCGGAAAAAACTTTTTAGCTCAATTTAGACAATATTCAACATTTGATCCACAAGGAGTAATGTAATGTTCAGTAAAACTGAAGTGACAGTCATAGAAAAAGGATTGGAATGTAAGTTTTTGTGGTCAAACATATTGTACGTAGCAATCAGCAGAATATAGGTGATGTATATTTTATTTGAATAATTTAGTGATTATTGAATTATCTGCACCTATTCAATCAGTTACATGTTTTTATTTACATTACTACAAATTGTATTGATATAACAAACTACAAAATTAATTCATTATTAACCATTATTATGTGTGTCGCAAGATTTTGGTGTGTTTGGGAGATCGCATTTTATGTGCGGTATTATACATATAATATGTGACATGTTGTTACATAACAATACAATCATGTCGATCTTCTCCTGCGACACTTTGTTACCCACTTGTTGTTTTTTAGTATAGCTTAGCCTTAGAAAGTTTTAACGTGGTGTTTGTGTTGAAATTAGCGGCCGGTTAGCTTATATATGTCATCAGCTGGTTTCAAACTTTTAGCTAACGTCATTAATTTGTTAATCTAATTAGTTATATATTTATTTTCTACAAATTTTAAAATGGTACAAAATCATGACTGCCCCGCATGTCTGAGTGAGGCTGAACCACCAGATAAGTACACCGAGACAGCAGACATGGACGTGGACCCGTGTACGTCACGACCGTGATTATGTACACGTTCTACCTTTAGAGGAGCGGATATAATATGTCATTCAGCACTAGATTCGGGGTTATGGTGACCTTTGTGTCATCGGGGATCTTCACGAGGGCATCATGCTTATTAGTTGAAGTGGTACACAGTCCAATAATGACTGAAAGTGGTGTTTCCACATATCATGTATACAGCAGAGGTACCATTGACACCGTTCACCGTGGTGGCAAGAGGTACAGGTTTGTCATGCGCACTGGCAACTTTTTTTTAGAAATAAACTGCGTCACTATCCTGCAGTGACAGTGATTCGCATGGCATGCCATCGAATCCACCCGTACAATTTATTCGTTATTTTGACACTGCCTAAGGCTAAGACGATATTTAAAAAGCAATTGCGTTCTGTTGCAGTTGTGACACTGTGGAGTTGCACGAAGACACCCGTTACAGCATGAAGCGATACATCGTAAGTGTATTTTGTTACTATTACTATTTATATAAATACTGTGGCGGATACTCATATCCACATTTGGTGTATCTAAAACACGCTGCAGTGACAACCAATTTCCAATATTAGATATTAAACCGGCGTTCATACTCACTTGTCAAAACAACTGCAAATTCATGTTCATTTTATGGTATTTATCAGTAACTGTAGACTTCCAATCAACAACAATACACATACAAACACAAATCTCAACCTTACACAAATTCGGTTGCTTTTTTCAGATCGTGTTCCTTGCCGTAATAGCGTTGCTGGCAAGATCATGTTCCGCGGCCAAAGCTCCTTCTCTTTACCTCTGCCAGAAGTGCAAAGATGACTGCAAACAGATTTTTATGAAATGCATAAAAGGATGTCAACGACATACAGCTAGCGGTGAAGTGTGTATTCGAAAATTTAACAAGTGCAATGCCAAATGCGAGAAAAAATTCGGAGCTTGCTAGTGAGAGTAGTGTCTCAAACTGGTGTGGAGTTTTAAATTGTTATACCGGTTATCATGTTACTATCTTAGTATTTCCTGCACACGTAGAGTATACGATCACTATTTCAAATTAAAACATGTGTCTACGTATATGTAATAATGATACATCCACCGTTGCTGCAATGGCCAATGATATTTAACTTGTTATTTACAGCCAAGACAGTTTATGAGAAATCTTGTTTTAAGTTATCGTACTTATGCCTCTCTCTTACGTCTTACTATGTATGATCGAGCAAATGTATGTATGTATGTGCTTTTGCTATGCTACTCGTCCGAGACGCTTTGCATTCTCACAATTTGAGGGGTTCATCAACTACCCCACGGTCGGGTCGTTTCAGTAATTTTTTTTATTCACCCCGTTGTTACCCTTTCTACGCACAGTCGAATTACCCTTTGTAGTTATTACGTACACATGTCCGCAACGCTGTGCGAACAGTTGCGTACAATTGTTGACAACGTTGTACGTCTTTTCTTCGATTGCCCCACGTTACGTAATGCGCGTCGCTAGATATTTCTATAACTGCCGGTGTTCCAGTATTGCAATTTCGAGATATATTGACTTGCAGCACCAAGTACCAAGGCATAAATGTATATTTCTGCGATGATGTTTTTTAATATTATTATCGTGACAGTCCCCTACGAACTACTCGGTTATCCATTCCGTAGTACTGGCATTTTGCTAGTCTAAAGGACTTTGGATATATTCGAAAACAAATAAACATTGTCAATATGGGTCTACGTAAACAGTTCCTTGTTACATAGTTCTATTGGTATATACTCTTGTGATCCCGTTCCGAAGATGGGCATTTTTGCAAGTCTTACCATACGATCGAGCAAATGTTTGTATGTATGTTGGTATGTTATGCTACTCCTCCATTTCGGGCGTTCATGGGTTCATCTACAACCCCACGGTCGGGTCGTCACAGTTTTTTTCGAAATTAAAATTCACATTCATTCTAAATTGCATGACATTCAACATTTTAGGTTATAATGTCTTACCGACGTAATCGAGTTCAATAGCGGACATGTGAAGAAGTGACGAGATAATGCACTTCCTGCCCCCACGTTGTGCACACCATAACACGTTAAATGTACCTTGTCATTATAATATAAACCATTGACATTAGTATTATCACATTTTGCTGCTAGTTGTTTTATTACAATATATAATTAAATGTGTTAATGTTTGTTCCAAAAGCGGGCAGCGTATCGTTTAGGGGGGACGGAAGTGAGCATTTATAGGCAAATTTGCATAACACTAACATGGCAGCTGATGAGATTTGTGTCCCCTATTCGCGGGCTCGAGTATTTGACGCTAGATGCTGCACAGTTTTGAAACCAAATACTATGTGGATTGGTCAATAACGAGGTATGCGGATATGCCCCATCTTCCATATCACAAACATAAAATGGACTTACACACATATCTGATTAAGATAAGGTTGGATGACTTTGTACTTCAATTTGGAAAAATAATGCGTCAACTACGACAACCTCCCACTGGAAGGAAATAAAAAATTATCTCCTCTCTCTCTCTCTCTCTCTCTCTCTCTCTCTCTCTCTCTCTCTCTCTCTCTCTCTCTCTATATATATATATATATATATATATATGCTTATGCATATACACATATATATATATATATATATATATATATATATATATATATATATATAATATATATATAAAGTCGTGTATATGTTATACATATATATATATATATATAATATATATACATATATACACATATATATGTATATATATATATATATATATATATAACATATACACGACTTACTTTATATATATATATATATATATATATATATATATATATATATATATGTATATATATATATATGTATATATATATATATATATATATATATATATATATAATAATATTATATATATAAATATATATATATATATATATATATATATATATACATATATATATATATATATATACATATATATATATATATATATATATATATATATATATATATATAAAGTAAGTCGTGTATATGTTATATATATATATATATATATATATATATATATACATATACATATATATATATATATATTATATATATATAATATATATATATACACGATTTATTTTTCTGTTAACATAATATAATACGTATTAAAATTAATAAAGATTTCAAGGAAAAACATTCTAGTAGGAGGTTGTCGTAGTTGACGTACTTTGTTTCAAAATGAAGCACAAAGTCACCCAACCTTATCTTGATATTGAAAATTTTATATTAGAAAAATATTACAAATGTCAAAGGCATTTAATTTTTAAATAATAATACTAACGAGTTTCTATTGCACCTATATCCTCAATCTCTCTACCTGCAGCATCGGAACACTTGAGTATGGGTGTTTTCATCCGCATTAGAACTGATGGACAATTATTCAACTTGGTTAGACTGAGAGCAATCACAAAAACTCGTGAACTTTGCATTTGTAAACTGCTGTTTGCAGATGATGCTGCTATTGTTGAGCACACACTAGAAGACACCAAACAGGTGTGTAAACACTTTGAACAAACTGCAACCTTATTTGGACTTACACTCAGTACAAATAAAACTATAACACTCTACCAACCTCCACCTGGACAAACTTCAATCTATGGTACCTTACTAAATCTGTCAAAAACTCTACATACTTGGGCAGCACGATTGCTTCTGAAAACACCATCGATGTGGAAATTAACAACCGTACACGTGCTGCCTCAGGAGCCTTTGGAGGACTCTGGTAGCCAGTATGGTTACAACATGGTATTACAATCCCCACAAAATGTAAGGTGTACAAGGCGATTGTACTACCAAAACTACTGTACTCAACTGAGACGTATATTCTCTTCCGTCGCCACATCAAACAACTTTACCAAGTGCATATCCGGCATCTACGACAAATCCTTCGGATCTCATGGTAAGACCACATTTCAAATGCGGACGTGTTGAGACGGGCCAACATATCAGGTATAACAACCATTCTAACTGCATCCCAACTCCGCTGGACTGGACATGTTACCCGAATGAGCAGTGATTGAATCCCAAAGGATGTGTTCTATGGGGAATTATCCAACGGGAAACGCCTTCGTGGTGGACAGCGTTTGCGATACCAAAGATGCGCTAGAAAGACATTTCAAAGTCAAACACATCCCTGTAAACACTGCCGTGTTGATGGCCTTGAATTCAACATGATTTTATGGATGGAACTTTAACATTGTTTATTCGCATTATGTTACATGATAAGGCAGACCAATGGCTGTCCATGTTGACAGATCGTAGTACCTCAATGGTCGCTAAGCGGCAGCACGACGTATAGTGAATATCGCATTCCTCTCCTTCTTAATAAAATTGTACTAACAATCATAATTATGCAGTTATTTCAAAATGACAACTTTCATTTCGTAATATGACAATAGGCTGTTCAAACCCACAATTACAGTCCATGACAAATAAAAAATTATTATTATTTAGTCATAATATAATAAAACGTCAACTGTGAAAGTTTTGCATGACTTTCAAATGTTCTTGTGAGTTACAATTAGTAAAGTCCTTGTTAGTAATTATTTTCCACTCGCCTGGTAAATCAGAACATTTTCGGAGGAAAAGTCCATAGTAGACAAAAATTATTCATTGATTGCTGTCTAGTGATCACACATACATTCAAAACTGTCAATTAAGCTATGCAAAATAAACCAGCTGTTAAAACTGAGTGTATCTAGGGGAGAGGATACCAGCACGTCACCCCAGCTATCCAATATTTACCATTGGATTTTCCTCCTCTGCGCACAGACTACTTCACTTTAGGAAGCCCAAGATAGTCCTTGAATCTGACTGGCATCGTGTGAGAGCGTTGTGGGCTAGTATCTTGTGAGAGCGTTGTGGACGAGCATCCGGAAGGCGTAAACATGGTTTTAGTGTTGTCTTCGGATTTTATCCACTAGTTACCGTTTCTTTGGGCCGCTCATCATTGTGATCAATCAGTCTTCTGACTTACATACAATTCCGTATCGTCCATTTCATCAGACGATTTGTCTTCGTTAGTGAGTGTGTCGACGGGGCGATTCGTTTGAAGAGTGACATGTTTCGTGTGATTGTACACGAGTGTCGGCTTGCGGTTATCATATTCTCTTTTCTCTTTTCCACCGTAAATGGTTCTGGGTCAAAGTGTGGAGTGAGCGCGGTCACACGACGCTGGCGTACCAATACTGTGTCTCCTTTGTCTATGTTCGTTTGTCTTGTATTTCGTCGTCTGTCGGCTTATTGTTTTATCTGTCGTTTTCTTTGTTCATCGTTCTGTTGAATTTTGAACCGTGTGTTCAGTAGCGAAGGAAAGTCAGCAGGTAGCTGTGGTAATTGTGTGCGGAAACGGCAGTTGTACAGGGCTTCAGCAGGAGCGACGCCGGTAGTGCAGTGTGGTGTTGCACGATATTAGCGCAAAAATCGGTACATCTCTTGTTTCCAGTTTTTCTGCTGTACATGAGCAGTTCGGATTGCCTTTAGCAGAGTGTCCATGAAACGTTCCACCTCACCATTGGCCACAATGGTGTTATGCGTCGATGTGTGAACCTTAGGTCATTTCCAAACTTTCTGAAGTGTTCACCTTGAAATGGTGGCCCGTTGTCAGTCCGCACAGTCTGTGGGATGCCTTGTCTTGAGAAGATGTTGTCAAGATTCGGTATTACGGTTTTGGCTGAAGTAGATGTAATGATCTCCACTTCGGGGAAACGACTGTACTCGTGTGTCACCACTAGTAACATGTCACCCGATGGCAGTGGGCCAGCAAAGTCAACAGACACGACGCACCACGGAGCTGGAGGCAGACTGGACATTTTGAGTGGTTCAGGGTGTGTCGACTTTCTTGTAGTTGTCTGGCATGATATGCACTGACGGATTCTTCTTTCTACCAGTCTAACGATGCCGGGAAACCAAACCTTTCCCGCAGCAACCTCTTTGTCTTCACGATTTCCTGATGTTCTGTGTGAACTGGAACTACCGCTTGTTGCTGCAATGCTATGGGATGACTATGCGTGTTCCTCTTAGGACTAGTCCGTCATGGAATGCAAATTCTGACAGAATGTGTTTGTACGACCTGACGAGTTCATCGTCCCACCTTTGTGTTCTGATAGCCTCTTGTAGTTTATTCAAAGAGCTGTCCCGTGCAGTTGCATCACGGAGTTCGTTCAGTGACATAGCTCCGGGTACTGTGTTCACGCAGACGTAGTGAACATAATCTTCAGCAATGCTTCTGTTCTGTCTGGTTTTGAGGTCTTGGACGGGTGTCGACTGAGGAAATCGACTGGATTGTTGTCATCACGTCTGGGCTTGTACACCATATCTAGATCATATGGAGTCAGCCGCAATCGCCATCTCTCAATCCTTGCTGATGCGGGTTTCGAGCCTTTGGAGATACCTAAGAGTGGTTTGTGGTCTGTTCTCACTGCGAATGTCGATCCGTACACTTACATATGGAAATGTTCGATTCCCCATACAACGGGCAAGCATTTCTCTCTCTGTTTGAGAATATCGTGACTCAATGTCCGATAGTGCCTTTCTGGCATAGCTGACCACTCTACCGTCTTGAGTGAGTATGGCCCCTAAGTCTGTAGGGCTGGCATCTACAATGACTTCGGATTGTTTCCTGGTGTCGAAGTATTCCACCACTTCGGTGCTGGCTAGGGTTTGTTGTAAGTTCTGAAATGCTTGTTCATGGCGTTGGTCACAAATCCATGGAGTGTCTGATCGTCAGTTCTGGAAGAGTACTCGTGATAGAGGCATAGTTGAGGGTGAACCACTACACGTATTGGGCCATTCCCAACAGTGACTTCACCTCGGAGACGTTTCGTGGTGATGTGGCATTCACAAGAGCTTCGATCTTCTTTGGATCTGCCGCTAGACCATCTCTTCCGAAAATGTTACCATAGAAAGTGATATGGTCCTGTGCAAACTTGCATTTTGCTTTGTTCAAACGGAGGCCGTGTTCCTGTAAGCGCCTCAGCACAGCATCTAGGTTAGCATCATGTTCGGCACCTAGGTTAGCATCATATTCGGCATCTAGGTTAGCATCATGTTCGGACTGGTCTTTCCCGTGGACAATGATGTCATCTGAGAAGTTCTTACAAACATTGAGGTCATGCAGGAGTTGACTTATGGCGTTCTGAAAAATCTCAGATGCTGCATTCACCCCAAACATCAGGCGTTTGTACCTGTGCAGTCCGATGTGGGTACTGAAAGTTGTTATGTACCTACTTTCCGTGTCTAGTTCGTGTTGGTGGTACGCATTGGTTAAGTTCAGGGTGCTGAATATTGTAAAGTCATTTAGATCAGCTATCAACTCGTCAATGGTTGGCATAGGATGTTTCTCCCGTAGGATCGCTTGATTCGCTTCCCTCATATCTACACAGATGCGTACTTCTCCGTTCTTCTTGGGCACATCTATGATTGGGCTTACCCATGAAATAGGGCCGTCAGCTTTCTCAATTATGCCGAGCTGTTCCAATCGCTCTAATGCTCTCTCGATATCCTTCCGGATGTGGATAGGAAAGCGACGGAGGCGCAGTTGTTTTGGAATCACACCAGGATCGACGTGTAGCTTGACTGGTTTTCCATGTACTTTGCCTATGCCCTCTTGGAACAGAGCTGGGAAGTTGTTGACAATTTGTGCCGTGGGTGGTTTTGGACTGATTTCCCTTGTTATGTGTAGTATGTCGATCTCCTCAGCAGTCGCGAAACGGAGCAGATTTCCTCCATTCCCGGATACTACGT
>OY759271.1:12270602-12285602 GCA_963662155.1 Lamellibrachia columna | reverse complement strand
AACCTACATTTTCTTGGTAAATGATTTAAATTGTACTACTCGCAATACGATTATCATGATCATTGAACCAGTTAACCATTCCGCGCAAGTGTTCGCCATTTGTTTCAGGTATACACAAAAATGGCGTGATGCTCTTACGCTGAAAATAAACAGCATAACGTAGCCCCACCAGTTTATTCCATTGATTTGCTATATATCCAAAATAAAGCTTCTCTACCTTGATTATAGATACATGCATCTCATCTAAGGAACGCGACGTTCACTAAGTGCCTCATTACATATCATTATAATTGGCCATGATATGTGCATTTCTGGTTATTCAACCACTGTCCTTCATATGGAAGAATGTAGACAGCTAGGCATGCAGATCTCACTATGTCAATGCGCCACTTGAATGTATCGGTGGTCTAATGGTCTAATTCCACCTCCGCCGTTTCGAAGCTTGGTCAGGGCTTGCAAATCTGAAGAAAAAAAACATTGAGCGTAACCGTAAACGTGGATGTAGTAAACCAGACTATGACCTGATTGTTGTGTTTACAGGGAAGGGAAACATCGATACGTTTCTTCAATTAACTTTACATTGTCGCATTGTCAAATGTGTGGCTCATCCAAGTGCAGTACTGTGTGGAATTATATTAAAATAACTTACATATTTTATGTGCAATTTTATGTTTATTTTTACATTAACGTTAAATATCCCATACAAACATTAACTTGTTCAATAGCGATACAATATATAATAACACAGCAACATGTAAACAACAATTATAAAAAAAATCCGGGTTATCTAAGTTGAGGGAAAACACGTATTTGATATTTAACATGTGCTTCTTGGCCGCAAACATCCGGGAAAGATAAATGGCTGTAAAACTTTAGTGATACCTTAATTTATTTGTACATCGGGCGAGAAATGTTCTAGAGACATCCCCCGAGGAGTCTGTGATGGCAAACCAATTGTGTAGTAGTTGTTGAATCATTCCCATTTATGGGCCTCTTTTGAAAATTGACTCCCCGACTAGTTTGGTTAGGTAGCCGATATATTCAGAAATACACATTCAATTTATATATATTTAGACATATTTATGATTATATATATATATATATATATATATATATATATATATATATATATATATATATATATATATATATATATATATATATATATATATATATATATATATATATATACCAATACACACAAACACACACACACACACACACACTCACACACACACGTATACACAAACAAACAAACACTCACGCACGCACGCACGCACGCGCGAACACACACGGACACAAAATAGCGCACTCGCACACACACACACACACACACACACACACACACACGCACGCACGCACGCACGCACGCACGCACGCACGCACGCACGCACACACGCAAATGTAATAGTCTAAATAAGAATCACACAATAACAGGCCCCTCGTTATAGGGGTCTTGTCAGCGAAAGTCTTTACATCAAGATAGCCAAGGGTTCTTATTCTATTTTTGGAACTTCTGCAGTTGCACGGTTGACTCCATAGCATCGTATTGACCCCGTCTTTTTTATCGCATGGACACTGTATCTGACTGTTTTATCATATGATAATGTAATTTCTTGATTCATTTCTATGTCACGCCAGCTGCCCTGCTATCAGCATTATCATCATCCTAAGCAGCAGCGACAGAAAAAAAGAAAAACAACAACACTACCGATAACAGAAACCTGAACTGTAGTTGGCAATTTTTTCCAAATCACAGTCAGGTGCTCTATGTTATCCCATGGGCAATACATTATTAGAAGATTACAACTATCTAGATACCTTCTACGCACCCACATCAGAGAGCAAGAAGTCACGATGGCAACCATTGAGGGGTGGCCGGTGGCGGCCATCCTTAATTTCAAAATGGCCTTCATTTAAACTAATTTTCAACATTAACATATACATCGCAAGAAGCTGTTTGGTGGCAAAACACACATTTCAGTGACAAATCCAACCATACTTTGCAAATTCTTTTGTTTGTTTGTTTGTTTCAGATGATGTTTCTCATCGTAACAGCCTTGCTGGCGATATCTTGTTCCGCTGCCAAAGTTCCTTCTAATAAACGGTTCCGGATGTGCATGAATGTCTGCGCGCAAAATTACATGAAGTGCCGAAAGTCGTGTCCACAACGACCTACAAGCGTTAAACTGTGTCATCGAAAACTGGAAAAGTGCAAAGCTAAATGCGAGAAACGTTTCAGAAGCAGCTAAATCTTCATGCTGGTGTGGATATTTTAATTGTTTTATCGTTGTTGACTCTCATCATCATAAACATAACAAAAGCAGCACACTCATCTTGATAACCACGACCACCACCTCCAACATAATATTGATGCCAGCACCATCAACATTGCCATCATTTCCAACAACAAAAACAACAGCAATATTAACGATGTCATGACAAAAGCATCAACCGCACTTAGCAAAGTCATTGTTTTTCAAATCATTTTCTTCATCATTGTTGACAAGATCATGTTCAACTACCAACTCTTCCCAAGTACCATTAATCATCATCATCACCATCGTCGTCATGATCATCATCATCAGAGCTACCATGACCATAAAGATGATCGCCATCAAGTTTCTTTTTCATCATCATAGCTATCACCAACACCACGATCATCACGATAACCACCATCACCAATTTCATTCAACAACAACACCACTCCTAACAATGTCATAGCAAAATCTCATCCGTACTTAGTAAATTCGTATTTTTTCAGATCATGTTCTCCTAATCGAAGCTGCTTTGTTGGCAAGATATTGTGCCAATATTTCTGCTCACGGGTGCCGGAAGACCCAGCAACAAGAATATATCGTAGATCGATTATTCAAAACGCAAAATTAATCAGTTGGGCTGCGATCAGTTTCACTACAGCTGAACAACATATAGCTACAATATGTGTTTACTGTTATTTCATGCCGAACAAAAATCCGGAGTACCTTTTTAATTGATATTAAATGGTGTATTTGCGAAGCGCATCGTCTACGAAACGTATGAGACTGTGGCGGAGTAGCACACATAAACACTGTCAGTGTTTTACTCCATTGGCTGTGTTTAGGAAGTATGCTGACATATAATTGTTCCATGAAACGTTCATATATTGTTCTCAGTATATATATATATATATATATATATATATATATATATATATATTTATATATATATATATATATATATATATATATATATATATATATATATATATACACTATGTCCACCTAATAGCTTTATTCCGTCGGCAAACCTTTGAAATGCAGACGCAGCAAGAAACTAAAAATTCCACCTCACGTCATGTATGAACGAGATAAACGCAGACTTCTAAACAATAGATACAGCACAACATCGAATGGACTCAGCCGTGAAAGCCATCCACAAAGCAGCATCATCATCGATCGGTATCACACCACCGTTCCAGATCAAAGTGGCAAGCTGTTTGACCTGAGAAAACCCGGATGTCTCATGATCAGAAGATGCTCCGCCTCCGAATAGACAACACGACAGACATCGAAACACGGAACGCTCTGAAACAAGAACCGTCTGCAGCATATCATCCGACAAAAAACACTGGACAACGATCTGTCAAACTGGACCAACTTGCCGATGAAGTCGAACAACTTCACGACGGTGCTAATACGTTTAAGTCTGTCCGGCTCCTATATCGCAAACCGCACAAGCAACCCACAATACACGACGACCAGGGAAGAACAGTTGTAGACACGGTTGAATTCTTCGGTGACCAGTTCTGAGGAAAAAAACGACTTTGGAATTTCAGTATTCAACGGTGAACTTCGCCCTCAGGAACGCCCGATCACCTACAGAGGTAGAACGCTCAACGACCGCTTTAACAACAACTGAGCTAGTGGAACTGCCGAGTTTCAGTTCGAACTACTAAAATGCGAATCCGACCATCTTCAACCGTGCATTAACTGGGCAGCAAACACTCTCACAGCTTGCTCATGGGGTTTTGATCCTGCCCTCGATACCTGGAAAGCCATTAGGTGCAATGACCAGTCTAACACAAATCGTCCTAATTAAGTATCTAAGAAGACGCTGTCATTAGTAGTACTTCCACGCATAGCAGCCAAATTCGACGTGTCACCCCCCCCCTCAAGGACAAAATGCAACGTTTTCAAAGCTCGGTGCATGTACTA
The DNA here is from genome assembly GCA_963662155.1 of Lamellibrachia columna. Taxonomy (NCBI): domain Eukaryota; kingdom Metazoa; phylum Annelida; class Polychaeta; order Sabellida; family Siboglinidae; genus Lamellibrachia; species Lamellibrachia columna. The sequence continues at coordinate 12,281,406 of OY759271.1, read as the reverse complement.
GGTATCGAAATTTGTAGTGTGTTTGACACCATCAGGCGAGATAAGCTAATAACAGTTCGTGAGTTTAGGAATCTCAGAACGAGTGAACCGCAAGTTTTCTGGAAGGACATATGGAGTGCCGTTCATACAACCTCCCATGTAAAGCACGGCTGTAAATACATGTTGGCAAATAGTAGGACCGAGTCAGACAGAATGGTAAGAAAGAAGGGGGGGTCATTAAAAAGGGTCACCTCGACAAATGAAAGAGGTAATCTATACTCAAGTAAGGGATCATCTCAAACAATTATTTAAGGGATTATTAAAAATGCTTAAAAAATAAATACCTGATCATAATTGGTTCAATTTAAGGGGTCATATCAAACAACTCTCAAAGTGCAATGTGATATTATATTAGAAACTTAAGTTTAATCACAAAATAATAATAATATAAGGGATCAGCTGAAACAATTAAGGGGTTATCTCAAAATTTAAAGTAACAAATATTTTCAGTCAACTAAATTGTTCATCTAAACGATTAAAGGGAACCTAAAGTATTTTTAAATATGACTAAAATTAAGGGATTCTATCAAAAACAAGTTACAGGATAATTTTTAAATGAGTAATTTAATAAAGGGGTCATTTAATAATAAACTAGCTGATCATCTCAAAATTGTTGCCCATAATATCATAACAGGGTGGACTGTGTCCCCCCCCCGTTACCATTGTTATGGTAAGAGAGGGGGCGGCAACATGGGGGACAAACAATGCTCTTTATTGAAATATTCTTGTTTTTGAGGTTCCATGTTATTATTCAGTCACCTGAGATGTTATTATACTCTATTCCCATATTTGAAGTGTTGGCTATTTGTATCGTGCACTTCTGCATTCTACGTGTAATAATAGCGACAGTGAGGACATTTTCCGTTTGCGACATCATACTTACCAGATACAGTCCTGGAAAATATCTGTCAGCTTTGGCTAAAACTGTTTGCTTTTGCCGCCATTTCTGAAAACAAGCATATGCTGCCATCTGATGATTAAAACAAAGTTGATATCTGATAATATAAATTTTCACACTAAACAGTGTTGTCAGGTAACAGGGGACAGAAATCACGGGACGCTTGTTTGGTTTGATTTTTATCGCTATACATTCGCAACTGTTGCGCATAAACGTATGTTTACTTAAGCAACATAAAATTACTCGAGGAATGCTTGAAAATATGTTAAAATAAAGTATAATATATCAGTAGAGGTGATCACAACACAAGTGATTCATAGTCGGGACAATACCTTTTAATTTAGTGGGACATACATTTGTGATGCCATCACTTATAAATCCACCTGAAATACTTATTCTCTGTATTTATTTGATGTAAAGAGATACTACCTCATATTATCCTTCAAAAATATGCACCATTTTTTCACTATCATCAGAGTGTGGTTGTATATAAAATAACAGTTTGTAATAACACATTTGTGTTTCAAATACTCTTGAAATTATTTATATATACAATGTATATAAATACACTCGATGTATACTGTATCACATCAACATTGTTGCAAATGAACAACACACACACACACACACACACACACACACACACACACACACACACACACACACACACACACACACACACACACACACACACACACACACACACACACACACACACACACACACACACACACACACACACACACACACACACACACACACACACACACACACACACACTCACTCACGCACGCACGCACGCACGCACGCACGCGCAGTGGACCAATATTGAACAAAATCAGCAGCACCTTGCAACGTGTGTGCTGTTGTCTCAAATATCAATTGGTTCATTATAAAGAGCATATTTTGGAGTGAATGTGCAATTATTTGTGCCACGTTGTGTGCCACGCGCGAAAGTTTAAATCTTTCGCATTAATCGCTGATTTGATTTTATTCAGCTGAAAACATTGTTACAATCAAAACAATATGAATACTTTGAACTTTTCTAGCAATGCGCTTTATATAGTATTATGACATTATTTATTATCATTATTACACATACACGCACACACTCGCGCACGCATATACACTACCAAGCTAACACACACGCACGCATGCACGCACGCACGGGATAACAAGTAAATGTTACTTTCGGGACACCCCTCTTTTTATAATCTATGAAAATATTACCCAGCCAAATTGTTATCGGAATTAATCGATGCTTGGGGGGCGCTCACAAAGTGTGTTGTTCACTCCAATAGCCGTTCATGGTACGTTATTCCCTATTCATTCGAGTTTGTACGATTCTATACATCAATCAAAACGTACTAGGAAAATAACCTAATTTAAAAAAGAAAAGTAAAGGTAAATGCCTTGATTGTGTATGTTAGGCATTACTTCAAGTTTTTCCTACAAGTAATGCGGGGTTAGCCGGTTTACTATGCTAACCCTAACCCTAATACACTGTCCAACGCTGCTGTTAGATAGGGACATATTACATTCTTGTTCGCTCTTTTACGTCCGGTCTGCGACTAGAACAACTCATAGTTTGTATGACATGTGACAGTAAACCGTGTTTACGTTAATTATGTTTGCACGTGCCTTCACCGTTGCCTCTACTTGTATTAGGCAACAGTTGTATTTCTTAAATGTTATTTTGTAAGTGTATTTCATGATATTTAATATGGAGAGGTTGAAGATAACATAGAGGACATTGAAGAACTTGGTTAAAAAGTCATAATGATTCGATCCACTGGTACAGTAAACCAATTACTGTAATATCTACGGTGTGACTATGACGATGTTTTTGAGCTGCAAGATTGAGTTGTTCCGTGGTATTCAAACACTTATCGGTAATAAAACCCCATCTGATCCCGTTCGTAATCTAAATGTTTAGGTGTTGTGTTTGACAATAACTTCAAATTCCGTCAGTAGATTTCTCAAGTATACAAATCGTGTGTCGACAATATACGTGATAATCGTAGGAATCGGCGTCACGTATCTTTATCTACTGCTAAAAGAATATCAACTGCACTAATTAGTAGCCGCCTCGACTGTAGCAATTCACTACTAAGTAACAGTGCTAAATGAAACAGCTCAATTCGCATACAAAATTGTCTTGCACGTGTGCACCTTGTCTTTCACCACCACTATAGCTGTCTATTCAGTTATTTACACATATAATCAAATTTAAAATGTCTACTCTTTCGTATCTGTCTACTCAACAACCACCGTACTTGGATAGTACCATGATTTTTTTTTGCTAATAGCTATAGGTAGCTCAGATCATCTATACACAATAACTTATTGCTCTTAAGACTAAGCTTAGCTTGGACTAATACAAGCTTTCTCTGTAACTGCACCTGGCGTCTGGAATGAAATTCCCACCACATAATGCCTTTTGAGCGTCCGAGTTCATGATTATGTTTTGTTGCGCCTTTGAGCACAGGTTCCCGAGGATATAGGAGCAATAGAAGCTCATTGGTATTATTATTATTATTTTGGAAATAAATGTCTTTGACATTTGTAATATTTTTGTAAATTGTATTTCACGAGTATCCTGACTCATTGTGACAGAAATGCCAAGAGGCAAGCGATTTCCCTATTTTGTCGGGAGAGGCAATGCACAACATCCAATACACCCTTCTCGTCATACCACCACGCTACCTGTCGGATTATAATGGAACGTATAGATTTAACAAGATTGGCATCCCAAACAACAAGTTCCAGATGGCAAGTATACAAGGAAGCCATTGGCTTATCGAGAGTCCAACAATTTTCTCATCTATGTGTAGCCCGCTCTTATCAGATATCTGTCATTTGGCAGTTTGTTCCATTCATTTATCACCCTCTGTGACAAAGAGTACTTTCTCATGTCCAAAATACACTGCTCCTTAACTAATGCTGCTTTGTGTCCTCTGGTTCTACTGACTTCTTTAAGTTTGAAGAACATATTCCTATCAACATCCTCGTAACCGTTCACTATTTTAAGCACTTCTATTTGGTCTCCTCTTAGTCTCTAGGTACCTAGTGTTGTCAAACCACATTGTAATAAGCGGTTTTCATAACTAAGGTCTCTCAATTCTGGAATAATTTTAGTTGCTCTTCGTTGTATTGTTTCTAGCTTGTCTGTGTCCTTCTTACGATACGGCCTCCATGCTTGAATACAATATTCCAAATGTGGTCTAAATATTGCTTTGTACAGGGGTACATTAGCTGTTTCTCCTTATACGTGATAGTTCTCCTAATTAGCCCCATAATTTGATTTCCTTTCGAAGCAACAATCCCACATTGCTCTGAAGCTTTCATGTCAGCACTAAATGTTACTCATAAGTCCTTTTCTTGTGTGGTTCTATCTAGTACAGCACCCCCTATTTTATATTCTTCGTCCATGTTTCCATGTCCTGTGTGTATGCATTTACACTTTCCAAAATTTAATAACATTTATCATTTGTCTGACCATTTAACTAATTTGTCTAGATCATCCTGTAAACTTTGTTTATCTGTAACATTAGTAACCTTTCTGAATACTTTTGTGTCATCTGCAAATTTTAGTACTTTGCTAGATATGTCAAGTAGAAAATATCCACTGGTGACCCGTTATCTACCCACTTTGTAATTTCTTCAAAAAAAACCATAAGATATTGGTTAGACATGACCTTGCTTTTAGGAACCCATGTTGAGATGTATTTATTAATTTATGTTTTACAAGAAATTCCATCATGTGGTCTCTAATTAATGTTTCGAGTAATTTACATACAACTGATGTTAAACTCACTGGTCTGTAATTTTCTGGCTTGGTCCTCGATCACTTTTTAAATAGTAGCGTAATGTTTGCTTCTTTCCATTATGAAGGAACTATTCCTTCTTCTAGTGACAAGTAAAACACATTTGCAAGTGGTGTACTAATTTGCTCAACAATTTCCTTAAGCACTTTTGGTGGTATCCCATCAACTCCAGGTGATTTATTATCTTTCATCTTCTTAATTTTACTTTGCTATCATTTCAGGAGTTACAAATAACTGCCCTAAATGTTCTGATTTATTGCCCTCCAGTTTAGAACGGGAAGTGAGCTGATATCTTCTGTGGTAAAAACTGAGCTGAAATTCTCATTCTGGACCTCTGCCATTTGAAACCCGTCTGAAATTACGTTTCCCTTGTTGTTTCTATTGGTCCGACCTTATCTCGAACTTTCTGTTTACTCCTTACATAAGCATAGAAACTCTTGCTGTCATTTTTATATTATCTGCCCATTTTTTTCAAAGTTTCTTTTAGATTTTCTAATTTAAGTTGTAGCTAGGTTAAGTGCCTCTTTGTAATTTGCATAGTCTTCATCCTTTCTTGTACGCCTATAAACCCTCCACATAGTTTGCTTAAACACTATTTTCCTAATAGCTTTTTTGAAAAGTGTTTCTTTCTAGATCATTTTCCTTGTGTTTTCAAGGAAACAAATTTATCAATGATACTCTCAATTTCATATTTTTCTTAGCTTTGCTAAGTATTTTCTGATATCTTTATAGTTACCTTTGTGGAAGTTTCTCCTATACGTTTTTATTTTTACTTCCTGATTTTACATTGATGTCAAAATGTATTTCATTGTGGTCACTTTTACCCAATGGTTCATGTATTTTTACATTGTCCACTAATTATTTTTGTGGTGATAAAACTATATATAATACATTTTCTCCCCTGGTTGGTTCTAGCACATGCTGTGCAAAGAAGCTATCCTGAGTTAAAAATAGAAATTGTTGGTCCTCATCCCCTGTACCTGTACTAGAGATTTCCATTATATGTATCCATGATTAAAATCTCCCATTATGATACATTCCCCTTTACTAACTTCCTTTATAGCCTTTTGTATTTTTGTGTTATCCTCTTCGTTTATGTTTGGACTTCGGTAAACTAATCCAATAGTTAATTTTTTATTTCCTGAAACTATTTTGCACCAAACAGCTTCATCGTAATCTGCTTCCTTTCTAATTTTATTTCATAAGCCTGAATATATTCTTTATCATATAAAATAACTCCCCCTCCCCTTCTTCCTATTTGATCTCTCCTAAACATTACGTATACTGTCAATCCTAATTCAGCACCTGTTATGTCTGTGTTGGCCCTGTGTTGGCTTTCTCACCCCTTCTATCACTTCCTCGAAATAGCTCTTCCGAACCCCTCCATCACATCCTGTCCTGCAGCCTTGTCACTTGGTGGCAGACTGTTATTAGGCTCTCTTTCAAACATCAACCTGTCACCTTTTCCTCCCGTCTGCTGGCTAACTCACGTTCCCGTCGCCTTCCCTCCTGACACCTTGCATCCCGTATCCCTCACTCCCATCGCCTTAACTATCGTTTCCTCCCCCCACCGACTACTTCGCTACTGTCTCCCACACTCCCCTTTCCCTTTCCTTCGATCCATTTGTCTTCCCTCCCATTTCTTTCCTTGTCGTCTCCTTTCGTCCTGTCTCCCTACGTCCCGTCTCCTTCTGTCCTGTCTCCCTACGACCTGTCACCTTACCTCCTGTCAGCCTCCTCCCAGGCTGAGGTGAGCTCTCCCTGCATCTCTCTCTCGTCGTCTTCATCCACTTTATCATCTACTGTCCCCCACCAGAACCACTGGCACAACCCACCTGCTAACTTCCCACCACATCCACAACGAGCAGCCTCAGCAGTTCTAACTCCACCTCAAGTGCCTTCATCCTCGCACATCCCCTACACTCAAAACTAAAACTATCCGCCTGAACCTCAGCCCAGGACTTTTCACACCCGGGATTGACGAATTCCACCCAGTTGCTACAACTGCTGCATATTAAATACCTGGTGGCCTTTACCTGCCGTTTGCACGGCGCCATCACAAAATTTAGACTTAATCTTGATTGCTACGATAGCCTTGAATAAGGCTGTTTTTGTATTTAAAAAAACACTTTAGGCTAATATACTTGCTAGCTATGTCTTTTCTACTAAGCTCGCACGAGCAAAGAAAAAGCCTGCCACCTAGCGAATACGGAGAATACGGAGAACACTGTGTAAACAAAACTGCTGTTAATTCCTTTTTACCGAAATCGTTTACTACAACTATGTTAGATATTACCTTATGTATGTAATTTATGTAAATGTATAACTTTATCTAATATATATATTTAACAATGTATACGATAATTTGGTACACCAGTTTAATTCACGACCTGTAAACAAACTCCCCCTTATCGCTCGTTGAATTTGAGTCCGGAAAAAATATTGCCTCTGTTAGCAAAGTTTCAGTCTATAAGAAGTTTGTGTATATAGTATATGTGTAATAGTAATACTTATTCTAACCAATAGTCCACTGATTCTGACTATACACATAGCTATCTCAATTTTCGAATGGAAAACAACCCTATTAACGCTCACTGACTTCCTTGTCGGAGTCCGGAACTTACTCTAAAATCCTGTCTCTGACTAATAATTAACAAAAACTGTTTTTTAATATATATGTCTATAATACGTTTATGTATAATATATATGCAATAGTAATGCTTATTCTATTCGGTATTCCACTTTTTTCTGTAAATTCTCAACACCAATTTCAACTCGCTGCTGCGCCAAGATTCTGGAAGTCAACTCAGACTAGTTTAGAATTAGGATACAGATCCACAGGCATTACACTTCAACTTTTATGTGGTGATTAAGGGTATCTTTTCACCCACAGCAATACTATTTTGGCTGTGCGTGTTGTCCCTTCCTAGGACTAATTGATTGGTTTGTATTTAATGGTGTCTAATGTAGATTATTCAAAGGATATCATTATTTGACCAATATTTGGCAATAATTAGCGGGCCTGTACTGAGCAAGTCGGCGACACTCCGTGTCAATAACAGCATCCCCGCACTGGCCATCTTTGTCAAGAAACACAATCACCCACCAGCCAACACTCTTTCTCCACCTTTCTATGTGATGAGATGGCCAGCATCTCAAAGGATTGGCTGGACACCGAGAGGGATGCAGATCCATTTTATGTGGTCATGTGACCGCAGTCACATAATCAAGTAGCTGGCCCAGGGCTGTAGTCCGGGCACGTAAAATATCCGTATTTCCAATCCGGAGATATATTTTATTGCCATGATGATACATATGATGCATTTATTACATGAATGGGTACGTACATATATATATATATATATATATATATATATATATATATATATATATATATATATATATATATATATATATATATATATATATATATATATATATATATATATATATATATATAAGTAGTAGAGAATAGGGTCCTACCCAGTTATCAGGAGCCCACGTTCACGATTCACTTCCGGAGGCGCGCGCACATCCCGGTCGCAGCGCCTTCTGGGTAACATAAGCGCCCCCTAGCGACTGGAGCTAACCCTAACCGTCTAGAGCGCCCCCTGGCGACTGAATTTAATTTTAATTAATTTTTAATTTTTTTATATATATATTTTTTTTTTTTTTTTTTTTTTTAACTGCGCGCGCAGCCTCACAACCTTCTGGGTAGCCCGAGCGCCTCCTGGTCCGTAACCCTATCCATAACCCTAGAGCGTCCCCTAGCGACTGGAGCTAACCCTAACCGTCTAGAGCGCCCCCTGGCGACTGAATTTAATTTTAATTTTTTATTTTTATTTTATTTTTTATTTTTTATTTATTTATTTTTTATTTTTTATTTTTTCTTGACATACCGACATACAGCTGAAGTAAGCTATAAACGTGTCAGGACACATAACTCCTACAGTTTACCCATAATTCCTACAATTTACCCATAATTCCCCTATTCAATAAGAGTACAAGCAAATGTTATTAAATATTTGAAAATAATGACACAATATTGTCCACAAACGTTAGACAGAGGACTCTAAAGTCTCTTGTCATACCGACGTACAGCTGACGAAAGCTATAAACGTGTCAGGACATGCTGCTGACGTAATCCGCATACAGAACAATACCAAATAAGGACATGCAGCTGATGTAAGCCGCACCAGACGCGTCGCGGAAAGTGCATCTTCAGCATATTGTCGTTATATGTCAATGTTTGAAAATAATGCGCTGTTACACTTTACCCATAACTCCTACAGTTTACCCATAATTCCTACAATTTACCCATAACTCCTAAAGTTTATCCATGTTAACACCACGCTATATATTCTTAAATAACACATGTGTGTATTAATAAGCTATACGAAACCCGAGAGCAACGAAAGGCGTACTTTCGACCCAGCTCGCTAGCGAAGTCGGCTCATGTTTTTATCAGTAGGCCGGTAGCAGCCGGCTAGCAGGCGTGTAGAAGTAGGCCATGCACAGACGATATCAGTGACCCAACGACCCAGCCCGGCTCATGTTTTTTATTAGTAGACCTCTAGCAGCCGGCTTAAAGTTAAACTATGTGTTATATAAATACGTTTTAAAAGCGTTCGCTGCATAGGAGTATGTATTAGTTACCATTCGTGCAAACAACGACAGATATAAGTCCGGCAGCAGGCATCGCTTTACACGCACACGCATACGCAAACGCACACGCACACACACACACACACGCGCGCGCACACACACACGCGCACACACACGCACACGCACACACACACACACACACGCACGCACACACATCATTCTTGCTTATATAACACAGTTGTTTCAATAAAGCACACATATGTAGTGTAGCGTGTTTGTTCATTCACCTAGCTATAAAAAGAACTTGATTTTAGTTTCATACGTTTCGTGTTACTCACAGACCCCTTATATTCTGATTGACCAGGCGAGGCAAACTATTACCAACATTAAACCTGTCTGGACTTCCGCACTGTGTGCAGTAACACTCTGCTACCTCCAGCCATATCCTGGCTATTTACACACTACCTCCATCATACAGTCCACTGTCTCTCCTACCTCCAGCCACATCCCTGCTCCGTACACGCTGTCTCCACCATACAGTCCTCTGTCTCTACTACCTCCAGCCACATTCTGACGCATTACACATTGCCTCCACCATAGAGTCCTCTGTCTTTCCTACCTCCAGCCACATCCTGGCTTCCGATATATTGCGTCCACCATACTATCCCTTGTCTCTCCTATATACAGCCACATCATTGCTCCTGATACATTGCCCCCACCATTCAGTCTTCTGTCTCTCCTACCTCCAACAACATCCTGGCTCCTTACATCTATATAGTGCATGCGGGGTGGTGGTGGTGGTGGTGGTGGTGGTGGTGGTGGTATATAAGATATTTACATGACAATGGCTACTATTGTCCACTATGTCCAATATCATTGACTACGGGTTCCCTTTCAACTATGGAGGGGGGTCACTCGTAGGAATATGACAACACGTTCCATTCCATTTATTAAATAGAATACATATGTCGTGTATGAAATATATATGATAAGGTGTGAACAGAAGGTATATATACAACACATAAAGTTGTAAGTCTTTGGGCCTACAATACTAAAAGATGTATGTTTTTGGACCTACAATACATAAAGTAGCAGGTCTTTGGACCTACAATACATAAAGTAGCAAGTTTTTGGACCTACAATACATAAAGTTGTAGGTCCTTGGACCTACAATACATAACGTTGTAGGTGTTTGGACCTACAATACCTGATACATTGCCTCCGCCATACAGTCCTCCGTCTCTACTACCTCCAACCAAATCCTGACTCTTTACACATTGCCTGCATCATACATTCCTCTGTCTCTCCTACCTCCAGCCACATCCTGGCTCGTAATACATTGCGTCCACCATACAACCCTCTGTCTCTCCTACCTCCAGCCACATCCTGGCTACTTACACACTGCCTCCAACATACAGCCCACTGTCTTTCCTAC
>OY759271.1:12220602-12265602 GCA_963662155.1 Lamellibrachia columna | reverse complement strand
GGTTATAATTTCTTATCGACGCAAACGAGTTCAATAGCGGAAATGTGAAGAAGTGATTCTCGTTTCGAGGCGATAGTTGACGAGATAATGCCCTTCCGGCCCCAAGTTAAGCCAACCATAACACGTTAAAGGTATCTATGTCATTATAAAATAAACCATTATCACATTTTAATGATAGTTGTTTTAATACATAATATAAATAAATGTGTTAATTTTTGTTCGCTCTGTTTTAGTTCTTGGTTCGCTCTGTTTAAAATCCATAAGCGGGCAGCGTATCGTTGGGGGGGGCGGAAGTGAGCATTTATGGGCAAATTTGCATAAAACTAATATGGCCGCTGACAACACTTGTGTCCCCTATTCGCGGGCTCGAGTACTCGATGAAAGAGGTAGATGCTACACAGGTTTGAAACCAACTATTATGTTGTTTGGTTAATAACGAGGTGTCCCATTTTCCATATCACAAATATAAAATGGTCTTACACACATATTTGATTAAGATAAGGTTGGGTGACTTTGTATTTCAATTTGAGAAAAAAAATGCGTTAACTACGATAACTTCCCACTGGAAGGAAATACATAAATCATGTAATATAATTATATATATATATATATATATATATATATATATATATATATATATATATATATATATATATATATATATATATATATATATATATATATATATATATATATATATATATATATATATATATATATATATATATATATATATATATATATATATATATATATATATATATATATATATATATATATATATATATATATATATATATATATATATATATATACACGGTTTTTTATTTTATGATAACTTTTCCCACATAATAGTATACATATTAAAATTAATTACTAGTTTCAAGGAAAAACATACCAGTAGGAGTTTATCGTAGTTGACATATTTTATTTCAAAATTAAACACAAAGTCACCCAAACTTATCTTAATCAGATATGTGTATAACTCTATTTTATATTTGTGATATGGAAGACGGAGCATGTCCGCACGGTGAGGCACGTCCGCACACCTCGTTATTGACCAAACCACATAGTATTTGGTTTCAAACCTGTGTAGTATGTATCTGATACCACGAATACGAATACACCCAACCTTATCTTAATATTACAAATTTGATATTAGAAAATATTACAAATGCCAAAGACATTTAATTTTAAAATAACAATAATAATAATAAGGTTCTATCGCACCTATATCCTCACTCTCTTTCTTGGAGCTGTACTTTCTCCAGCATCGGAACACTTGAGTATAGGTGTTTCCATCCGCACTAGAGAGAGAGAGAGAGAGAGAGAGAGAGAGAGAGAGAGAGAGGAGAGAGAGAGAGAGAGAGAGAGAGAGAGAGAGAGAGAGAGAGTATAGGTGTTTCCATCCGCACTAGAACTGTTGGACAATTATTACTTGGCTAGACTGAGAGTAAACACAAAACTCGTGAACTTTGCATTCGTGAACTGCTGTTTGCTGATGATGCTGGTGATGCGCACACACTAGAAGATGTCATAGAGATTTGTAAACACTTCGAACAAGCTGCAACTTTATTTGGACTTACAATCAGTAAAAAAAACTGTAACACTCTACTAACCTCCACATGGACAAACTTCAATAGGTCCACACATTGAAATATATGGCACCTCACTAAAGTTAGTCAAGAACTCCACATACTTGGGCAGCACGATTGCATCTGACAACACTATCGATGTACAAATTAACAACCATATACGTGCTATCCAATGACCCTATGGAGGACTCTGGAAGCGATTATGGTATCAACATGGCATTACAATCTCTACAAAGTGCAAGGTGTACAAGGCGATTGCATTACCAACACTACTGTAGTTAGCTGAGACGTATACTCTCTACCGTCGCCACTTCAGAAAACTTTTCCAAGTGCATCTCCGGCATCTATGACAAATCCTTCGGATCTGATGGTAAGACCACATTTCAAATGCAGACGTTTCGAGAGGCGCCAAGATGTCAAGTATAGAAGCTATTCTGACTGCATCCCAACTCCGGAGGGACTGGACATGTTACCCGAATGAGCAGCGATTGACTACCAAAGGCTGTGTTCTATGGGGAAGCGCCTTCGTGATGGACACCGTACAAAGATGTGATACAAAGACATCTCAAAGCCACACACATCCCTGTAAACACCTGTGAATCCACTGCACAGGACTAGCAACAGTGGAGGCGGGCCATAAATCAGGGAAAGACTCATACAAAAAAAGTTAACACAAAGTATCAACATGAGCACGATCGTCGGCACGGCATTCTAGGTGCTTCTATATCTACCGTCTTCTGTAATGACTGCATCAGAGGTTTTTGGCACAAATAGGCCTGAATTCTCACCGAAGAGTAAAGCACAAGGATACCCCTTCATTGATGTCATCATCGGACACGATGGACAGCAAGAGAGAGAGAGAGAGAGAGAGAGAGAGAGAGAGAGAGAGAGAGAGAGAGAGAGAGAGAGAGAGAGAGAGAGAGAGAGAGAGAGAGAGAGAGAGAGAGAGAGAGAGAGAGAGAGAGAGAGAGAGAGAGAGAGAGAGAGAGAGAGAGAGAGAGAGAGAGAGAGAGAGAGAGAGAGAGAGAGAGAGATATCCTCAGGAACATGTGCTAAAAGGCGCAACGAAACAGAATCATTAAGCATAATCGTGAACAGGGACGCCCAAAAAGCATTAGGTGATGGGGATTTCATTCCAGACCTTAGGTGCAGCTACAAAGAAAGCACGTTTATGTTAGTCCAAGCTAAGCTTATTTTTAAGAACAATAAGTTGTTGTGGACTAGATGATCTGAGCTACCTATAGCTATTTGAAAGATTTAGGATACTATTCAAGTAGGGTCGTTATTGAATAGACAGAGCACGATACAAAAAAGAGTAGACAGTTTAAATTTGATTAGATTTAGATGAGTAAGTAAATGAATAGGTAGTGGTAGTGATGGCGAAAGACGAGGTGCACACGTGCAAGGCAATTATTTTTTGCGTTCGAGTCTCTTTTAGCACTGTTGCTTTTTAGTGAATTGCAATAGTCAAGGCGGCTAGTAATTAGTGCAGTGGGTATTGTTTTAGCAGTTAATAATATATGTGACGCCGAATTCAACGGAAATCATGTATATGGTTGACACATGATTTACATACTTGAGAAATATACTGACGGAAGTTGAAGTCACTGTCAAACACAACACCTAAACATCTAGATAACGAACGGCATCAGATGGGGTTTTATTACCGCCAAGTATTTTAATACCAATGAAAAACTCAATCTTGCAGCTCAACAAATTAATCACAGTCACACCGTATATATTAGAGTAAGTGGTTTAATGCACCAGTGAATCGAATCATGATAACATGTCAAACAATGTCTTCAATGTCCTCTACGTTATCCTCCATCTCTTCATATTAAATGTCATGCAATGCACTTACAAAATAATATTTAAGAAATTAACTATTGCCGAATACAAGTGTGTCATACAAGGTGTCATGCAAAATATGAGTTGTTCCAGTCCCACACCTAACGTAAAAGAGTGCGCAATAATGTAACAAGTCCCAATTTCGCAGCAGCGGTAGACAGATTATTAGGGTTAGGGTTAGTACAGTTAGCCTGCTAACCCTGCATTACTTCTAGGAAAAACATGAAGTAGTGCCTAGCATGCACAACCAAGGCATTTACCTTTACTTTTCTTTCATAAATTAGATTATTTTTCCAGTAGGTTTTGATTGATGTTTAGATTCCCCCAAACTCGAATAGGGAATAACGTACCATTGAACGACCATAGGAGTGAACAACACACTTTGTGGGGGCCCCCTCAACATCAATAAATTCCGATAACAATTTGGCTGAGTAACGTTTTCATAGATTATAAAAAGAGGGGTGTCCCGAAAGTAACTTTTAATTTTTATCCCATACTTGCGTGCGTGTGTGTGTTTGCTTGGTAGTGAGCGTGCTTACGTGCGTGCGTGTGTATGTAATAATAATAATGGTAAATTATGTTATAATATTATATAAAGTGCATTGCTTGAAAAGTTCAGAGTGTTCATATATTCTGCAGCGGATCCAGGGTAGTCCTAGTAGTCTCGAGACCCCTTAGGCCATTAAGGAGAGGTCTTCCAACCCCCTTGTGTGGAGCTTGCTAGTGTTTCAAACTGGTGTTGAGATTTTAATTGTTATACATGTTGTGGTGTTAATACCTTTTGACATATGGTGATAGTTTATTCTTTAAACTTAAGCGAGCATAAATCAGTAATCGACATATCAAAACTTTGGAGGCGTTTTTGTGGAGTTTGACATAAGTTGAGTGTGTAAAATTGCTATTTTTCCCAAATGTTGCCTCTCTTTTGGGATATACCAAAACACCGAGAGGAATGATCATGGCAAAAGGGATCTCCCACACGTTGAAACATTCTCCAAAGACATAAGTACTCTAATCAATATGTTGATAAATGTTTATTGCGTCCATCTTGAAGTTCATGGTGGCCACCATGGGCAATCACTATTTTTCTCATATGCGAACTTTGAGAACTTTCCACCAACGAGAGATGCGTTGTCCTACCCTTCCACGTGAACAGTTAGTATCATCAGGCACCATGGATACAGGCACTTCTGGACTATCCTGGTCTACCTCTCCAGAATCCATGGAATGGAGATATGAGAAGCGCAAGCTAGTGCAAATATTAGTGTATTTGCAACACGTAACCCAATCCTGGCTTGAGCTCTAATGACACGATGAGAAGAAGCCATAAACTAATTCCCTGTGGCTGCAACATTGGCTGCAGGAAGTATCGTTTTACATGTACATCGCTCTATAAGTGCAACGATTGCAGTAACATTTGTTGTAAATGGGCGATTCCAAGAACAATTATTGTATATATATATATATATATATATATATATATATATATATAATATTCACCAAGTTACACCGGTACTGTATATATATATATATATATATATATATATATATATATCCATATATTCATATATTCACCAAGTTACACAGGTACTGCATTTCAATCATGACAGTTTGGATAGGCCTCGTCTCATACGAGTGGGCTATATCTAATTATGGTATTATATATATATATATATATATATATATATATATATATATATATATATATATATATATATATATTGACATTTTTATGTTACTGCATTAATGTAATTTCCTTTCGAGTATATGTTATTCAGTATCTTCGCAATGCAGGGTTTACATATACTTATCACCGAGTGACTTTATCTATCTTTGGTCGCGGAAGTTCAAGAAGTCGTTATTGACGTTTGCTTAGTTGTTGTGTTAGGTAGTCCTAATCGCATTAGTAGGAGGTGGCGGTTGACACACGATAGTGCTGCACGAAGACACCCGTTATAACATGAAGGGATACATCGTAAGTGCATCGTGTTACTGTTTTCATTCATCGACGTTGTAGTACTCAAAAGTCCCTATACATCGATAACCCGTAGTTTTTCAAATATCGATGATTAATTATCATATACTTACCGGTCCAGGTGCCAAGACAATCTGAAAATGGTTTCGTTCAACACCAACTACACAATGGGTTTGCCACTAAAGGTTCATCGGGTGGTGTCTCTGGAACATGTATAATCCTGGTGTGCAACTGAATTGTGGTATCATTAACAGTTTACAGCCAATTTCCAAATCTTAGAAACCAAAGAAGTGTTTTCCTTCAACCCAGATAGCTCAGATTCTACAATACTGGTCGTTGACATGTTGTTATGGTATTAGTGTTTGTATTGTTCTTACATAGTTGTTATTTGCATGGTATATGTTACATTAAGGTAAAAATAAACACGAATGTCACGTAAAATATGTATGTATTGTAATATAATATACATAACTTCACTCGGAGGAGCCACGAGTTTGACAATGCTACCAGAGCTGCTAACTACATATAATATCTGCTTTGCAGAAAAGTTAACATTGTGGCAATTTATAGCGTTTCAACAAATACATGGACGATTCCCTTCCGTACTCGAAAAACACAACAGCCAGGTCATAGTCCGGTTAAATATGTTCGTGTTTAGAGTTTCGTTCAGTGTTCTTGGAGATTTACAAACTTATTCATTTTTGGAGAAACGGATATCTCCAGTTGCCCGCAAGCATGTATGGCGCCCTGTTGGGTTTTTAAAGTGACCGCCATTGAAAACCTGTATTTGTCAATATCTCGGCATCAAGACAATCTAGGACTTTGACTTTAACGACTGAACATACACTTTCATTAAGGATTTAAATTGTAAAGGATTTAAATTGTACGATTCGCAATACGATTATCATGATCATTGAACCAGTTAACCATTCCGCGCAAGTGTTCGCCATTTGTTTCAGGTATACACAAAAATGGCGTGATGCTCTTACGCCGGAAATAATCAGCATAACGTAGCACCACCGGTTTATTCCATTGATTTGCTATATATCACAAGTAAAGCTTCTCTACCTTGATTATAGATACATGCATCTCATCTAAGGAACGTGACGTTCACTAAGTGCCTCGCTACATATCATTATAGGTGGCCATTACGTATGCATTTTTGGGTGTTCAACCACTGTCCTTCATATGGAAGAGTGTAGACAGCTAGGCATGCAGATCTCGCTATGTCAATGCGCCACATGAATATATCGAATACAAGTCATCAACGTGCTGCATTGCAGGAATCACTGTTTCTCATATGAAGAAAGTGAAGCAGTCGATGCCAGCATGGCAGTGAAAGTCACTACCATGTCCTATCTGCTGGGCGTAGTAATTTCATAGAACATCTGGATTAGTGTGTTTGTACAGGCAGCTGCAGATAACAGTGACATTAACGACGACACGTTAAACGGTATGCACACAACCCATACAACAACGCTTGTGTTGTACCGACAGGGACAATTTGGTTAACAAGAGCCAATGGCGGCCTGTGCAGATTACTCAAGGACGTACACTGACGTACAATGACGTAAGCTGGATGCTCATGTGGGACGCGAAGCCATGTGTGAATGCAGTACTTATATAATACCACCACCAGTCATGTAGATCATAAATCGAATCAAGCACTAGTGGTGCAACACAGGCGGTTCACTGATTGGCAGTGCCAGCAAAATTCATATTGCCTGGACAATGGTACACACGCTGCCTGCCGAGCTGTTTGAACTTGAGAATTGTCCATATGGATTGAATACCACAATACACCTTCTGAATGGAAAATCAGTCGCACAAACCGTGGATTGAGACACTGTCATGTGTATATGGAACATAACCCCTACTTCATATATCTTAATAGGAACCGTACTGTACCTGAGACTTCATTTAGCAAATTCGTGGTATCCAGTTCTTGTAGATTAAGAATTCTACATTTTCATTTTTGTTATACTGTGCGAAATAATCTAGAGTACTTGAAAGGGTGGTGTCATCGGCGTACATAATAATGTAAAATTTTGGACTAGATTGGGCAAAGTCATTTATGTAAATTATAAATAACAAGGGCCTAGAATTTATCTGTTGAGATATTAAACATATCTGATTGGGCTTCTTCAAATTCAAAGTACTGTTTTCTATTTGTTAAATAATTGTTGAATAGATATAAAGCTACTCCTTTTTACGCCACACAACTCTAACTTATCCATTAATGTTGAGTGGTCCAGAGTGTCAAATGCTTTTGACAGGTCCAAGTAAATATTTATCCATACGTGTCAATATCCTATCAATTAATTCTAGAGCGGCAAATTCCGTAGAACGTTCCTTTCTAAATCCATATTGGTTATCGTACATAAGTTTGTGTCTATTTAAGAAAGAATCTAGTTGGTTGTAAATAATTGTTTCGATTACTTTTAAAATGGCAGGTAAGATTGTTATTGATCTGTAGTTGCAGAATAGGGTTTCATGACCTTTTTATAAATTGGCATTACTTTGGCAGTTTTAAGTTTGTCGGGGAAGATACCCGAAGATAATAATTTGGTTTGTGATTATAGTTAAACATTTTGTCAAAACAGGTTTAACTAGATTTAGAAGCCGTGAAGAAATACCGTCAAATCCGCATCTTGCTTTTGGGTGCATATCATCTATTGTTTTAGATATTGTTTTATTTGTGGAATGTTGTATTTGTTGGCTAAATTTGGGCCAACATTGGTAAAATATGAATTAAACGTGTTTACAATCGGTTTATCTGCTATGATTTTTCGTTATACATGGAGGAATTAGGGAACGTTTTCTTTCTGTGTGTTCTAGAAAGAATACCATTATTTTTTTCCCATGTTTTTATTGTTATTTTTGAATTTGGTCAAACAAGATTCGTAATGCATGCGTTCAGCTGTACGTATGCTTTTCTAAGGATGGTATTATAGGTAGTCAGGTTGATCCGAATTGCAAAGTATTCTGGTGATTTTGGTGATTCGGGTCGAGCAATTTTTAGTGTCTTGTATAACTTATCTCTGTATCAAATGGATTTGAGCAGACCTAACGTAATTCAAGTGGATTTCTTGAGTTTGTATTTTTTTATTTAACTGTTTTATGTGGCATAAGTTTATTATTTTTACATTTCATTACGCCATGTACAATATCATAGTTTATATTAGAGTTTGCATTAGGATATTGGTCAAGGTTACTCTAAAGTTCTAAACATTTGGAAGTTACCATCATTGTACGTTCTAATAGCAATATCAGAACTAAATATAATCATTAATTGCATTATAGTCTATACGTATAACATGGATAGGTTATCATAATAAAATACATTAATGTTGTTTATAAAGTTATAAAGAAATAAAAATAATACTGTCATAGTGCCATGGAAACTGGATAAGTAGGTTCACGCTACTTGAAGGTGTGCATGTCCGCAGTTACGCAACGCCACGCAGGCGTCAAGCACGGCGCACCTTGAGACAGGCGTGCTGTTTACTTCCTACTTGATGGACAACACCCTGAGTGTCTCTGCACAAGATATTCCCATTGAAAGACCAACAGCCAGAAATCAATCCACTTTTCTTATGTTTTCGAAGTTCATACAGAAGTTCAGAACGAGTCTTCGTGATACCTTCATTCACAAATAAACGAAGATTTCGACCCGAGGCAACATTCAGCTGTGTTTGGTTGATTCGAGCTCTGAATATTTCAATTTCACCAGTATATACAGTTTCGGGTAATCATTATACTATCAAATTCATTATTGGATCTTCTAGATCGGTCGATGCTGTAGTTGGCTGATTCTAACAAGACAACTGTAGTATCAAGTTCTATGATTTCCTCGTCTTTCTCTTTTATTGTTTATTTTAGTTGTTAAGTCTGAGCAGCTATGTAGTTTATTTTGTCAGCAATTTCTTGCGGGAACAGAGCTCGTTTCAATTTTCTGTGGGGAGCGGTGATCTAATGGTTAGAGCACCCGCCTGTCGATCGAGAGGACGGTGGTTTGATTCCACCTCCGCCGTTTCGAAGCTTGGGCAATTTCGTTCACCACACTTTGCCTGTGTCATTCGGAAGAGACATTAAAAACCATTGATCCAAACTCCTTCGTTAGCCCAAGATTGGGCTGTTTGGATTATAATTACTTGAAACTTACTTGAGACTTGTTTTATGACATCACAGTCACTCGGAATTGTCAGGTAAGTTATAGAAGTTCATTGTCAATATCTTCAAAGCGAGTACCCTCGATGAGCTTTTTTGGCGATGCTTGGGCGGCGTGATGACTTATTGTCTTAGGTTACACGCCTTGTTATTGTCGTAGGTTACACATCTGATAGGTGTGTTATTGTTGTAGGATACACGTCTGAAAGGTGTGTTATTGTTGTAGGCTACACGTCTTATAGGAGTGTTATATATATATATATATTTATATATATATATATATATATATATATATATATATATATATATATATATATATATATATATATATATATATATATATATATATATATATACACACACGTCGTTTCCAGCTTTGGTAGCATTGTCAAACGTGTGGCTCATCCAAGTGCAGAAGTGCAGTACTGTGGAATTTAATTAAAAATAATTGCATATTTTGTGTGCAACTTTTTTTATGTTTATATTAACGTAACATATAACATGCAAACATTAACTGGTTCAACAGCGATACAATGCATAATAATACAGCAATATGTAAACAACAATTATTAAATTATCCGGGTTATCTGAGTTGAGGGAAAACACGTATTTGATTTTTATGGTGCACGTCTTGGCCGCCAACAACCGGAATGGATAAATGGCTGTAAAACTTCAGTGATGCCATAATTTATGTGTACATCGGGCGAGTATTGTTACAGAGACATCCCCCGAGCTTGTGGTGGTAAACCAATTGTGTAGAAGCTGTTGGACGAAACCCATTTATAGGCGTCTTTTAAAAATTGACTCCCGGACTAGTTTGGCTAGGTAGCCGATATATTAAGAAATACACTTTTCAATTTATATATTATATACTTATGATATATATATATATATATATATATATATATATATATATATTATATATATATATATATATATATATATATATATATATATATATATATATATATATATATATATATATATATATATGTATATATATATATATATATATATATATATATATATATATATATATATATATATATATATATATATATCAGTACACACACATACACACACCGACATGTACACGCACGCACGCACGCACGCACGCACGCACGCTCACACACGTAAGAGTCTAAATAAGAACCACACAATAACAGGCCCCTCATTATAGGGGTCTTGTAAGCGAACGCCTGTACATCAAAATAGCTGAGAGTTCTTATTATCTTTTTGGAACGACTGCAGTTGCATAGTTGACGACATAGCATCATATTGACCCCGTTTTGTTTTACTCGCATTGTATCTGTCTTATCATATACCAACGTAATTTCTTGATTCATTTCTATGTCACCCCAGCCGTCCTGCTATCAGCATTACCATAATTATCATCATTATCATCATTATCACCATTATCATCATCCTGTGCAGCAGCGGCAGCGACAGAAGCAGAAAAAAAGAAAAACAACAACAATAACAACCGATAACAAAAACCTGAGCCGTAGGCAAATTTTTCCAGATCATAGTCAGGTGGTCTATAGTATCCCATGGACAATAAATTATTAGAAGTTCGCAACTATCTAGACACCTTCTACGGACCCACATTAGAGAGCAAGAATTGACCGATGGCGGCCATCTATAATTTCAAAATGGCCGTCATTTACACTCATTTTAAACATTAACACAGACATTGCAAGAAGCTGTTTCGGCGACAAAACACACATTTTAGTGAGAATTTCAACCATACTTTGCACATTCTATTATTTGTTTCAGAATATGTTCCTCGTCGTAATAACATTGCTGGCGGTAGCTTGTTCCGCTGCCAATGTTCCTATTGATGAACGGTTCAGGATGTGCATGAATGTCTGCGCGCAAAATTTCATGAAGTGCCGAAAGTCGTGTGGAAAACGACCTGAAAGTGTTGATGTGTGCTACCGAAAACTAGGAAAGTGCGAAGCTAAATGCAAGAAACATTTTGGTAGCAGCTAAATCTTCATACTGGTAAGGATACTTTATTTGTTTTATCGTTGTTGACTCTCATCATCATAAATATAACAGTAGCAGCATGCTCGTCTTGATGACCACGACCACCACCTCCAACATAATATTGATGCCAGCGCCATCAACAACAACAACAATGACAACAACAACAACAATATTAACGATGTCATAACAAAAGCATCAACCGCACTTAGCAAAGTCTTGATCATTGTTGGCAAGATCATGTTCCACTACCAACTCATCCCATGTACCATTACTCATCGGCATCATCATCACCATCAGAGCTACCATGACCATAACGATGATCACCATCAAGTTCTTATCTTTCATCATCATAACTATCACCACAGCTGCGCCACGATCATTATGATAACCACCATCAACAATACCAATCATAACAAAGTCATAACAAAATATCTTCCGTACTTAGAAATACATTTTTTTTTCAGATCATGTTCTCCTCATCGAAGCTGCATTGTTGGCAAGAGATTGTTCCGGTGCCAATATTTCTGCTCATGGGTGACGGAAGACCTAGCAACAAGAATATATCGTAGATTGATCATTCAAAACGCAAAATAAATCAGTTGGGCTGCGATCACTTCCCCTACAGCTGACTAACATATAGCTACAATATGTGCTTACTGTTATTTCATGCCGAACAAAAATCCGTTGTACCCCAGCAGGCAAAATGACGTTGAAAATACGTTGTTTCAACGTCAGGTACCACGTTGTAGCAATGTCGGAAACTAGTTGGATTTGAAAGTTGTATCTACGTCGGCTTTCAACGATGTATCAACGTCGGGTTTCCACGTTGTGCCAATATTGAAAACTAGTTGGATTTGAAAGTTGCATTGACGTCGGGTGTCCACGTTGTATCGACGTCCGGTATCGACGTCGTAACAATGTTGAACACTAGTTGGATTTGAAAGTTGTATCTACGTCAGGTTTCAACGATGTATCGACGTCGGGTTTCCACGTTGTACCAATGTTGAAAACTAATTGGATTTGAAAGTTGTATCGACGTCGAGTTTCTACGTTGCATCGACGTTGGGTTTCAACGTTGTTGCAATGTTGAAAAGTAGTTGGATCAACGTCAGGTTTCAACGGTGCAACAACGTAGCAAATTGATTTGGATTTCAACGTTGTGTCAACATTAGATCGTTACTGTTTTCTGATAACCAACTTAAATTGTTTACAGGTGTTACTATGAAAATTTTAGTTCCCCTTCGTCAATGCTATGTATGTCGGCGTGTGCACCTGGGTCTGTACACGTGGGTCTATACACGTGGGTCTGTAGAGTAAATCGTGTATTAGAAGAGCTGGACTCACCGGTGTTACACTTTTTTCGTCGAAACAGTCAAATAACATGGTCATTAAATACGTTTTGAACAAAATAAAGACAGATATTCACCTTATTCCGATACATGAGACATTTGATTTAACAATGTGTATATCAATGAATCCATGGAATACAATATAGACCATTACATCACTCTTGTTTGCCCAATTCGTAGTATTCAGTATCAAGCAGACATTAAAAAGAGCATAAGGAGAGCATTAATCACCAATACATTTTTTCCAAAAGTCATTAAATATTATGTTTTGATAATAAAACAAACATTAACAAAATAAAGATATTCACTGTGTTCTGATACAACAAATATGATTTTATTTGACAATGTGTACATTCCTGAACCAGTGGAATACATTCAATATAGATTAATTCCTCTAACCAGTATTCAGCAGCATACATAATTATGATTTGCTTTCGTATTGTTAATTGTAACAGCAAATAACAGCTGTCATAAATATGGGGTCAACTCTATTTCGGGATGTATTTTCAAGAGCCGATTTTTTGGAATTGCTTCATTGAATGCAGGCTAGTCTATTAATTTCCTGTACAATCACTACAAATGTACAAACAAATCAGATTTGTTTGGTTCTATTTCAGTTGATAGAATGTTACCCTAGATCTGTCTGGTAACAGCCAGGTAGTTGTAAAGAATGTACAGACAATGGCTAAGCCATTATTGAAACAATGTGACAAGACCAGTAAGCTGGCTTCAGAAACACCAGCTCAATGAAACAATGCACAACAAGCAAGTTAAATACTCCTTTATGTTGTGTTTGGGGATCTACTATGTATATGGCTTCCTCACATTCTTAACACACACAAGAGGCACAATTATAAATGTGTATTTAGAACAGGAACTACAATTTATTTTGATAACAAAGAAAGCTCACAACACCATATCATCCATTAAACTGCGTCGACCTTAAAGTCCGAAAAGTAATAATGGCAAGCTGACTAAAATTTCAATGGACCCCCATGGCTGACAAAACATTTGCAAAACTAACCTTACGATCTCATTTTTATTAAATCACACAATAATTATAGTTTCCTAACTAACACTAAACACTACCAATGAAAGCAAAAGTATGACATCAAGAACACTGTTACTCCATTCTGTCTAGTTGTTCCTCAGTCTTCACCACCACGTCTTTGGTCGAGTGCGTACTTCGGCTACACTGAGAGCGCTGCATCCACCTCTGCTTCAGTTCATGTCTGCTTCTTCAGGTCACTCGCTTAAAAGGAATTAAATAAAGGTATTAACCGACACATCTATTTTCAACGAAGGGCAGATTAAACGAATACAAAGCATACTGCATAAGCCCTAGCCAGTCAACACGGCTGCTCTATTGTCCGGTAAATTCCAGGTGCAATTTATAAATACTGCAGTTTTATTCCACTGGTAATGACTTTAATAGTTATATAATAAGATTGTGCAATTTGTACATGACACTACATGACCACATTTCACTGGAACAAGTGCAGGGTATGATCGAAAACGAGAGGGAAGCGACGACACCGAGTTTTGCGATAGACTATATGTCGGAACATGTGCTCAGATTCAAATCGGTGAAAACATGCAAAATACATCACGACAAAGACAACATTATGGTCGTGTGTGTTCCGTACCAACGATAAAACTAAACAGTTCAACAAATAAAAGCGGATGGTGACATTTACTTGCATATATTAGTGGATTGTTTCGCTTTTATCGATTTCGTTCGTTCGAACTGTAGGCAGCTTGGCGGCACGCGCAATGCATGCTGGAATACGATAGATATGCCGCTGCCTTACTCAATACCAAAATGTGTGGCGAAAGCTGCCTTAAATTACCTAACATTACAAATATAAATTATTATTTGTAATTTTAGTTAAGGCATCTAACACCGCACGTGTTGTGTTGTCTTAGAGAATAGAGATGTTATAATTAACATTCGCACCTTGACCAAATAAAAAATGGCAACATTGTATGAACGTCAAATGTCCAAGTCCTTATAATGGCGACGACCTTATAATTGCATTGTCGACGTTATTTCAACGTTGTGCCAACGTCACATATATCCACATCGTTATAACGTTGATGATCAGACATTATAAAATGCCGTATTTATATGTATGTACCTAGTTGGCTGGGCTGTCGACGTGATTGCAACGTTGTATGGACGTAAATTTTTCACGTCATTCTAAAGTTGATGACCAGACTTTGCAAAGACGTTGGGTTTCAACGTTGTGCCAACGTCATATATATATATATATATATATATATATATATATATATATATATATATATATATATATATATATATATATATATATATATATATATATATATATATATATATCTACGTCGTTATCACGTCGATGACCAGACGTGTAAAACGTTGTATTTATAGATGAAACTAGTTGGTTGGACTGTCGATGTGATTACAACGTTGCATGGATGTCAACTTTCCACGTCCTTATAACGTTGATAACCAGACGTTGAGAAGACGTTGGGTTTGGTTGTCGACTTGATTTCAACGTTGTGGCGACATCAAATTTCCACGTCCTTGTGACGTCGATGACCAGACGCTGAGAAAACGTTGCATTATGTTGTTCGTATATACAACTAATAATCAACGTCATACCGACGTTGTATGCCAGCTGGGACGTTTTTAATTGATATTAAATGGTGTTTTTGCGAAGCGCATCGTCTACGAAACGTATGAGACCCTGGCGGAGTAGCACACATAAACACTGTCAGTGTTGGCTGTGGGGAAGTATACTGACATATAATTGTTCCATGAAACGTTCAAATATATATATATATATATATATATATATATATATATATATATATATATATATATATATATATATATATATATATATATAAAGCACAAAATCGAATGGACTCAGTCGTGAAAGCCATCCAAAGCAGCATCATCATTGATCGGTGTCACGCCACCGTTCCAGATCAAAGTGGCAGGTTGTTTGACCTGAGATAACCCGGATGTCTCATGATCAGAAGATGCTCCGCCTCCGAATAGACAACACGACAGACATCGAAACACGGAACGATCTGAAACAAGAACGTAACCATCTGCAGCATATCATCCGCCTACAGAAGTAGAACGATCAATGAACCGCCTTAACAACAACCGAGCTAGTGGAAGTGCCGAGTTTCCGGGCGAACTACTAAATTGCAAATCCGACCATCTTCAACCGTGCATTAACTGAGCAGCAGACACTCTCACATTTTGGTCATGGGGTACTGACCCTGCTCTCGAAACCTGGAAAGCCATTAGGTGCAATGATCAGTTTAACACCAATCGTCCTACTTAAAAACAGATAGGGCCTCAAGCGCGAGGTGAAAGTAAACAAAGTGCCATGAACAGCTAGAAAGTAGATTTACAGAAAAGGACCACAGATAATCAGCTGTGAGATCCCACACGAGGACTTCAACTTCAAAAAACAGCTAGGGTCTCAAATACAAAATATGTAGAAAGTACGTTTAGACAACATAACAACATAGTCCGTTTTCGATATGTGTTTCTCTGCCAAGTACCATTTCAGTGCGACATAGCCACTAAGCATTTGTTGATTATGTGTTGTTCAGTTTTGCGCCTGTTGAATAGCTGTGCTCTTGTTTTTTATGTAAACTGTTTGATGGTGAAGATGCTGCAGGCAAGGTGGTATTGATGAACTCAGAAAGGCCGTGATCTCTGTTTTGCTTGAAACATGAATACAAAAGTAAACACCAAGAAAACTAATTATGAAGTAGGTTACTCTACCATTTTTCAGTTCAGTTCAGCCATCAGCATGTATGACGTAATTGTTCTTGCTAAGGGAGATATGGTAGCCGACATACCTTTGAAAATATGCACATGAACAAAACAATGAAAACCATATCAACATATCTTGTTTACTTATGTTGCATTTGGCTTTGCCAAAATGTAATTTCTTGTAAATGACCATCAAAGATTAAATAACGGCACTGATTACATAATATATGTAGATTTTATCCATTAACAAAACTAATTTAGAGGTATGTAATTGTTATTAAAGTGAACTTTATAGATAATAAACATACAATGCTATCAGAATATTATGGAAACACATTTTAAGTAATGTTCTCAATAAACGTAATTTATTCTTACTTGGCAAATGGCCTTTTATGCCTTTTTCTTCTCCCTGTCCTTCGAAGAAAGACTGAAGGTCGTCGTTGAGCATCGAACTATCTACATCCTTCCAATGGAAGCTCTTTGCTGAAAATAACGTCATCATAGTAGCATAAACATGAGACGAGATATTACCTGTACATGTTACATGGTATATATACCGGTTCTTGATACCATTTTTGTTAAGTTAGCACAATTTCCAAACTGACTTACTGAGTAAAAAATATATTTTCTGTTTGTAAAAGTTATGTACATGAGGATGAATGATTCGAATAAATGTATGGTCACAATTAATAATGCAGACAACACTTTTGATTGGTTGATATGTTCGCGATTATATCGTTAGATTGCAGCATATAAAGACAGCTAGTGACACTATAGTGACACTATACTGCAAATGACTTTAAAAGTGTTACCGCAAACAAACGAAGTTGCAAGACTTATATTATTTCTTCCTCCTCGTTGTCACTGCTGATGTCAACTGCAGCTGAAAAACATTACGAATAACTATTGTGTTAATGTTAATGATCAAACTACAGGTGCAATAACCAATTATTAATGATGTCATAAATGATTAAAGGCACATGTTTATATTATTTTATTAATTGGCTCTGAATATTTCAAATTTATAGAAAAATCCATATAAAAATTACTCATTATGCCCTATCACATGTATCAGTGAGGCATATTTAACCAATAATTTATCAGTTTATTTACAAAACTGGAGGATTACTCCTAATTATGACATATATACACACGACGCATGTATAAAAAATGAAATTTATACTTATACAACCAGACATGAATTTGCAAAGAAATGCCTTAACCAACTTAATGACACTCCCAATGCAATCAAAGAAAATAAGAATAATTCGCCAAATTATTTACATCCCTAGATCTCAGCATCATCATTAGAAGGAGCCAATGAAGTGACCTAGAAATATAAACAATTTATTTTAATAATAATTGTTATTATTAAGCAACCATATAAGCTAATACATAATTATTAATCTAATTTGAATAGCTCACACACATACAACATTTTCGTTTTCCACCTTTTCCCAAACCGTATGTTGATGCAATTGGTGTATTGTCTGTCATTCTGTATACGGCGACATGAACAATAGTTCCATCATCATTGAACAGGCCATTTTTATACAATGTGCACCACTTTTGATGCAACGAATGCCCGCAATTTTATTTCTGCCATTGTTTCAAATTGCAAACTTTGTACACAGTGACCGCAGTAAAATGGAAACAATAGTTCCGTTGTCATGATATGTGCTATTTTGTACGCAATGGCCGCAGTAAAATGGAAACAATAGTTCCGTTGTCATGATATGTGCTATTTTGTACGCAATGGCCGCAGTAAAATGGAAACAATAGTTCCGTCGTCATGCGACGTGCTATTTCTTACACAATAATGAATGATATGGTACATTTCTTTCCTCATGTCTGAAAACCTATACTGATAGCGAACAAAAACAGGTTGTCTGCCACTATACCGCTGTCCCTCCGGTCTCCGATCAGGATTCCAATTCCAATTTCCGTGCAGTTACGCCAACTTGCATATGGTTCTTCGACATCTGCAGCCTGGAAGTTTACAATATATTTTAAATGGTTATATACGAATATACCAACGTTATATATCACGGTATCCAGTCCTTGGGACTTCATTCCCTGACAGACCTGTTCATTCCAACGCCTTCTCAACTTTTCTGATAAATATTCAGCCATGCTGCAGTTACTGTGCGAAGACTATGCGTTCACATATCCACCACTTTCTATTGCCAGGTACTCATTTATAATTAACGGACAGCGTGAACCGGAGCAACGGTGAAACGAACGAAATTACCCAAGTTTCAAAACGACAGAGCATTCGAAATTGTTTTATCTCGATTGAGAATCCGAAGTTCTAGCCACTAAGCTACCCCAACATAATACTAGTTATATGCAGGATACGTAATGGTAATATATAATATGCCTTGTAAAAGCCACGGAGCTGAAAACAATATACAGATAATGGCAAAGCCATTTCTCAAACAATCTAGTAGGATGATAAGTTTATAACTCCAGAAAATCCATAAGCAATGAAACAATGCAGAATTAACAAGCCAATGTTCCTACTGTGTTGTTGCGGAAGGGTGGTAGGCTTCCACACATTCCTAATACACCCATCTGGCTTACATCTATTAAATTAGCTAAGTATGAAAGGGTTTTCCTTAAAATAATAATCACTACTTAGTTGTGCAAACCTCACGCTTCCGTAGCCACTCGCCATGTTTGGCATTCTGCCACTCGCTGAGCGTCGTTCGAGAAGGCTCGTCTCCTCTTCTCCCATTGAAGAGAGTGAGGCGGCACACAACAAGATAGTGAGGCGGCACACAACAAGAGAGTGAGGCGGCACACAACAAGAGAGTGAGGCGGCACACAACAAGGGAGTGAGGCGGCACACAACAAGGGAGTGAGACGGCACAGAACAAGGGAGTGAGACGGCACAGAACAAGGGAGTGAGGCGGCACACAACAAGGGAGTGAATCAGCACACAACAAGGGAGTGAGGTGGCACACAACAAGAGAGTGAGACGGCACAGAACAAGGGAGTGAGGCGGCACACAACAAGAGAGTGAGGCGGCACACAACAAGGGAGTGAGGCGGCACACAACAAGGGAGTGAGACGGCACAGAACAAGGGAGTGAGACGGCACAGAACAAGGGAGTGAGGCGGCACACAACAAGGGAGTGAGACGGCACAGAACAAGGGAGTGAGGCGGCACACAACAAGGGAGTGAGACGGCACACAACAAGGGAATGAGGCGGCACACAACAAGGGAGTGAGGCGGCACACAACAAGAGAGTGAGGCAGCACACAACAAGAGAGTGAGGCGGCACACAACAAGGGAGTGAGACGGCACAGAACAAGGGAGTGAGACGGCACAGAACAAGGGAGTGAGGCGGCACACAACAAGGGAGTGAGGCAGCACACAACAAGGGAGTGAGGCGGCACACAACAAGAGAGTGAGACGGCACAGAACAAGGGAGTGAGGCAGCACACAACAAGGGAGTGAGGCGGCACACAACAAGAGAGTGAGACGGCACACAACAAGAGAGTGAGGCAGCACACAACAAGGGAGTGAGGCGGCACACAACAAGAGAGTGAGGCGGCACACAACAAGAGAGTGAGACGGCACAGAACAAGGGAGTGGGGCAGCACACAACAAGAGAGTGAGGCGGCACACAACAAGAGAGTGAGACGGCACACAACAAGGGAGTGAGGCGGCACACAACAAGAGAGTGAGGCGGCACATAACAAGAGAGTGAGGCGGCACATAACAAGAGAGTGAGGCAGCACACAACAAGGGAGTGAGGCGGCACACAACAAGAGAGTGAGGCGGCACACAACAAGGGAGTGAGGCGGCACACAACAAGAGAGTGAGGCGGCACACAACAAGGGAGTGAGGCGGCACACAACAAGAGAGTGAGGCGGCACATAACAAGAGAGTGAGGCAGCACACAACAAGGGAGTGAGGCGGCACACAACAAGAGAGTGAGGCGGCACACAACAAGAGAGTGAGACGGCGCAGAACAAGAGAGTGAGGCAGCACACAACAAGGGAGTGAGGCGGCACACAACAAGAGAGTGAGACGGCGCAGAACAAGGGAGTGAGGCGGCACACAAGAGAGTGAGGCAGCACACAACAAGGGAGTGAGGCGGCACACAACAAGGGAGTGAGACGGCACACAACAAGAGAGTGAGGCAGCACACAACAAGAGAGTGAGGCGGCACACAACAAGAGAGTGAGGCGGCACACAACAAGAGAGTGAGACGGCACAGAACAAGGGAGTGAGGCGGCACACAATAAGAGAGTGAGGCGGCACACAACAAGAGAGTGAGGCGGCACACAACAAGAGAGTGAGACGGCACAGAACAAGGGAGTGAGGCGGCACACAACAAGGGAGCGCAGAAGGACATCACTTTCTCCTTGAACTTTCTCCTTAGCAGATGTCAGCCTGTCAATTTCGCTAGTGACATAGGTCTTCACTTTTGTCACTGCCGTCTATTCTGGCAGATATGCTATACGCCGTGCTTTACCTATAGATTGGGCAACTGCCTTTTAGAGTGCTGTGGCAAACAACCCGTGTGAAAGAAACGTGTACGCACCAGTAAACATGTCCAGTTCTCTACATTTCGCATATGCCATTGCCTCGGCGTACATCCCTTTCAAAGACTGTATGGTTCTCATTATGATGGCTTTGAGGTTCATTTTCAACCCATTCTTCCCTCCTGCTGCCAGGGCTTCAATGGCATCGTGTAGCACAGCGAGATGTTGCCTGGTGAAGATGTTGCCTGGTGAACCACGTAGATTGCGTGCAACAACTGTAAGTTGTACACAAAATAAACATTTAGCTAACGCACATTTCTCAATAGAGGGTGTGTGTGATGCCACTACATACTTTTGCGACCTAACCTATAGGAGTACGTGCTGGAGTACGTGCTGGAGTACGTGCTGGAGTACGTGCGTCGCTCGCATTGTGAGTGTTCAATGATTCAGTAAATAGTTTTCTTGGTCGCTGCACTGCAACCAGCATTTAGTGTTGTATCGGGTGCGTTTGTGAATAGTATTGTTATTTGTGAATTATGGTTAATTTTTTTGGGAGAAGCGAACGAAATTTTTTATACTGTAGACTGCCGACAACTGAATTGGTATTACACAAGGGAACATACTCGACAACTAGGCAGTAAGTACCCGGACCTTACCCTTTCCAAGTAGCAGATCTACACAGGCGCACTCACCTTCAATATGACCTTGTCAAAGCCATTGCAAAGCCGTTGCGTGTCCCAACTTCGGGCGTTTGTTACAACCAGTAATGTAATAATCGACCGGTAATGTAATAATCAACCGGTAATGTAATAAGCGACCGGTAATGTAATAACGCGATCGGTAATGTAATAAAAACGATGAAGATGATTATGATGACGATGATGATGAAGACGATAAATGGTAATGATGATGAAGAATCGGAGAAAGATGAAGATAATTAAGGATTTATCTTAGTGCTGACGATTATGAGGTTGATAATTATTACGATGATGAAGACAACTACATCATCCTCAACAGCGTTATCGTCCTGCTCCTCCACCTCCTCAACTTACTCATGTTCACCGTCATCATGGCTAGCCATGCTGACACGCACTCAACGTTTACTAAAGTATGCTTAAAATAAGATTCTCAGAACGATTCAGCTGCTTGTTTTCTGGGAGGACATATGGACTGCCGATTATATACCCTCCTATATAGCATACGGCAATAATAATAATTGATGTGGGCAAACGATGGGTTCGAAACAGACAGGGTAGCAGGGAAGACGAAAAGGAAGGGGTCCTTTAAAAAAATTAACGTTAATCTCAAATGGAAGGTATCATTTAAACAAAATAACTTGCTGATCGTCTCAAACAAATTAAGGTGTCACAAATTAAGAAATCATATCATAGAATTAAGGGTCATGTCAAAATACAAATATAACGAGTTATCAAAATGCACACTTAAGATTTTTGTTAAACAAATTAATTGTACTAAGAGAGCATATCAAAACTGTAAAGGGTGATTTATAAAAAATAATAAGCTGATCGTCACGATAACTTAACTTGGATCTTCTCAAGCCATTAATGGGTCATGTACAAAATAAATTAGTCTTCTCGAAAAGTAAAGGATTATTTCAAAAAGTGTAAAGTATCATTTAACAACTGATCTAGCTGACTATCTGAAAAAAATATGGGATCATCTCATACAAAATAATGGGGCTTATCGAAAACGATTTGATGGCCCATTTAACTTTTCAGATTATCAGTTATTTTGTTAAATGACCCTTACATTTTTCAAAATGATTCCTTAATTTATTTAAAAAATCCGTTTAATTTATTTGAGATAACCCCGTACATTTTCGATGTGACCCCATCATTTTTATGTTTTGCTATGAATCCTAACATGTTTAGATTTCCCTTAATTATATGAAGTGACAGCTTGGGAAAACCCCAGTATTTTATGAAATGGTCCCTTAATTTATTGAGACGATCAGCTGGTTCATTTGTAATGACTAATTAAACTTTTTAATATGATCCCTTAACTTTTTTGAGAAGACACCCTTAATTTTTTAGTTGATCCCTTAATTTGTTGAGACGATCAGCTAGTTAACTTGTTAATGACTTTTTCGAGACGACTACTTGATTTTATGATATGACCCCATAATGTGTTGATATGATCAACTAGTTAATTATTAAATAACCCCCTTAGTGACTCCTTTTTAAATTACCCTTTAAATTGTTTTTGATAAAATCCCTTAATTTTTAATCATATTTTAAAATACATTAGGTGCCCTTTAATCGTTTAGATGAACATTTAGTTGACTGAGATTACCCTTAACTTTAATTTTTTAGATAACCTCTTAATTGTTTCAGCTGATCCCTTGGTTTAATATTTTTGCGATTAACCTTAAGCTCCTATGTTATCATACGTTTGTGAACGTTGAGTGGGTTTCAGCAAGGCTAGCCTTTATAAGGGTGAATATGAGGGTGACGGTGATGAGGAGGAGCAGGATGACGAAGCTGAGGATGTTATTGTCTTCGTCTTATAATCGTAATAATGATCACCCTCATTGTCACCATCTTTGTCATCATCATCATCATCATCTTCATCACTAAGACCGCTTCATTTCATCTTCTTCCTCCTCATCTTCATAACCATTTATCACCCTCATCATCACCGTCGTTATCATCATCGTCATAACCTTCATCATCATTATCATTGTCACTAAGATGACCCCTTAATTGTCATCATCTTCATAATTATTTATCACCCTCATCATCACCTTATTCATCATCATTGTTAACATCATCATCATTATCATAATGATTATCATTGTCATTTTTATTACATTACTGGTCGATTTATTACATTACCGGTTGATTATTACATTACCATGTGTTGCACAATTCCGTCTTGCAATTAGCAGTTGATCACTGACACTGGAGTTCAGTGTTTATGCCGAACTGACAGCTGCAGTTGTATACATTGTATCACACAAAAATGAGCAATTTATTTACTAAAATAATAGTTGGCTAATATTAACCTTGCATATATATGCGAACCAAAACGAGGACGAAGTTAAGCAACTCGAATATACATTACATTACAAATTGCAATACGTCTATGGCATTTATTCCCTATTACAGCACAATATAATACAATACAATACAATACAATAATACTTTATTCGTCTGTCCAGGAAATTACAGTGCCGATCGACACTTAAACGCGACATAAACAAAACCTTGAACATTAGGTCTAGAGTTGGCACATCACATATATACAGTGTAAATAGCAGATTATTTAGCGTTAAGAATTGAAATGGCAGAGGGTAAAAGGAATACTTATAGCGGTTTGTCTTGATGTTAGGGAGTAAAAATATGCTGCTTCTGTGAATGAGCCGTGACAAAAAACGACCTAGAGGGGGTGTGAGGGGTCTTGGGGTATTTGACTAGCTTTATGTAACACTTCCCCTCGATACAAAGACTGGACGTTGTCTAACTGTTCACTAACAATTCGACTGTCTCTATGTATGACTTTATCCACCCTCCCTTGATCATGTTTTGAAACATTCCCTCCCCAACAGGCTGCCCCAAAAGTGATAATACTAGAAATGATTGCATTGTACAACATCAGAAGAAGATCCGCACTGACTCCAAACTTCTTGAGTTTCTCGAGACAGTACATCCTTGAATTAACTTTTTTCATCAGGTCTCAGTGTTCTTATTCATTTAAGCTTTCAATCAATCACAATACCCAGGCATTTGTAAGTGTCATCTCTCACCACCTCTTCTCTTTTACAGGTTCAAATACATATAAAATGCATGCATTTAACAAAACCTTATTGTTTTTAGAACATTCACTCAACGCGTTCTAGAGTAGTAGTAACAAATCTACGTTAGTAATTTTAAAATTACGTGTTTTCTTCGAATTCGGCGGCAGACCGGTCTAACTCCAACTTCACTTAGGAAGTCACTACCGCTTTACGACACTCAACGTAACACTGATTAAACTATACATTGTTAACTAAGTAAACATATATGAATGCAACAAATGTCTGTTTCAGCTTACACCAATAGGTATACATTACTGCACACAACATAAATCAATCAAAACAGTTAGTATGCTATTTAATGAACTTTGTGCAACATTTCTTTCACCAGGCATGCTAATGGTGTTGAAAGGTGTTCCTCCAGCTTTTAGCATAATATATTTTTTAACGTATTAATTTAGTAAAACGTTAAAAGAATTCAGTGTGGCCATTTACTGTACGCAAACCAGCATACATCAGACGTGTATTGACCAACTTTTTGTGTTATTCAGAAACATTTGTTTCGCTTGGTTCCGAAGCCCAATTGATGACCTAAAAGTAAATTAATCACACATATGTGACTTCTTATCCTAAAAATAATATATGTAACCCGTAGGCGCAACTATGCATGGCAAACGTCAACATGTATGTAACAGTTTGCCACAATACTGAGAGGCACGGATCGATTTGAAAAAATACCCTACTTAAAAGAAGTTGGCAATTTCCTGGAGAATCGACATGACGTGACGTGACGTGGCCATCGACATTTCCGCGTCAAACACAACTCCGACGTATTTGGCGTTGTGTTCGACCCATTTTGAGATCGTATTGGATATCGCATTATATACGTCACTAGTCGGATATATAGGTCCTTGGGAGTGTAAACGTCCAACAAAGTTAATTGCTACGAAGAGAAATGACGCAAACAGTTCTTGAGACATATTTTGGTATTTCTTACGGACAATGATCGCTAGATGGCAGTTCTATCGCGCCACATTGCAGACATTGGTGGGTCTTGATGTATATACGCAATATTTCACTTTATCTGACAAAATGTAGGCAACTTTTCATCAAATTCATCATAGGAAAGTTAACGAACGGACCCGTTGTGTTTGTACATTTAATGCGTTGCATCTTACCACATAGTGAGGCTTTTTCGAACACTCGAGGTAATTTAGCTTGAATTAAGCGATTTCGAACACTCGGGGTAACTTAGCTTGAATTAAGCGATTGTTGTCAGCGTCCGATTAACGTACGATTAACGTCCGATTAACGTACGATTAACGTCCGATTAACGTACGTATTTCACTCAAGACAACGTTTCTAGTCACTACCGCTTTCCATTTATGTAGTAACTGTTAGTGAATTGGTGTAACGATATATTGCGCAAAGGTTTCTTCAGAGTTGAATGATATCAATTAGCTTGAATGTGACCAGTAATACAGTATATATGCCAATTGTTCACGATCGAGTAGGTAGGTTATTGTTGGTTGCATGACTATGAGCTCATTAACGCAATTTTGCTCTTTAAAATCGATTTAGGGCACACGGACCCACCTCAATGTCACCATTATTAACATACAGTTTGTATACTAATCGTGCACAATGCATGCACTATGCACACTGAACTAAGGAACATATAAATTGTTGTCGCATATTTAACCTGCAATGAGCGCAATTTCGCCCCTTTTATTCGAAAGATGGCGACACTGAAAGCGAGTTAAACATACGAATTCGAGCAACGAAAAAGGCGTTTTTATGCACACCATGTTTAATAATTTATGTTTCTTAGTCCAATATGAAATGTGCGTGCACTGTGCATGGCTACTACACAGATTGCATGTTGTAACTTAGGTGGGCCTGGATTCTAGACAAGTGCCGATTTCGTTATTTCGCCTAGCCTAGACATAGGCTAAGCCTAAGGCTAAGGCTTAGCCTTAAGCTTAGCCTTAGCTTAAGCTTAGGCTTAGCCTTACTAGCTTAGCCTTAGCTTAGGCTTAGCGGTGACTGCAATGGAAACATAATTTTTTTTTCACCAAAAATAAATCACAAAAACGATCACAGAAACGCTCATTAATAATAGCAACGACGTTACTCGTTAGTCTATATACCTAACTGACGTATTATCCTGACCCATATTACGCAGATATTCTGTTTTCCACAGTCAAATAAATCTTTAAAATGTGAGCGATGAGTAGTTTGTAAATTATGGCCTTTGTCTACAGCGTGTATTTTACAGCACTGATGTCGACAAGTCGTTGTGTGTTTACACCGTGTATTTTACAGCACTGATGTCGACAAGTCGTTGTGTGTCTACAGCGTGTATTTTACAGCACTGATGTCGACAAGTCGTTGTGTGTTTACAGCGTGTATTTTACAGCACTGATGTCGACAAGTCGTTGTGTGTCTACAGCGTGTATTTTACAGCACTGATGTCGACAAGTCGTTGTGTGTCTACAGCGTGTATTTTACAGCACTGATGTCGACAAGTCGTTGTGTGTTTACAGCGTGTATTTTACAGCACTGATGTCGACAAGTCGTTGTGTGTCTACAGCGTGTATTTTACAGCACTGATGTCGACAAGTCGTTGTGTGTCTACAGCGTGTATTTTACAGCACTGATGTCGACAAGTCGTTGTGTGTTTACAGCGTGTATTTTACAGCACTGATGTCGACAAGTCGTTGTGTGTTTACAGCGTGTATTTTACAGCACTGATGTCGACAAGTCGTTGTGTGTTTACAGCGTGTATTTTACAGCACTGATGTCGACAAGTCGTTGTGTGTTTACACCGTGTATTTTACAGCACTGATGTCGACAAGTCGTTGTGTGTTTACAGCGTGTATTTTACAGCACTGATGTCGACAAGTCGTTGTGTGTTTACAGCGTGTATTTTACAGCACTGATGTCGACAAGTCGTTGTGTGTTTACACCGTGTATTTTACAGCACTGATGTCGACAAGTCGTTGTGTGTTTACAGCGTGTATTTTACAGCACTGATGTCGACAAGTCGTTGTGTGTGCTGTTTTAGCATCGCGAAGGACAAGGTTGTTCTCGAAACGTTTCTATTCAATTTTGAGCAAACGTTAAGCTGAGCTTAACTTAAAATGCACATGTCTAACCTTCATATTGCAATAGTCAACAATACAACTTCGGCTGAGTTTGTTGGCGCTCTCCACAAGCTATTGAATACTGTCAAAACGTATCCACATAGAAATAGTGTCCTCTATAACACAGGGTCTTCTTTTATAATATTACGTTTTTGCTCTTCACCCAGCGATCAAATAAGTTAAATGTGGTTGAAAAGTGGTCGATGGAACGTATTATCTGTCACTTTTTGACAACTGTTCTATCTATTTTGCTCACTTGTGCACACTGTGGATCTTGTGGTGGAAAGTTCGTCCATTGGGCATTACTAGCTTATCATGATCGATTAATATAAAAAATGTATGATGGGTTAATGAGTTCATTATCTTAGTGGTCCTCTGATGTTAGCGCACACTCCCCGACAGTGGCGCCACTCATTATATCACCACCGCCGCAACTTAATTATAGATTCAAAATGAACGCCTAGTGTAGTATGAACGATTGGTTTTACTGTTTACCTTTGTTGTTCACCGCTTGCTAAGTCATTGCAACTGTGCACTTGAGTAGCGTAAGATAGTTTAAAAATGAACGTTATTGTGTTTCTAAGCATTACACAAATACTATCCATAATTGTATGACATTTAAATTAAAATATATATCTCTTGAAATAAATTAGGAGTTTACCAAATGAAATATAGGTGGGTAGAATGAAATGTGAATTGTAGCATTGGTGTCATGATCAACTTTCATGTATGCGCAGAGGTTTATGCTAGCATTGTGAGTTTTGTTAAAGGTGCTTGATCAATTCGATTTTTTTGCTAATCTAATTTCAAATTAAGTTTGCGAAAAAGCAAACCTGCCTAGTATCCAGTACAACATGCTAGCTCGTTTGTGCAACTTTTGTATGGAGTTTTTTTGTGAAATCACAAGACAAACTATTATATTAGTTAATGCTTGTTCATACATTTACTGAAGTGAAAATATAAATGCTGAAAAATCACGATTTTGTTCCTTGGTGAAATTTCGTAACTTTATGATGTGATCGGCGAGAAGTTGGAAGTTACGTCCATGATCATCAGCATTGACCCACGGTGTTTACCATTTTGGATATCCGCTATTTTGATCCTTACCAGATCTTACGACTAAAATCATGATTCGATGATTTGAACAAAAATAAGCATTTTTTATTAAATCGACTGCAAATGTTACATAGACTATTCACACACTACATATTTTGACACCTTTGAACCGGATTTGCGATAGGTAAATCAGTTGAGGAAACAGTTTTAAATATCAGTAAGCACTGTTGTTGGCAACACACTGTGTGCATTCTTTGTTGACACAATACTTCATTGAATATGCGCTGGCTAAGATCGCACAAGCGTTGTCATGGTTACATAATTGTTCTGCAAACAATTTGTCAACCAATCTAACTCTTAATTTAAAGGTCAAAGTTGACGTTTTGGATTATCCACCAGAGGCGCCACTATAGTTAGGATCCGTTCACCATGAACCATTATCAGAAAGAGTTCCTAGGAACGGTGAGGATTTTTATCTGAGCATTTTTACATCGGATACGTCAGTAAAGTTACTGTAATGTAAAGTACATATACATTAACAATGCCACATTTCTCGTTTTAGTCTTTATTGATGTAGTTTGTTCACCGCCAGAAATTGCATAAAACGACAATTTGACGGATCAATAAATTCGATAGTCGATTTGAAATTTCCGGAACCTAGAAATGTTCTTTCCTATAAACTTTTTTTGTTGATTTGTAATCTAATGGGGTCCTAGAACAAATTCAGCTTGGTTTCCCAAATGGCAAGTATGGGCAAATCTCGTAATCAGCATAAATCCAAGATGGCCGCCAGACGCCGTCTGGAAAATTAACTTTCGAACCACTTGCCTTAGAATGATGTATAATACGTCTTTTTAGGGGTTTTCGGGTATGTAGACTCCATTTTTGATGTTATTTTTTGAATTTCAGGTCAAGGTCATGTCAAATTCAAGATGGCCGCCCAACGCCACCTTGAACATTTTACTTTTGAACTACTTGCCATAGAATGATGTATAATGCGTCTTTTTAAGGGTTTTTAGGTATGTAGAAGGCATTTTTTGTGTTATTTTTTCAATTTCAAGTCAAGGTCAGGTCAAATTTTTATTTGCAGAATCCTTTTGGTGTTATTTTGAAAAAAGTCAGGGTCCGATGCTAGAGTTAAGTCAAGGTAAAAACTATCACATCTTGATGGACAATGAACTAAATTACAGTTTATATACAAAACTAAATACAACATTTGACATATTTAGAGATTAGAACATCATGTCATGTTTTAATCACATTTGTTAAATGTTATAGTACATAGATCATTATGAACATTGGATTAGATAACTTTGAAAATACTTTCAAAATAGTCTCAAATCAAAACTACCATGACATTTTTTCATCGGCCTTAGTATGTCTTACAAAAACAAAACAAAAGTTGCATCTTCCTGAAAACACGTTTTGAATTTTGCCTAATCTTACTCCCATTCATCTAAATCATAAAAAATAGCGAGATCATCCATAGCATCGTCACTGTCCTAATCGAAACCATCTTCAAAATCCTCTGCCTGAATATCCTCCATCTCAGCACCCTCCTCATCTCCAGCCTGAGCAACCTGTCGGTTAGTGTACGGATTGCAGCAGTCCTCTCCGCCAGAGCAGTTACAGTATGACGTACATGAAAGATGCTGTTTGTGACAGCCACATGCCTCAGTACTGCACTTCTTGCCCTGTGCCCTACACTGACAACGAATCACGTCAATAAGCTCAGGTGGAGCTGGGTCGCCTCCAGCAATGGGGATGTCATCCCGAATTTCCCACCCAAAGTGAGTAATATCTGTTGACTCATCAGGTGGGGCTTGGCAGTTTGCCGCTTTCCACAACATGACCTGTAGTTGAGCCCGAAGCACGTGCTGCAACAGGTTGGCAGATGTTGGAGGCAGGGCCATGACTTTAGGATGTTTCTTCTTCTTTGTGAAGAGTGTGAAGCGAGCAGACTCCATGGATGTCCCTGGCGGCTGATCATATAGAGCAATGAAGAAGGGTTTTGCTGCCTCCATCATCTCTGCGTGTGTGATACCTACCTCACCTAGCACATTAGCCAAACCTGGATAGTCCCCAGCAAGCAAGGTGTTCAGTGCCCTGATCTTTCCTTTGCCATAAGGATATGATGTTGTGTCACACCCGCTGAGAGCATGCATGCCAAGCAACTGCAGACATTTTGGCCCCAGGTCAGCGCAGGTGGCATTGATATCCAGAACTGTCCTATCCCACCGCTCCATCTGTACCTTGCATTGCAGCTCTGCCCGATAAACCCAATAGACTAGTAGAGCAAACACATCTGTGTCATCGCTAAGCACGCGAATCACACCCGGGCCACAGCTGGCAGCCTGAAGGACATATGATATCATGGTGACGTCTGCCTCATCAAGATTGAAAGTACTCAACACACTTGCCAGCCTCCGCTTGTTATTCTTGCTCTTCATGATTGCATCTCTCTTGGGCAGATGACTGGTTATGGAGAGTTCATAGTCAATGACAACTTCACTAGCCCGCCGCATTCTCTCGTGGCCCTTAGCAGAGACATCCTGGTACTTGTCAAAGACAACGATTTTCTTAGTAACATCTGGATAGTGACTCAAACGACCCTGGATGGATGCAATAACATCTGAGGGGCTGCCACCATGTGGCCACACCATATGATAGAACAG
The DNA here is from genome assembly GCA_963662155.1 of Lamellibrachia columna. NCBI lineage: Eukaryota > Metazoa > Annelida > Polychaeta > Sabellida > Siboglinidae > Lamellibrachia > Lamellibrachia columna. Next base: position 12,233,768 of record OY759271.1, on the reverse strand, counting down.
CTGTGAAACATCCACGATGACAGTGTCAGCAGATTTTGGCGAGATCTCAACCACACCGAGACGTTTGACCAAACCTGATTTGTTGGCTTTGCGGAGACAACCATGTCCATCAATGAGCGCTGGAGGCACTGCACACAGTTCGTAGGCAAACAGAGGTCCAAGCTCCACTTGCCGCTGCTGTCCAATCATTAATAGCCGGAGAAAAATGTTCTCAAGGTCTATTATTGGCCTGGCCTTGTTGCCTTTAACATGTGCCTTTAGCGCACACATCGTCTTGATTTGGCTACTGATAGCGTTGTAGAAACCATCGGGGAGATTGGCAATGTAATTGCTCTCCATCTTTTCTCCAATCATAATTGAATCTGCCACGTTCACATCAGTGGAGGCAATTTGGCCAGTTACGGGATTGTAGAGATAAGGACGGTTATCTTCTAGTGGGTGTGGGTACTTCTCTACCTCTGCATGAATGAGACCCCGATCATGTGCATCCAAGGTGCGTCGGTGCTTCAACTCCTCCTTGTGTTGCTTCTGTGAAGTGAGACCTGGTGTATAATCAGAACAGATATAGTCTAGACGATCTGACACATGGACGGTGATAGGGAAGGCGTCAATCCACTCACTAACTAGATCAGCAGAAAGTGTCATGCCCTTAAGAGCTCCCTTGCCAATCCTGATAGCAGTCTGCTCTCCAAACTGGTCGGCAGAGACAGCATTCCAGTATCCATCACGGTGCCGGCAGACAAGGTCCACCATGTCCTCGGCATGAAGCGCACGCATCTCCAGCAGGTACTGGGTGAGATAACGGGCGTACTGCACATGGCCAGCAAGGAAGAAGTATTTCATCATGCGTTTCATGGTCAGCTGCTTCAAATGGATGTCACCCTCTCTCTCTGCACGCTCAAACTGGTGAACAAGGAGTGTTGGGAGAAGGAAGTTATCCACCCAGTGCCGGCCAGTTGGATGCAGGTGTGCTGTGTCTAGATACTGCTCTATTTGCTCAAATGTCTTTTCTCCTGTTGACAAATATCGCTTCAAGAGTGCGGCTGATACACCCCGAAAGGCCCGCATGGCTTTCACCCAGGACTTCCCATTGAAGATACATCTCAGCCCTCCATATGCTGCAGCCACATACGATTCCAATGCTGAACCTTTCATCAGCTTTGCGATGCAGCTAATGAATGACTGTATGATATGCATCCCACCAGGATGAATGATTACATTATGGAACTGTATGGGCTGATTCCAGCACACTTGTTTAGTTATCACAAACAGCTGCATGTCCATGCAAAGATGGACTTTTTCCATCCCTATATCAACCAGTGACTTCTGCATGTAAGTGAGTGTTGTTAATATGGTGTCAGGGTGAGAGGGTGGTGCATCAATCAAAGGACCAAACATATAAGTGTTTGCAGGTTTGAGTACTCCCTGGCTCCTGGATTGCTGATTGTTGAAGCCATTCCATTCCATAGCATCTTGCTCCTGACACAGGCTGTTGAGCCACTGTGTGTCCTTCTCTTGCGCAGCCACCAAACTGGCTTGTTGAGCACACACGTCAGCATATTTGATACCGGTGGTCTTGCTAGTAGGCACTGCAGGGGGCATCACCTTCTTAGGGTCAGTATAGTGCATAAGTGGAATGACCCTGTTATTGCCCACAGACTTGGATTGTTTGGTTGTGAGGCGAGGGATTATGAGAGTACTAATCCCAGGCTGAGTGTTGCAGTTCTCGATGATCCCGGCTGGGTGCACCTGAAATTCTGTTGCCATGGCGTGGGTCTCACGGCGACCATTTGAAGTTAACACCAACAAGTCAAAATTGTCATACCAACCAAATATGACTCCGACTGTCCGACTAAGTCCCATCATTCGATGAAGGGTGGCAGCATCATCACTGACATACTTCGCCGCCGACTTGCGGAACCGTAGTACCTCATCATATGATACAGTGTATCCATGTTCATGTAAAATGTGAATGAGATCACTGCTGCCAAACTTATGATGTAGTCTGACACCCAACCAAAGTGTTGTTTGGTTACGTGTGTTAGTAATACAATATTGTATGGATTGCGATAAACTCAGTGATGCTTTTGTGACTTCACCATTTGCTATGAGCTTTGATATTAATCTAAGCAGTGTAGCACTGGTTTGTTGCTTTGTTTTGGCGTGGGTGAAATCACCAAGATCATATTTTTTTGTTGTTGAATGGAATACCACGAGCCTCAGTCGTGATTTTTCTCACCAAGGCATCCTCGTTTTCCTCATCTACGGTGTCCACTTCAGAAATCTTCACGATATTACTTACATACTCACGGAATCCAACAATGGATGCACAACCCTCAATGCTAAGTACTACAACATCATCACCCAAATGCGTAACCAGTTTGGTAAACATTTGTGTTCGTGTCAGCTGACCACCATAACCGACATATCATGTAGTTCAATGGATGTCCAAGTACATATCTTTCGATTAGTATACATCTGATCAACAAGCAATTGCAAAGCTTCATCATCAATCTTTGAGGTTTGGTCTGTATGAGCAGGGATTTTTCTGAATCCATCATAACATCGAATATGATACTGCGCCTCAGCTGCAGATAAATCATGTACACCATGACAACGTAGGGCAACTTCCCTACTCCACGCATCATTACGATCTTCACAATTTTGCAATACAATACTCTTGAAAGGTGGAGCATCTTTGACACCCATTTTTTCGCACTGTGCTACCCTGTCCCACCTATCAGGATGTTTAGGATTTACAGGTTCACAAGCTTCACCACAAAACAAGCATTGTTTTTTGAAATCGAAGTCTATCACTTATGACCTTCTCATTCTGGCAACTGGAGCGTCATCGCTCTCTATCAAACCTTCCTTCCTCTTTTTAGCCACAAGTTGTTTATATGATCCTTGGAGGTGAATGAGCAATAACAGTTTTTATGAAGTTCGACTGATGCTTGCTCTCCCTGGGAGTCAAAGATGGCCTGCATTCTATTGCGGGTCTCATCGTCATGCCTCAATATTGAGCTCTCAATGATTTTCTTGACTGCTTGTAGCTTGAATGTTTGGAGTGGTCCAGATTTGCTGCAGGTTGAGAGCAGGCACTTTCCATCAGCATTAGCCATCTCGAATCTTGAAAGAAAGAAATGAAATGAAAGAAAGAAAATTATTCTTTGATTAGGCCTGATTTGAAATCTCTATAACAAATAAAAATTTGACCTGACCTTGACTTGAAATTGAAAAAATAACACCAAAAATGCCTTCTACATACCTAAAAACCCTTAAAAAGACGCATTATACATCATTCTATGGCAAGTAGTTCAAAAGTAAAATTGTCAAGGTGACGTTGGGCGGCCATCTTGAATTTGACATGATCTTGACCTGAAATTCAAAAAATAACATCAAAAATGGAGTCTACATACCCGAAAACCCCTAAAAAGACGTATTATACATCATTCTAAGACAAGTGGTTCGAAAGTTAATTTTCCAGACGGCGTCTGGCGGCCATCTTGGATTTATGCAGATTACGAGATTTGCCCATACTTGCCATTTGGGCAACCAAGCTGAATTTGTTCTAGGACCCCATTAGATTACAAATCAACAATACAAATTCATAGGAAAGAACATTTCTAGGTTGGTGTATTGAACACATAGGAATGTCAAATCGACTAGATCGGGTTGGGCAGTGGACATAGACCGGTCTTCGTTCAACTTCAGCAAACGTGTGATATAAATACAATAACTGTATTGCGATGCTAAACAAGACAGGTTAATTGTCATATTTAATTGTTGTTGCTATTGATAAAACATATGACCTATTGTAGCAATAGTGTTAATGGACCCATATGGTATGAACGGGCACGTTCACTACAATGGTTTATATTTCACTAAAATTATTTATTTTCGCTTTAATTATATATACATATCTTGAACGTATTTATATTTAAAAAAAAATTTTTTTTATTACTTTTTGCATTTTTTTTATTGACGCTTTTTAACAAATTTATTTTTAATGCATATTTGTATGTATATCGATGATGTTTTTGTATCTGATATAAAATTATTTGTATTTGTACAGCGTTCTGCCGTGAAATGTGAACGAAATGTAAGGATTTCAGCGTTTGAATAAAATGTCACCAGCCGTGTCTGTTGATCGCTAGAATTACTCGACAACAACTTTTCCAACCACTTTTAACCATTCCTGAAAATGTTCATGAAGTTGGTAAATATATATGAGTAACGACTTTCTTTAAACACATCTATTGAGATTATATAGATCAGAAAGACAAAGCCAATGGTGAATCGAGGGGGGATACCGACTCGCATTGGATGACGGGGTTGCCAAACTAACTGGTGAGCAGAAGAAGAAGTAGTCGTCCCAGAATTCCTGATGAAGGCTGCCGATGGCAGCTGGAACATTGAGAGTAAGTAATCTCAATAGTTGTTTTTAGAAGAAAACCATTACTTACTCATATAACCAATGCAGTACATTTTATTTGCATGCTTTTTGTCAGTCCTCTTCGCTCCCACATAATATATGGCGTCAACAAAATTAATATTCCTCAGCCAGCACGGTCTTGGGCGAGTCAGCCATGTTCGTTTTTTATCAGACATCGCCAGAGGCGCCACCGTGGCTAGGATCCGTTCACCATGAACCATTAACAGAAAGAGTTCCTAGGAACGGTGAGGATTTTTATCTGAGCATTTTTACATCGGATACGTCAGTAAAGTTACTGTAATGTAAAGTACATATAAATTAACAATGCCACACTTCTCGTTTTAGTCTTTATTGATGTAGTTTGTTCACCGCCAGAAATTGTATAAAACGACAATTTGACGGATCAATAATTCGATCGGGTTGGGCAGTGGACATAGACCGGTCTTCGTTCAACTTCAGCGAACGTGTGATATAAATACAATAACTGTATTGCGACGCTAAACAAGACAGGTTAATTGTCATATTTAACTGTTGTTGCTATTGATAAAACATATGACCTATTGTAGAAATAGTGTTAATGGACCCATATGGTATGAACGGGCACGTTCACTACAAGGTTTATATTTCACTAAAATTATTTATTTTCGCTTTAATTATATATACATATCTTGAACGTATTTATATTTTAAAAACTATTTTTTTATTACTTTTTGCATTTTTTATTATTGACGCTTTTTAACTAATTTATTTTTAATGCATATGTGTATGTATATCGATGATGTTTTTGTACCTGATATAAAATTATTTGTATTTGTACAGCGTTCTGCCGTGAAATGTGAACGAAATGTAAGGATTTCAGCGTTTGAATAAAATGTCACCAGCCGTGTCTGTTGATCGCTAGAATTACTCGACAACAACTTTTCCAACCACTTTTAACCATTCCTGAAAATGTTCATGAAGTTGGTAAATATATATGAGTAACGACTTTCTTTAAACACAACTATTGAGATTATATAGATCAGAAAGACAACGCCAATGGTGAATCGAGACGAGGGGGGATACCGACTTAGCCTCGCATTGGATGACGTGGTTGCCAAACCAACTAGTGAGCAGAAGAAGAAGTAGTCGTCCCAGAATTCCTGATGAAGGCTGCCGATGGCAGCTGGAACATTGAGAGTAAGTAATCTCAATAGTTGTTTTTAGAAGAAAACCATTACTTACTCATATAACCAATGCAGTACATTTTATTTGCATGCTTTTTGTCAGTCCTCTTCGCTCCCACATAATATATATCGTCAACAAAATTAATATTCCTCAGCTAGCACGGTCTTGGGCGAGTCAGCCATGTTCGAGTTCGTTTTTTTTTATCAGACATCTTCATCTTGTCTTCAACAGGCCTTTCCGTTTGCACAATACAACCATGTTTGTATGCGATGTCAACATTAGGCCCCAATTACTGTTAGCACGATGAGCTAACTTGATACGTAATCGTGAAATACAATTTATCGTGTATATTGATATATATGCATTCACCTATATGTTATGTCACCTTTCGTGTCGTAATGAGTTCCCTCGAAATAGTCACGCGTTAGCAGATTTCCAAATAACGGTATGCCCTATTTCAAGGGAATATGCAACGATTTCCATTAGTTAATTGAACGAGTGTTTTAATGATTAAATTACATGCATGTCGTAGGGGTTTGTATAATTAAAATGCCTCAAAGTACATTTAAATTAACAATGTTAAACTTCTGGGTTTAGTATGTATTACTGTATTTTATTCACCGCCAGATATTGTATAAAACGGCAATTTGACGGACCGATAAATCGTGCGGTGAAAAACGTTATATTTCAAATGTGAATATTTATTGGTCAGTCTTTAACTGCAGTAAAGTGTCTGTATATATGTCGTAAAACTTTATATTTCAAACGTGAATATTTATTGGTCGGCCTTTAACTGCAGTAAAGTGTCTGTATATATGTCGTAAAACTTTATATTTCAAATGTGAATATTTGTTGGTCGGCCTTTAACTGCAGTAAAGTGTCTGTATATATGTCGTAAAACTTTATATTTCAAATGTAAATATTTATTGGTCGGCCTTTAACTGCAGTAAAGTGGTCTCTATATATGTCGTAAAACTAGTACAAATCCTGTATTTGTGAACATTTTAAGAGGTGAAATATCACAATACTAACATGCTTTGTACGGATATTATTTTAACCTACCGATATGGCATAAATATTTATAAATTAAATGTAAAAAATCGTTGTACATTCCCTTTAAATTAATCTAGTTGCGATATTTGTGTTTCCATCTGCCACATTCGCGGATATTTGAATATGCCTAGAGCCATGTTACGAATGAATTGTAATACGCGAAGCAACATAAGGGACCTTCTTATTCGGAGACTCGACGAAATAACAGACAAGGTGATGTTCAATGTTTGCACGTTTATTTCCACGATATTAGCGTACACAACATTTCATCGCGTATCACATAACGAGTGGTTCCGCTTAACAGTCGCCCCCGCCGCAGCAGCCGCCATCGGCCTTTGACGTGACGGCTCCGTTGCAGCACTCGTCTGTCACCGAGTTAAACGAAGAACATCCGCAGCATTGGGCGTTGGGACAACGAGGTTGGACCACGCCACCGCAGCAGATCTGCGTCGCCGTGTCGAAAGGCACTCCTTGGCAGCAGCTGTCCACGTCGGTGACCCGGGTTCCGCCACAGCACACCTCGCGTTTGGAATCGTACATGTCTTGCCCGCAGCACCGACCGTTTGGAATTCGATTCTGGACAACATCATCACAACAGGTTTGGACATCCGGGTTGATTTTCTTGCCGTTGCAACACTGGTAGACATTGCTAACAACGTCAGTACCACCGCAGCAGATCTCCGAACGCTGGTCGTAAGCCACCTGCTTGCAACACTGCGCATTCGGGCTCGGGCGACGTTGCAGAACGCCTTCGCAACAAATTTGTGTCAACATGTCGGTGAAAGGTTGACCACCGCAGCACAGCTCGTCATCGAGAAGGAGTACAGTTCCACCGCAGCACGTATGAGTGTTGGCGTTATACGCACACTTTCCACAACATTCTCCGTTGCGAGGCTTGTTTTGAAGGACGCCGTCGCAACATATTTCTCGATCAGGGTCCACTGGTTTACCGTTACAGCAAAGTTCGCTAGAATCTACAACAACTTTCCCTCCGCAGCAAATCTGACTTTTTGAATTGTACGCCTGTTGCAGACAACAATCTGCATTGGCTGGTTTATTCTGGAGAACACCATCACAACATATTTGTGAACTTGGGTTGACCGGTTCGCCACTGCAACAAAGGTCGCTAGAATCGACAACCACATTTCCTCCACAACATATCTGACTCTTCGAATTGTACGCCACTTTTTGACAACATTTTCCATTCAGAGGTTTATTTTGCAGAACACCGCGACAACATAGTTGTGTGTCCGGGTTGACGGGTTTACCCCTACAGCAAAGTTTCTTAGAACTGACCACCACCTTTCTACCGCAACAGTACTGAGTTTTGTAATTGTACGCCTGACTTCGACAGCACTTTGCATTGGAGGGTTTGGTGTTAATAACACCGCGGCAACAGATTTGTGTGTCCGGGTTGACTGGTTTACCCCTACAGCAAAGTTTCTTGGAACTGACCACCACCTTTCTCCCGCAGCAGTACTGAGTTTTGCAATTGTACGCCTGACTTCGACAGCATTTTGCATTGGAGGGTTTGGTGTTAATAACACCGCGGCAACAGATTTGTGTGTCCGGGTTGACTGGTTTACCCCTACAGCAAAGTTTCTTGGAACTGACCACCACCTTTCTCCCGCAGCAGTACTGAGTTTTGTAATTGTATGCCTGACTTCGACAGCACCGTGCATTTGAGGGCCTACTTTGGAGAACGCCTGCGCAACAAATTTGCTTTCGTGGGTTCATCGGTTTCCCTCCGCAGCAGTTTCTTCTGGAAGTTATTGTTTTCCCACCGCAGCAAACCCTACGCTTACTGTCGTACGCTTTCCGCAGACAGCACTTCGCATTCTGAGGTCGGATTTGCACCATACCTCCACAGCATACCTGGCGCCGATTGTTGTAAGCTCTAGTACCACAACAAGCCGCGTTAGGGGGTCGCGGGTTGAGTACACCATTGCAACATATCTGGCAGTTGTTATTGCACATGAATGCACCGCAGCAGGAAGACGGATCTTCGCCTGGTCTGTTCGGAAAAAGAAACTTGTGTGAGTGTGCAACTTTCACATGGATTAACAGCATAACATGTTTTGATGCGCTAGTCAATATTAGCGAATATATTGACTTTGAATACGTCAACTTTGTTTTAGCAATACAACCTTAAAATTATGGCGTACGTGCAACAACCATAAGGAATACACGCATATATGCATGCAGTATGCACTCGCGCACACACGCATGCACATGCGATGCGCGTACATGCATGCACAAACATCACACACACTCACAAACACACGCACGCACGCACGCACACAACAATTCACACAGGGGCAGGCACGCGCATACACACACACACACACACACACACACACATGCACGCACGCATGCACAAACGCAAACGCAAACGCACACGCACATATGAACACATCACACCCACACATGCACACATTGACACACATTCACACACACGCACGCACGCACGCACGCACGCACGCACGCACGCACGCACGCACGCACGCACGCACACACACACACACACACACACACACACACACACACACACACACACACACACACACACACACACACACATACACACAGTCACACGCACGCACGCACGCACGCACGCACGCACGCACGCACGCACGCACGCACACACACACACACACACACACACACACACACACACACACACACACTTTAGAGGACGTTACGCTACATAACAAGTGTTGTTTTAATGGCGAAAGTGGCCTATGCAGAATAATTGTGTTGCTTAGTGAAACAAGTCCATTTTTTTTCAAAATCGAGGTATAATTATAATTTGGTCAACCGATGTAACTACTTTATACCGCGATTGTAACTAAATCGACATAACACACCTAAGTCCTCGTTTTAGCGCTTCTGCTATGTAGTACTGTATATTATAATACATTCTGATCAAACACTAAACCAGTTTTTCTCCCTTAATGCGAAATGACCATAAGGGGTCTTGTCACCAACCAGCACAACTACAGGTCGTCTTTGAAATATACAATGACACATGGACATTTTTCCTGATTACAAACACGACAACTCGCCGAATCTAGTCACAGTGTTTTTTGTGCTAAGCGTTACAATGTTGATTACTACCAGTAAAAAACTCACCTGTCGTGTACGACCCCCCCGCAGCACATCTGTTGACCAGGATTGAATCCAATGCGTCCGCAGCGTTCTGCAAAACATGACACATTGAGTGAGGATGTGACGTGCAGTGTTGCTACATGAATCTTTCATAATTAACAAACACATTTCACTGGAAAGTCGCGCTTTAATCGTAATAGTACCAAAATGCGCATTGCGAGTTTGGAGCGCAATTGTTTGCGATGGCTGTTCCCAGAGTTTGCTTAATACATTGTTTATATCTTTGTCAACGGTCAATGACCATTGCTGCCAAAGAATGACACAACATGTCGTGGTTACGTCAAGACATAGCGTCCTGTCTTAACATAAGTGGTATTAGGCAGTAAATAATTCGTCGAGTTAACATGCTTGGCTGTTCTTCCGAAGATTAAAAAAAAATAATAACATATTTTATAAACAACCTCTTTTATCGTTTTCTACACTAAATTGGTTCGATTTTTGCACAAAGTGTATGAAAAGAGGCGAGTAACAATTGGAATTGCGGATGCAGCTTTAATAACTAAACTGATGTAATCCAAACTGAAGGCCTACCTGATGCGGTCAAAACAGCGCCAAAGTGGCCGCAGAATGCGACCAACAGGGCGAAACGGACATTCATCATTGTAGACCTGCGGACAGAAGACGACACCATCATCGTAGTGGAACATCATCGTAGTGGAACAATAGAATTTCATAAACTTTATTAAAGTTGTTCAAATCATTTATTTGCTAATAAAAAAATAATCACTTACAGTGGTATAGAGCGCTTGCAGAAACATAACATAAACATAATTCTGAATGTTCTCATGTGCAGAAATTACGATTATGATCAATTACCATGTTCGATGGGTAATAGAAACTGATATCATCAGTTCTACATTATTGTAAGTTGGCGCGTACAGTTTACGTGTGTAAACAACAGAACATGCATTGCTTTTTTAGTAGATGTTCACATCAGGGATCGTCGCAATATTCGGATTGTTGTGTTTTCATACGTTGATATAGATAAAATGCTATATTTGAGCATTGCAACATTTCCAGTACAGCATTGTGTGTATTTGCAATATTTTCATTCAAGCCTACTGCAAGAACTTGCAATATTTTTAAGTGGTTCACTTATTATTATTTAGATAATGAGTTTCATTAACATCAGCTTTTACATAGCACATCGAGCCTAACACAGGACCCTTGTCCATGTCTGATATGTCGTCAAACATGATAGAATGTTAGTTATACGTTTTGTAACATACTAACCATGAAACCTGATATTTTTGCCAACTAATACGGTCTTTAAGAATGGTGGGGTAGTTGTGAAGATATTCACGAAAACTAAAACAAAAAATAATCAGGTCTAATTTATTCCCAATATAGTTTGTTAGTGTTACTGTAGCGGTGAATGGACAACGAGGCGGTTTATAATTCAGTAGTTATTTGCAATATCATTGCTGGTATCAAGTACGTGCAAATGTACGTACCTACACGTACAATTGTATAGAACCACAAATACAAACTGACGCCAGACTGCTAAGCAGGTTTCTGCCTTACGGCCTTAGACGCCAGTTCTTGTCTCAAAACATAGTGAATATGCACGAAGACTGAGGCGGGGAGCGGCACTGAAAGAACACTACAATTGGTCCCCTCGTTCTTGTCTCAAAACATAGTGAATAAGGAGGACTGAGACGGGGAGCGGCATTGAAAGAAAGGCGAGAACGTGCACATAAATAATTGTTGTCATGATTAGCCGGAATACATTATGATGGTACTCTGTGCTACACAGAAATAAACAAAACGGTACTTACAGTCTTCTCTCAGCCACCAGGTGAACTGACGAGTATCTCTGCGTGTTGTCCTACTGAGCCTCAGCATACGACGCCATTTATACAATCCGCGGACGACGTCACAGCGTCATTATTCTTCTCTTTAACCAATCTGTTTTCAAAAATACGATATTTTAATTGCGTCATGCGACATAAAGATGAAGCGATTACAGTGAATTAATACGCAGCGACATAAATTTCAGTTGTGTTCAACTCATAGGCCGCTCATCCATCTTGTCTCTTTAGGTGTGGCTTTCCGCTTGGGGGAGCCACTGATGGATGATAGTGATTAATTCCCTCCTACATGGTTTGATGTCAACGAAACATTAACGAATCTTTGTGTTAAAATGTTGTATTAGAGACTCACGTCCCAAAGTTGGCATCGACTTTTGATTTCATGCTGCACAATGTATTGTTAACCTTGTGAGTATTGATTCGTTTTGTTTTACAACGTAACCTATGGTGTGATGTTAACGTGATTTCTGTAAACGTTCGTTGTCTTTGGAACAAATAAACATATCCGGAGTCCTAGAAATAGAAATATCCCGTTAGCCAGGTGAAACATAGTAAAAACGTGTAAAAACGTGCGCTTCCCCAACAAGCTTCTACTAATTATGGGCGTCATAATTAACACATAATTAAGCTGACATTGATTGTACTGTTCATTCGGTGCTGCAGAAATACAACAAACTATCTGGGACATCAGGTGACAGGCCAGTGATGTAGGTAGTCGAGCAGAGAGAGAGAGAATCTAGAACCACACACACGCGCGCACTCGCACGGGCACGCGCACACTCACACACATCCAAGGATGTCTGCACCGAAACAAACACACACCGTTCCATTCAACGTTTCTTATGTGCGTCCAAGAAGGTCAATAACAAATGAAGCGAAGGTTACGCCATTCAAACGATGCAGATGCATTAACATACGACGGATTTACGGGAGAACGTTGTGTTGCCGCTCATGTGGCACACAGGACAAAACACCACGACCTTAGCAGGCAGATAGTGTATACACAGAACATCATGATGTGGGGTAAATACAACACAATCGGACCTGTGCTGGCTTACAAATATATGCATCTACGAACATGCGTACTTCGTTCACAACTACAAAGTTGTACTAGCGGGCGTTCGACGAGGACACAGGTGATATTTTTACCCAATTCCGAACCAACGTCACCATGTGGATCAACATATAGCAAGTTGTCGGTAAACACATTCATGTTCATAGATTTGACTACATATCCCATTTGTAATTAACGTGTTGCTTGTTGATCGCTGTGCAGGCAGACACCCCATACTTGTTCAAGGAAGAGAGTTATTCGATTATGAAATCGGATAACATAAACTACGCCTTAGTTGTGGTGTATTATATTTCGGCATAGCCGTTGAAAGTATTTTATGGCGTTATTTAATGGCTACATGTATCAAGTGGCGGTGCCTGTACGATATCTTAGCCACTATATATTATAATATTTTATAAATGATTTGTTAGTTATAGTAATTAATCGGGCGTTTGCTAGACAGTCTACAAGTTTGCCGTTA
>OY759271.1:12195602-12218102 GCA_963662155.1 Lamellibrachia columna | reverse complement strand
GCATGCGGAGTCGAACTACCGGATGCGCTGACGAAAGTTGTAGCTGTCCTCTACTTGGTGGCGCTGAACGTCAATTTACAAAATGGCTCCTCCATGTTAATTCGTAGAGTGACGCAGCTCGGTATATACTAGCTCTGTTAATACCTTGACTATTGGCAGTCCATAAACAAGTGGCGTCGCATGTTGTTTTTTTTTTGCGTTGCAAATATGCATATATGTATAACATATATGCCTATAAATAACATATATGCCTATATATAACAGATATGCCTATATATAACATAGATATGATCGAATCCACAATATCGCATTGCGTTGCATATATGCCTATGTATAACATATATGCCTATAAATAACATACATGCCTATATATAACATATATGCCTATATATAACATAGATATGATCGAATCCACAATATCGCAGAACCAATGAGATCGATGCGGTGCTCCAGTCGTGTGATCAGAATATCGTGGTCGATTGTTTCGAATGCGGTCGACATGTCAAGAAGTACAAGAGTGTTACTCCGTAAAGCCAATAGGTCAAGTGTTACTCCGTAAAGCCAATAGGTCAAGTGCCTCACGAATGTCATTGACATTGACCACTGCGCAGTTTCAGTGGAGAAGTGCGTTCTGTATAATCACCTGCGTCAAATTCGAGTCGTTCCTAAATTCGACCCATTTTGGGATCTTTTTATATATCGCATTATATATACGTCACTAGTCGGATATATAGGTCCTTGGGAGTGTAAACGTCCAACAAAGTTAATTGCTACAAACAAAAATGACGGAAACAGTTTTTGAGACATATTTAGGTATTTCTTACTGACAACGATCGTTAGATGGCAGTTCTATCGCACCACATTGCTGACGTTGGTGGGTCTTGATGTATATACGCAATATTTCACTTTATCTGCCAAAATGTAGGCAACTGTTCATCATATTCAGTATAGGAAAGTTAACGAACGGACCCGTTGTGTTTGTACATTTAATGCGTTGCATCTTACCATATAGTGAGGCTTTTTCGAACACTCGAGGAAAATTTAGCATGAATTAAGCGATTGTTGTCAGCGTTCGATTAACGTACATATTTCACTGAAAACAACGTTTCTAGCAATTTGATTACACTGCATTTATGTAATATCTGTTAGTGAATGGGTGTATCGATATCTTGCGCAAAGGTTTCTTCAGAGTTGTATTGTACCAAGTAGCTTGAATATGACTCCGATCAGTAATACAGTATTATGCCGATTTGTCACAATCGAGTAGGTATCATTGTTGGTTGCATGATTATGAGCTCATTAACGCAATTTTGCTCTTTAAAATCGATTTAGGGCACTTGTCTAGAATTCGGACCCACCTCAATGTCACCGTTATTAACATGCAATTTGTATCCTAATCATGCACAATGCATGCACTACGCACACGGAACTACGGAACATGTAAATTGTTAAACATGTTGTGCATAAAAACAAATTTAATCACCTTATTCGAAGCTTGAATTCGCATATTTAACCTGCAATGAGCGCCATTTCGCCCATTTTATTCGAAAGATGGCGACACTGAAAGCGAATTCGAGCTTCGAAAAGGGCGTTTTTATGCACACCATGTTTAATAATTTATGTTTCGTAGTTCAATATGAATTGTGCATGCATTGTGCGTGGCTACTACACAGATTGTATGTTCTAACAGCAACACTTAGGCTTAGCCTTGTGCTTAGCTTTAGCTTAAGCTCAGGCTTAGCCTTACTAGCGTAGTCTTAACGTAGGCTTAGCGGTGATTGCAATGGAAACGTAATTTTCGTTTTCACTAAAAATATATCACAAAAACGATCACAGAAACCCTCATTAATAATAGCAACGACGTTACTCGTTACCCTATATACCTAACTGGCATATTATCCTGACCCATCTTATATTCTGTTTCCCACAGTCAAATAAATCCTTAAAATGTGAGCGATGAGTAGTTTGTAAATTATGGCTTTTGTTTACAGCGTGTATTTTACAGCACTGATGTCGACAAGTCGATGTGTGTTTACAGCGTGTATTTTACAGCACTGATGTCGACAAGTCGATGTGTGTTTACAGCGTGTATTTTACAGCACTGATGTCGACAAGTCGTTGTGTGTTTACAGCGTGTATTTTACAGCACTGATGTCGACAAGTCGTTGTGTGTTAACACCGTGTATTTTACAGCTCTGATGTCGACAAGTCGTTGTGTGTTAACACCGTTTATTTTACAGCACTGATGTCGACAAGTCGTTGTGTGTTAACACCGTGTATTTTACAGCACTGATGTCGACAAGTCGTTGTGTGTTAACACCGTGTATTTTACAGCACTGATGTCGACAAGTCGTTGTGTGTTAACACCGTGTATTTTACAGCACTTAAAATGCACATGTCTAACCTCCATATTGCAATAGTCAACAATTAAAGGTTAATTAAAGACCATATGGTGGACTTCCTCGTTAAGCATGAATTATTAAATTCATCTCAACATGGATTCCTTAAAGCGAGGTCATGCTTAACAAATATGTTATGTTTTTTGGAAGAAATCACTAAGTGGATAGACGTGGGATCGCCAGTAGATATTATATACTTAGATTTTCAGAAAGCTTTTGACAAAGTGCCACATCAAAGATTACTACTTAAATTAAAAGCCCATGGTATCGGGGATAGCATAACTGACTGGATAGAACAATGGCTGACTGACAGAAGACAACGAGTTGTAGTAGATGGAGAAGTTTCAAATTGGAAATCGGTTTTGAGTGGGGTACCTCAAGGTTCAGTATTAGGACCTATATTATTCTTAATTTATATCAATGACTTGGACGACAGTATAACAAGTAACGTACTGAAATTTGCGGATGACACAAAACTGTTTAGAAAGGTTAATACTGATGGTGATAAACAACATTTACAAAACGATATAGACAGATTAGTGAAATGGTCTGAGAAATGGCAGATGTTGTTCAATTTTGGGAAATGTAAATGCCTACATACAGGACATGGGAACTTGAATGTAAACTATAAAATGGGAGATACTGTTCTGGGTACTACTGTAAAAGAAAAGGACTTAGGAGTTACAATAAGCGCTGATATGAAAGTTTCAGAGCAGTGTGGTATTGCAGCTTCAAAGGGTAATCAAATTCTTGGATTGATTAGAAGAAACATAACATACAAGGGAAAAAAGTTAATTATACCTCTTTATAAAGCAATAGTTAGACCTCATTTAGAATACTGTATACAAGCATGGAGACCATATCGTAAGAAGGATATAGATACGCTTGAACGCATACAAAGGAGAGCAACTAAAATGATTCCAGAACTGAGAGACCTTAGTTATGAAGAACGCCTGAAAGAATGTGGTTTAACAACTGTAGAGACAAGGAGGTTAAGAGGAGATCAGATTGAAGTTTTTAAGATATTGAATGGGTATGAAAATATTGATAGAAATATGTTTTTCTCACTCAAGAAGGATAGCAGAACTAGAGGACATGAGGTAAAATTAGTAAAGGATCAATGTAGATTGGACATCAGGAAGCACTCGTTCTCACAGAGGACAATAAATGAATGGAACAAATTGTCTACAGATTGTGTAACTGCTAGCAGCGTGAATATGTTTAAAAACAAGGTTGACACATATCTCAGGAGGGCGGGCTATAAGTAGATGAACATTGTTGGACTCTCGATAAGCCAATGGCTTCCTTGTCCACTTGCCATCTGGGCCTTTGGCTTGGATGGCAAATCTTGTTAAATCTTGTTAAATACAACTTCGGCTGAGTTTGTTGGCGCTCTCCGCAAGCTATTGAATACTGTCAAAACGTATCCACATAGAAATAGTGTCCTCTATAACACGGGATCTTCTTTTATAATATTACGTTTTTGCTCTTCACCCAGCGATCAAATAAGTTAAATGTGGTTGAAAAGTGGTCGATGGAACGTATTATCTGTCACTTTTTGACAACTGTTCTATCTATTTTGCTAACTTGTGCACACTGTGGATCTTGTGGTGGAACGTTCGTCCATTGGGCATTACTAGCTTATCATGATCGATTAATATAAAAAATGTATGATGGGTTAATGAGTTCATTATCTTAGTGGTCCTCTGATACTAGCGCACACTCTCCGACAGTGGCGCCACTCATTATATCACCACCGCCGCAACTTAATTATAGATTCAAAATGAACGCCTAGTGTAGTATGAACGATTGGTTTTACTTTTACCTTTGTTGTTCACCGCTTGCTAAGTCATTGCAACTGTGCACTTGAGTAGCGTAAGATAGTTTAAAAAATTAACGTTATTGTGTTTCTAAGCATTACACAAATACTATCCACAATTGTATGACATTTAAATTAAAATATATATTTCTTGAAATAAATTAGGAGTTTACCAAATGAAATATAGGTGTGTAGAATGAAATGTGAATTTTAGCATTGGTGTCATGATCAACGTTCATGTATGCGCAGAGGTTTATGCTAGCATTGTGATTTTTGTTAAAGGTGCTTGATCAATTCGATTTTTTTGCTCATCTAATTTCAAATTAAATTTGCGAAAAAGCAAACCTACCTAGTATCCAGTACAACATGCTAGCTCGTTTGTGCAACTTTTGTATGGAGTTTTTTTGTGAAATCACCAGACAAACTATTAAATTAGTTAATGCTTGTTCAAACATTTACTGAAGTGAAAATATAAATGCTGAAAAATCACGATTTTGTTCCTGGGTGAAATTTCGTAACTTCATGATGTGATCGGCGAGAAGTTGGAAGTTACGTCCATGATCATAAGCATTGACCCACGGTGTTTACCATTTTGGATATCCGCTATTTTGATCCTTACCAGATCTAACTACTAAAATCATGATTCGATGATTTGAACAAAAATAGGCATTTTTTATTAAATCGACTGCAAATGTTACATAGACTATTCACACACTACATATTTTGACACCTTTGAACCGGATTTGCGATAGGTAAATCAGTTGAGGAAACAGTTTTAAATATCGGGAAGCACTGTTGTTGGCAACACACGGTGTGCATTTTTTGTTGACACAATACTTCATTGAATATGCGCTGGCTAAGATCGCACAAGCGGTGTCATGGTTACATAATTGTTCTGCGAACAATTTGTCAACCAATCTAACTCTTAATTTAAAGGTCAAAGTTGACGTTTTGGATTATCCACCAGAGGCGCCACCGTGGCTAGGATCCGTTCACCATGAACCATTAACAGAAAGAGTTCCTAGGAACGGTGAGGATTTTTATCTGAGCATTTTTACATCGGATACGTCAGTAAAGTTACTGTAATGTAAAGTACATATAAATTAACAATGCCACACTTCTCGTTTTAGTCTTTATTGATGTAGTTTGTTCACCGCCAGAAATTGTATAAAACGACAATTTGACGGATCAATAATTCGATCGGGTTGGGCAGTGGACATAGACCGGTCTTCGTTCAACTTCAGCGAACGTGTGATATAAATACAATAACTGTATTGCGACGCTAAACAAGACAGGTTAATTGTCATATTTAACTGTTGTTGCTATTGATAAAACATATGACCTATTGTAGAAATAGTGTTAATGGACCCATATGGTATGAACGGGCACGTTCACTACAAGGTTTATATTTCACTAAAATTATTTATTTTCGCTTTAATTATATATACATATCTTGAACGTATTTATATTTTAAAAACTATTTTTTTATTACTTTTTGCATTTTTTATTATTGACGCTTTTTAACTAATTTATTTTTAATGCATATGTGTATGTATATCGATGATGTTTTTGTACCTGATATAAAATTATTTGTATTTGTACAGCGTTCTGCCGTGAAATGTGAACGAAATGTAAGGATTTCAGCGTTTGAATAAAATGTCACCAGCCGTGTCTGTTGATCGCTAGAATTACTCGACAACAACTTTTCCAACCACTTTTAACCATTCCTGAAAATGTTCATGAAGTTGGTAAATATATATGAGTAACGACTTTCTTTAAACACAACTATTGAGATTATATAGATCAGAAAGACAACGCCAATGGTGAATCGAGACGAGGGGGGATACCGACTTAGCCTCGCATTGGATGACGTGGTTGCCAAACCAACTAGTGAGCAGAAGAAGAAGTAGTCGTCCCAGAATTCCTGATGAAGGCTGCCGATGGCAGCTGGAACATTGAGAGTAAGTAATCTCAATAGTTGTTTTTAGAAGAAAACCATTACTTACTCATATAACCAATGCAGTACATTTTATTTGCATGCTTTTTGTTAGTCCTCTTCGCTCCCACATAATATATGGCGTCAACAAAATTAATATTCCTCAGCCAGCACGGTCTTGGGCGAGTCAGCCATGTTCGTTTTTTATCAGACATCGTCATATTGTCTTCAACAGGCCTTTCCGTTTACAAAATACAACCATGTTTGTATGCGATGTCAACATTAGGCCCCAATTACTGTTAGCACGATGAGCTAACTTGATACGTAATCGTGAAATACAATTAATCGTGTATATTGATATATATGTATTTACCTATATGTTATGTCACCTTTCGTGTCGTAATGAGTTCCCTCGAAATAGTCACGCGTTAGCAGATTTCCCAATAACGGTATGCCCTATTTCAAGGGAATATGCAACGATTTCCATTAGTTAATTGAACGAGTGTTTTAATGGTTAAATGACATGCATGTCGTAGGGGTTTGTATAATTAAAATGCCTCAAAGTACATTTAAATTAACAATGTTAAACTTCTGGGTTTAGTATTTATTACTGTATTTTATTCACCGCCAGATATTGTATAAAACGGTAATTTGACGGACCGATAAATCGTGCGGTGAAAAATGTTATATTTCAAATGTGAATATTTATTGGTCAGTCTTTAACTGCAGTAAAGTGTATGTATATATGTCGTAAAACTTTATATTTCAAATGTGAATATTTATTGGTCAGTCTTTAGCTGCAGTAAAGTGGTCTCTATATATGTCGTAAAACTAGAACAAATCCTGTATTTGTGAACATTTTAAGAGGTGAAATATCAAACTACTAACATGCTTTGTACGGATATTATTTTAACCTACCGATATGGTAAAAATATTAATAAATTAAATGTAAAAAATCGTTGTACATTCCCTTTAAATTAATCTAGTTGCGATATTTGTGTTTCCATCTGCCATATTCGCGGATATTTGAATATGCCTAGAGCCATGTTACGAATGAATTGTAATACGCGAAGCAACATAAGGGACCTTCTTATTCGGAGACTCGACGAAATAACAGACAAGGTGATGTTCAATGTTTGCACGTTTATTTCCACGATATTAGCGTACACAACATTTCATCGCGTATCACATAACGAGTGGTTCCGCTTAACAGCCGCCCCCGCCGCAGCAGCCGCCATCGGCCTTTGACGTGATGGCTCCGTTGCAGCACTCGTCTGTCACCGAGTTAAACGAAGAACATCCGCAGCATTGGGCGTTGGAACAACGAGGTTGGACCACGCCACCGCAGCAGATCTGCGTCGCTGTGTCGAAAGGCACTCCTTGGCAGCAGCTGTCCACGTCGGTGACCCGGGTTCCGCCACAGCACGCCTCGCGTTTGGAATCGTACATGTCTTGCCCGCAGCACCGACCGTTTGGAATTCGGTTCTGGACAACACCATCACAACAGGTTTGGACATCCGGGTTGATTTTCTTGCCGTTGCAACACTGGTAGACATTGCTAACAACGTCAGTACCACCGCAGCAGATCTCCGAACGCTGGTCGTAAGCCACCTGCTTGCAACACTGCGCATTCGGGCTCGGGCGACGTTGCAGAACGCCTTCGCAACAAATTTGTGTCAACATGTCGGTGAAAGGTTGACCACCGCAGCACAGCTCGTCATCGAGAAGGAGTACAGTTCCACCGCAGCACGTATGAGTGTTGGCGTTATACGCACACTTTCCACAACATTCTCCATTGCGAGGCTTGTTTTGAAGGACGCCGTCGCAACAGATTTCTCGATCAGGGTCCACTGGTTTACCGTTACAGCAAAGTTCGCTAGAATCTACAACAACTTTCCCTCCGCAGCAAATCTGACTTTTCGAATTGTACGCCACTTTTTGACAACATTTTCCATTCAGAGGTTTATTTTGCAGAACACCGCGACAACATAGTTGTGTGTCCGGGTTGACTGGTTTACCCCTACAGCAAAGTTTCTTGGAACTGACCACCACCTTTCTACCGCAACAATACTGAGTTTTGCAATTGTACGCCTGACTTCGACAGCATTTTGCATTGGAGGGTTTGGTGTTAATAACACCGCGGCAACAGATTTGTGTGTCCGGGTTGACTGGTTTACCCCTACAGCATAGTTTCTTGGAACTGACCACCACCTTTCTACCGCAACAGTACTGAGTTTTGCAATTGTACGCCTGACTTCGACAGCATTTTGCATTGGAGGGTTTGGTGTTAATAACACCGCGGCAACAGATTTGTGAGTCCGGGTTGACTGGTTTACCCCTACAGCAAAGTTTCTTGGAACTGACCACCACCTTTCTCCCGCAACAGTACTGAGTTTTGTAATTGTACGCCTGACTTCGACAGCACCGTGCATTTGAGGGCCTACTTTGGAGAACGCCTGCGCAACAAATTTGCTTTCGTGGGTTCATCGGTTTCCCTCCGCAGCAGTTTCTTCTGGAAGTTATTGTTTTCCCACCGCAGCAAACCCTACGCTTACTGTCGTACGCTTTCCGCAGACAGCACTTCGCATTCTGAGGTCGGATTTGCACCATACCTCCACAGCATACCTGGCGCCGATTGTTGTAAGCTCTAGTACCACAACAAGCCGCGTTAGGGGGTCGCGGGTTGAGTACACCATTGCAACATATCTGGCAGTTGTTATTGCACATGAATGCACCGCAGCAGGAAGACGGATCTTCGCCTGGTCTGTTCGGAAAAAGAAACTTGTGTGAGTGTGCAACGTTCACATGGATTAACAGCATAACATGTTTTGATGCGCTAGTCAATATTAGCGAATATATTGACTTTGAATACGTCAACTTTGTGTTAGCAATACAACCTTAAAATTATGGCGTACGTGCAACAACCATAAGGAATACACGCATATATGCATACAGTATGCACTCGCACACACATGCATGCACATGCGATGCGCGTACATGCATGCACATACATCACACACACACAAACAAACACACACAGACACTCACACACAAACACCACACACTCACAAACACACACACGCACGCACACAACAATTCACACAGGGGCAGGCACGCGCATACACAGACACATGCACGCACGCATGCACAAACGCAAACGCAAACGCACACGCACATATGAACACATCACACCCACACATGCACACATTGACACACAGGCACACACGACATTCACACACACGCACGCACGCACGCACGCACGCACACACACACCCACACACACAGACACACGCACGCACGCACGCACGCACGCACGCACGCACGCACGCACGCACGCACGCACACACACACACACACACACACACACACACACACACACACACACACACACACTTTAGAGGACGTTACGCTACATAACAAGTGTTGTTTTAATGGCGAAAGTGGCCTATGCAGAATAATTGTGTTGCTTAGTGAAACAAGTCCATTTTTTGTCAAAATCGAGGTATAATTATAATTTGGTCAACCGATGTAACTACTTTATACCGCGATTGTAACTAAATCGACATAACACACCTAAGTCCTCGTTTTAGCGCTTCTGCTATGTAGTACTGTATATTATAATACATTCTGATCAAACACTAAACCAGTTTTTCTCCCTTAATGCGAAATGACCATAAGGGGTCGTGGCACCAGCACAACTACAGGTCGTCTTTGAAATATACAATGACACATGGACATTTTTCCTGATTACAAACACGACAACTCGCCGAATCTAGTCACAGTGTTTTTTTGTGCTAAGCGTTACAATGTTGATTACTACCAGTAAAAAACTCACCTGTCGTGTACGACCCCCCCGCAGCACATCTGTTGACCAGGATTGAATCCAATGCGTCCACAGCGTTCTGCAAAACATGACACATTGAGTGAGGATGTGACGTGCAGTGTTGCTACATGAATCTTTCATAATTAACAAACACATTTCACTGGAAAGTCGCGCTTTAATCGTAATAGTACCAAAATGCGCATTGCGAGCTTGGAGCGCGATTGTTTGCGATGGCTTTTCCCAGAGTTTGCTTAATACATTGTTTATATCTTTGTCAACGGTCAATGACCATTGCTGCCAAAGAATGACACAACATGTCGTGGTTACGTCAAGACATAGCGTCCTGTCTTAACATAAGTGGTATTAGGCAGTAAATAATTCGTCGAGTTAACATGCTTGGCTGTTCTTCCGAAGATTAAAAAAAATTAATAACATATTTTATAAACAACCTCTTTTATCGTTTTCTACACTAAATTGGTTCGATTTTTGCACAAAGTGTATGAAAAGAGGCGAGTAACAATTGGAATTGCGGATGCAGCTTTAATAACTAAACTGATGTAATCCAAACTGAAGGCCTACCTGATGCGGTCAAAACAGCGCCAAAGTGGCCGCAGAATGCGACCAACAGGGCGAAACGGACATTCATCATTGTAGACCTGCGGACAGAAGACGACACCATCATCGTAGTGGAACATCATCGTAGTGGAACAATAGAATTTCATAATCTTTATTAAAGTTGTTCAAATCATTTATTTGCTAATAAAAAAATAATCACGTACAGTGGTGTAGAGCGCTTGTAGAAACATAACATAAACATAATTCTGAATGTTCTCATGTGCAGAAATTACGATTATGATCAATTACCATGTTCGATGGGTAATAGAAACTGATATCATCAGTTCTACATTATTGTAAGTTGGCGCGTACAGTTTACGTGTGTAAACAACAGAACATGCATTGCTTTTTTAGTAGATGTTCACATCAGGGATCGTCGCAATATTCGGATTGTTGTGTTTTTATACGTTGATATAGATAAAATGCTATATTTGAGCATTGCAACATTTCCAGTACAGCATTGTGTGTATTTGCAATATTTTCATTCAAGCCTACTGCAAGAACTTGCAATATTTTTAAAAGTGTTGCACCCATTCCTGGTTCACTTATTATTATTTAGATAATGAGTTTCATTAACATCAGCTTTTACATAGCACATCGAGCCTAACACAGGACCCTTGTCCATGTCTGATATGTCGTCAAACATGATAGAATGTTAGTTATACGTTTTGTAACATATTAACCATGAAACCTGATATGTTTGCCAACTAACACGGTCTTTAAGAATGGTGGGGTAGTTGTGAAGATATTCACGAAAACTAAAAAAAAAATAATCAGGTCTAATTTACTCCCAATATAGTTTGTTAGTTTTACTGTAGCGGTAAATGGACAATGACGCGGTTTATAATTCAGTAGTTATTTGCAACACCATTGCTGGTATCAAGTACGTGCAAATGTACGTACCTACACGTACCATTGTATAGGACCACAAATACAAACTGGCGCCAGGCTGCTAAGCAGGTTTCTGCCTTACGGCCTTAGACGCCAGTTCTTGTCTCAAAACATAGTGAATAAGCACGAAGACTGAGACGGGGAGCGGCATTGAAAGAACATTACAATTGGTCCCCTCGTTCTTGTCTCAAAACATAGTGAATAAGCAGGAGGACTGAGACGGGGAGCGGCATTGAAATAAAGGCGAGAACGTGCACATAAATCATTTTTGTCATGATTAGCCGGAATACATTATGATGGTACTCTGTGCTACACAGAAATAAACAAAACGGTACTTACAGTCTTCTCTCAGCCACCAGATGAACTGACGAGTATCTCTGCGTGTTGTCCTACTGAGCCTCAGCATACGACGCCATTTATACAATCCGCGGACGACGTCACAGCGTCATTATTCTTCTCGTTAACCAATCTGTTTTCAAAAACACGATATTTTAATTGCGTCATGCGACATAAATGATGAAGCGATTACTGTGAAGTAATACGCAGCGACATAAATTTCAGTTGTGTTCAACTCAAGTCCGCTCATCCATCTTGTCTCTTTAGGTGTGGCTTTCCGCTTGGGGGAGCCACTGATGGATGATAGTGATTAATTCCTTCCTACATGGTTTGATGTCAACGAAACATTAACGAATCATTGTGTTAAAATGTTGTATTAGAGACTCACGTCCCAAAGTTGGCATCGACTTTTGATTTCATGCTGCACAATGTATTGTTAACCTTGTGAGTATTGATTCGTTTTGTTTTACAACGTAACCTATGGTGTGATGTTAACGTGGTTTCTGTAAACGTTTGTTGTCTTTGGAACAAATAAACATATCCGGAGTCCTAGAAATAGAAATATCCCGTTAGCCAGGTTAAACATAGTAAAAACGTGTACAAGCGTGTGCTTCCCCAACAAGCTTCTACTAATTATGGGCTTCATAATTAACACATAATTAAGCTGACATTGATTGTACTGTTCATTCGGTGTTTCAGAGATATAACAAACTATCTGGGATATCAGGTGACAGGCCAGTGATGTAGGTAGTCGAGCAGAGAGAGAGAGAGTCTAGAACCACACACACGCGCGCACTCGCACGCGCACGCGCACGCACACACTCACACACATCCAAGGATGTCTGCGCCAAAACAAACACACACCGTTCCATTCAATGTTTCTTATGTGCGTCCAAGAAGGTCAATAACAAATGAAGCGAAGGTTACGCCATTCAAACGATTCAGATGCATTAACATACGACGGATTTACGGGAGAACATTGTTTGTTGCCGCTCATGTGGCACACAGGACAAAAAACCACGACCTTAGCAGGCAGATAGTGTATACACAGAACATCATGATGTGGGATAAAGACAACACAATCGGATCTGTGCTGGCTTACAAATATATGCATCTACGAACATTCATGCTTCGTACACAACTACAAAGTTGTACTAGCGTGCGTTAGACGAGGACACAGGTGATATTGTTACCCAATTCCGAACCAACGTCACCATGCGGAGCAACATATAGCAAGTTGTCGGTAAACACATTCATGTTCATAGATTTGACTACATATCCCATTTGTAATTAACATGTTGCTTGTTGATCGCTGTGCAGCCAGACACCCCATACTTGTTCAAGGAAGAGAGTTATTCGATTATGCAATCGGATAACACAAACTACGCGTTAGTTGTGGTGTATTATATTTCGGCATAGCTGTTGAAAGTATGTTATGGCGTTATTTAATGGCTACATGTATCAAGTGGCGGTGCCTGTACGATTTCTTAGCCACTATATATTATAATGTTTTATACATGATTTGTTAGTTATAGTAATTAATCGGGCGTTTGCCAGACAGTCTACAAGTTTGTCGTTATCTGTGTATACCAAAGGATTACGCAATTAATCAGTCGAGATACACTCTTAAATATTTCACACACATTCAACGTGTCGATCCTGTCATATTTCCGTTTTGCAACATCTAAAGCAACCTTCATATTTTTAATAATTATCGTGGAACATTGGGCAATATATTTTATTTTGTATTCGCACATTCATTCATTCTGTCGAAGCTGAAGGACCGGAAGACATGGGATGTTGGGCAATAACCTAGCGATATATTTGTTTTGGTTTTCAATGCCCTAAGATAACAAACTATCGAAACATAGAATGTCTTCCGTCTATGCAAACAAACACGCACACACGCACACGCACACTCGCACACACACACACACATATATATATATATATATATATATATATATATATATATATATATATATATATATATATATATATATATATATATATATATATATATATATATATATATATATATATATATATATCAAAGCATTAGTGAAGTTCAACTTATAATTCTGAATAAACACAGTTTCCTCCAAATGAATGTATGTGTCAAACGACAAACTGTGTTATGTTTTAACCAATGAAACCACACTTGGGGTAGTGATATTGAAACCAGCATTTACATAGATGATCTGCGAACACGAATGAAAGAGTGCGTTAGATGGCAGCTTAGACAAGTATTGTTACGTCGTGAATTCAATACAACTAGATCGGACATTTAGGTTTCTTGCATGGACGCATCGACAAACATGCACATTAAAACATGCTTCGTCCATAACTTCGGGATTACCTCTTAGCAAATAGTGGAAATTCAAGTTTGTAGCTTTTGCTACTACAATGCTTCGTGATCAGTGAGTTTATACATAGATCACGGTATGCATAACTCAAGTGCATAGTATAATTTCATAATTGATCTAGACCAAGATATTTGATTAAGTAATCACACAAAGTGTCAGGTGTCGAATTCGGTGTTGCGATGAAATTGTGCAAGTAATTAATTGCGTATGTTACGCCTCTCTTTAACGTTAAATGTAACAAGTGAGGCGCGTTTCGGAGAATTAACCGTACTATATGTTTGAGAGATGCGTTCCTTCTTCTAATTAATACCAGAGCTAGTGTAAGTTCGACTCCATCCCAAGGTTATTACAGTGTAATACCTTTGCTGGTACAAAGTGTGCACATTACTTTTGGCTCCGCAAAACAGTGAATACTTTGTTTGTATATAAACCTTCAAACAAAACATTGCCTAGCAAATGTTACAAGTTGACATATAATAATACATGACATTTAATATGGATCTGCGAAGCCAAAGATAAAAAGTGTCTGAGTCTGAGACTGAATGTTGCACACACGACACGTAACGGCTAACGGTGCCCCTGGAATCGCCCTTTAAAAAAAATCTTATTTCGAAATGTAATTTACCGATTTTGAAATAATTTTCAATTTCCCACGGCTGCAGCCATATCATAAAAATAAAAAAAATAGATAGACATCCCCAACATCAACTGACAACAGCATTGTCACTGGACTCACTCACTGGACTCACTGTCACCGGCGATGGCCGATGGCGATGCAATGGTGATGTGTGCAATTGTTCGTTTATGTTCTTGCCTTCATTCAACGTATGTCCAGTTGTATAACCGCGTCAGTTGTGGAGACTACATTACCAGGTTTAAGGAGGTTAGTAACAAACCAATAATTTTCGAGAACTGTTTGTGTAGCAGAAAAGATGAAACGCAATCGCACTGTCAACAGCGGTTTATGTCGACTGTCCTTTCACCCGGAAATGTAACTTGACAGTTGGCGCATGCGGAGTCGAACTACCGGATGCGCTGACGAAAGTTGTAGCTGTTCTCTACTTGGTGGCGCTGAACGTCAATTTACAAAATGGCTCCTCCATGTTAATTCGTAGAGTGACGCAGCTCGGTGTATACACTAGCTCTGTTAATACCTTGACTATTGGCAGTCTATAAACAAGTGGCGTCGCATGTTTTTTTTTTGCGTTGCATATATGCCTATGTATAACATATATGCCTATAAATAACATATATGCCTATATATAACAGATATGCCTATATATAACATAGATATGATCGAATCCACAATATCGCAGAACCAATGAGATCGATGCGGTGCTCCAGTCGTGTGATCAGAATATCGTGGTCGATTGTTTCGAATGCGGTTGACATGTCAAGAAGTACAAGAGTTTTACTCCGTAAAGCCAATAGGTCAAGTGTTACTCCGTAAAGCCAATAGGTCAAGTGCCTCACGAATGTCATTGACATTGACCACTGCGCAGTTTCAGTGGAGAAGTGCGTTCTGTATAATCACCTGCGTCAAATTCGAGTCGTTCCTAAATTCGACCCATTTTGGGATCTTTTTATATATCGCATTATATACGTCACTAGTCGGATATATAGGTCCTTGGGAGTGTAAACGTCCAACAAAGTTAATTGCTACAGAAAAAAATGACGGAAACAGTTTTTGAGACATATTTAGGTATTTCTTACGGACAATGATCGCTAGATGGCAATTCTATCGCACCACATTGCTGACGTTGGTGGGTCTTGATGTATATACGCAATATTTCACTTTATCTGACAAAATGTAGGCAACTGTTCATCATATTCAATATAGGAAAGTTAAAGAACGGACCCGTTGTGTTTGTACATGTAATGCGTTGCATCTTACCATATAGTGAGGCTTTTTCGAACACTCGAGGTAATTTAGCTTGAATTAAGCGATTGTTGTCAGCGTTCGATTAACGTACATATTTAACTCAACACAACGTTTCTAGCAATTTGATTGCACTGCATTTATGTAATAACTGTTAGTGAATGGGTGTATCGATATCTTGTGCAAAGGTTTCTTCAGAGGTGTATCCTACCAAGTAGCTTGAATGTGACTCCGATCAGTAATACAGTATTATGCCGATTGGTCACAATCGAGTAGGTATCATTGTTGGTTGCATGATTATCAGCTCATTAACGCAATTTTGCTCTTTAAAATCAATTTAGGGCACTTGTCTAGAATTCGGACCCACCTCAATGTCACCGTTATTAACATGCAATTTGTATCCTAATCATGCACAATGCATGCACTACGCACACGGAACTACGGAACATGTAAATTGTTAAACATGTTGTGCATAAAAACAAATTTAATCACCTTATTCGAAGCTTGAATTCGCATATTTAACCTGCAATGAGCGCCATTTCGCCCATTTTATTCGAAAGATGGCGACACTGAAAGCGAGTTAAATATGCGAATTCGAGCTTCGAAAAGGGCGTTTTTATGCACACCATGTTTAATAATTTATGTTTCGTAGTTCAATATGAATTGTGCATGCATTGTGCGTGGCTACTACACAGATTGCATGTTCTAACGGTGACACTTAGCCTTAGGTGGGCGAGGACTCTAGACAAGTGCCGATTTCGTTCTTTAGCCTAGCCTAAACTTAGGCTAAGCCTAAGGCTAAGGCTTAGCCTTGGGCTTAGCTTTAGCTTAAGCTCAGGCTTAGCCTTACTAGCGTAGTCTTAGCGTAGGTTTAGCGGTGATTGCAATGGAAACATAATTTTCGTTTTCACTAAACATATATCACAAAAACGATCACAGAAACCCTCATTAATAATAGCAACGACGTTACTCGTTACTCTATATACCTAACTGGCGTATTATCCTGACCCATCTTATATTCTGTTTCCCACAGTCAAATAAATCTTTAAAATGTGAGCGATGAGTAGTTTGTAAATTATGGCTTTTGTTTACAGCGTGTATTTTACAGCACTGATGTCGACAAGTCGATGTGTGTTTACAGCGTGTATTTTACAGCACTGATATCGACAAGTCGATGTGTGTTTACAGCGTGTATTTTACAGCACTGATGTCGACAAGTCGTTGTGTGTTAACACCGTGTACTTTACAGCACTGATGTCGACAAGTCGTTGTGTGTTAACACCGTGTATTTAACAGCACTGATGTCGACAAGTCGTTGTGTGCGCTGTTTTAGCATCGCGAAGGACAAGGTTGTTCGCGAAACGTTTCTATTCAATTTTGAGCAAACGTTAAGCTGTGCTTAACTTAAAATGCACACGTCTAAACTTCGGTTGAGTTTGTTGGCGCTCTCCGCGTGATATTGAATACTGTCAAAACGTATCCACATAGAAATAGTGTCCTCTATAACACGGGATCTTCTTTTATAATATTACGGTTTTGCTCTTCACCCAGCGATCAAATAAGTTAAATGTGGTTGAAAAGTGGTCGATGGAACGTATTATCAGCCACTTTTTTAAAACTGAATCTATTTTGCCCACTTGTGCACACTTTGGAGCTTATGGTGGAAAGTTCGACAATTGGGCATTACTAGCTTATCATGATCGATTAATATTAAAAATTGTATGATGGGTTAATCAGTTCATTATCTTAGTGGTCCTCTGATACTAGCGCACACTCCCCGACAGTGGCGCCACTCATTATATCTCCACCGCCACGACTTAATTATAGATTCAAAATGAACGCCTAGTGTAGTATGAACGATTGGTTTTACTTTTACCTTTGTTGTTCACCGCTTGCTAAGTCATTGCAACTGTGCACTTGAGTAGCGTAAGATAGTTTAAAAATGAACGTTATTGTGTTTCTAAGCATTACACAAATACTATCCACAATTGTATGACATTTAAATTGAAATATATATCTCTTGAAATAAATTAGGAGTTTACCAAATGAAATATAGGTGTGTAGAATGAAATGTAAGTTGTAGCATTGGTGTCATGATCAATTGTCATGTATGCGCGGAGGTTTATACTAGCATTGTGATATTTATTAAAGGTGCTTGATCAATTCGATTTTTTTGCTAGTTTAATTTCAAATTAAGTTTGCGAAAAAAACAAACCTACCTAGCATCCAGTACAACTTGCTAGCTCGTTTGTGCAAGTTTTGTATGGAGTTTTATGTGAAATCATCAGACAAACTATTAAATTAGTTAATGCTTGTTCAAGCATTTACTGAAGTGAAAACCGAAATGATGAAAAAATCACAATTTTGTTCCTTGGTGAAATTTTTTAACTTTGTGATGTGATCGGCCAGGGAATGGAGGTCACGCCCACGATCAGCATTGGCCCACAATGTTTACCATTTTGGATATCCACTACTTTGATCCTTACCAGATCTAACTACTAAAATCATGATTCGATGATTTGAACAAAAATAGGTATTTTTTTTATTAAATCGACTGCGAATGTTACATAGACTATTCACACACTACATATTTGGACACCAATGAACAGGATTTGCGATAGGTAAATCAGTTGAGGAAACTGTTTTAAATATCAGTAAGCACTGTTGTTGGTAAGACACGGTGTGCATTCTTTGTTGACACAATACTTCATTGAATATGCGCTGGCTAAGATCGCACAAGCGTTGTCATGGTTACATAATTATTCTGCAAACAGTTTGTCAACCAATCTAACTCTTTATTTAAAGGTCAAAGTGGACGTGTTGTATTATCCACCAGAGGCGCCACCATAGCTAGGATCCGTTCACCATGAACCATTATCAGAAAGAGTTACTAGGAACGGTGAGGATTTTTTTCTGAGCACTTTTACATCGGATACGTCAGTAAAGTTACTGTAATGTAAAGTACATATAAATTAACAATGCCACACTTCTCGTTTTAGTCTTTATTGTTGAAGTTTGTTAACCGCCAGAAATTGTATAAAACGGCAATATGACGGACCAATAAATTCGATCTGGTTGGGCAGTGGACATAGACCGGTCTTCGTTCAACTTCAGCAAACGTGTGATATAAATACAATAACTGTATTGCGATGCTAAACAAGACAGGTTAATTGCCATATTTAAGTGTTGTTGATATTGATAAAACATATAACCTATTGTATAAATAGTGGTAATGGACCCATATGGTATAAACGGTCACGTGCACTATATTGTGTACAATGGTTTATAATTCACAAAAAATATTTATTTTCACTTTAATTATATATATATATGTATATATATATATATATATATATATATATATATATATATATATATATATATATATATATATATATATATATACACACACACACATATATATATTTTTAACGTATTTATATTTTTTAAACCCTTTATATATTTTTTATAATTGCTGCTTTTTAACTAATTTATTTTAATGCATATTTATATGTATATCGATGTTGTTGTACCTGATATAAAAGTATTCGTATTTGTACAGCGCTCTGCCGTGAAATGTGCACGAAATGTAAAGGGTATGCGATGTTTATATGCGATGTCAACATTAGGCCCCAATTACTGTTAGCACGATGAGCTTACTTGACATGTAACCGTGAAATACAATTTATCGTGTATATTGATATATTACCTATATGTATTTACCTATATGTTATGTCACCTTTCGTTTCGTAATGAGATCTCTCGAAATGCGTTAACAGTTTTCCCAATAACGGTATGCCCTATTTCAAGGGAATGTGCAACGATTTTCATTGGTTAATTGAAAGTTAATTGGTTAAGTGCTTTAATGGTTAACTGACATGCATCTCGTACGGGTTTGTATAATTAAAATGACAAAATATAAAAATTGCACCTCAAAGTCCATTTCAATTAACAATGTTAAACTTATGGTTTTAGTCTTTATTACTGTATTTTATTCACCGCCAGATATTGTGTAAAACGGCAATTTGACGGACCGATAAATCGAGCGGTGAAAAACGTTATATTTCAAATGTTAATATTTATTGGTCAGTCTTTAGCTGCAGTAAAGTGGTCTATATATATATATATATGTCGTGAAACTTTATATTTCAAATGCGAATATTTATTGGTCGGTCTTTAACTGCAGTCAAGTGGTCTCTATATATGTCATAAAACTAGTACATTGTAATCGACAAATCCTGTATTTGAGAACACTTTAAGATGTGAAATGCCACAATAGTAACATGCTTTGTACGGATATTATTTTAACCAACCGATATGTTATAAAATATATTAATTAATTAAATGTAAAAAATCGTTGTACATTCCCTTTAAATAATCTAGTTGCGATACTTGGGTTCCCATCTGCCACATCCGCGAACATTTGAATATACCTAGAGCCATATTACAAATGAATTGCTATACACGAACCAAGATAAAGTAATATAATTAGTTGAGAACTGGGACCTTCTTATTCGGAGACTCGACGAAATAACAGACAAGGTGATGTTCAATGTTGCACGTTTATTTCCACGATATTAGCGTACACAACATTTCATCGCGTATTACAGAACGAGTGGTTCCGCTTAACAGCCGCCCCCGCCGCAGCAGCCGCCGTCGGCCTTTGATGTGACGGCTCCGTTGCAGCACTCGTCTGTCACCGAGTTAAACGAAGAACATCCGCAGCATTGGGCGTTGGAACAAAGAGGTTGGACCACGCCACCGCAGCAGATCTGCGTCGCCGTGTCGAAAGGCACTCCTTGGCAGCAGCTGTCCACGTCTGTAACCCGGGTTCCGCCACAGCACACCTCGCGTTTGGAATTGTACATGTCTTGCCCGCAGCACCGACCGTTTGGAATTCGGTTCTGGACAACACCATCACAACAGGTTTGGACATCCGGGTTGATTTTCTTGCCGTTGCAACACTGGTAGACATTGCTAACAACGTCAGTACCACCGCAGCAGATCTCCGAACGCTGGTCGTAAGCCACCTGCTTGCAACACTGCGCATTCGGGCTCGGGCGACGTTGCAGAACGCCTTCGCAACAAATTTGTGTCAACATGTCGGTGAAAGGTTGACCACCGCAGCACAGCTCGTCATCGAGAAGGAGTACAGTTCCACCGCAGCACGTATGAGTGTTGGCGTTATACGCACACTTTCCACAACATTCTCCATTGCGAGGCTTGTTTTGAAGGACGCCGTCGCAACAGATTTCTCGATCAGGGTCCACTGGTTTACCGTTACAGCAAAGTTCGCTAGAATCTACAACAACTTTCCCTCCACAGCAAATCTGACTTTTTGAATTGTACGCCTGTTGCAGACAACAATCTGCATTGGCTGGTTTATTCTGGAGAACACCATCACAACATATTTGTGAACTTGGGTTGACCGGTTCGCCACTGCAACAAAGGTCGCTAGAATCGACAACAACCTTTCCTCCACAACAAGTCTGAGTCTTAGAATTGAAAGCTTGTCGTAGACAACATTGGGCATTTGGGGGTTTGCTTTGGAGGAGCCCTTGGCAGCATATTTGGTTACTTGGATTAACCGGTTTTCCACTGCAACAAAGGCTTCTAGAGTCGACAACCACCTTTCCTCCACAACAAATCTGAGTCTTGGAATTGAAAGGCTGTCGTCGACAGCATTGGGCATTTGGGGGTCTGCTTTGGAGGACCCCTTGGCAGCATATTTGGTTACTTGGATTAACAGGTTTTCCACTGCAGCAAAGGCTGCTAGAGTCGACAACCACCTTTCCTCCACAACAAATCTGAGTCTTGGAATTGAAAGCCTGTCGTCGACAGCATTGGGCATTTGGGGGTCTGCTTTGGAGGACCCCTTGGCAGCATATTTGGTTACTTGGATTAACAGGTTTTCCACTGCAACAAAGGCTTCTAGAGTCGACAACCACCTTTCCTCCACAACAAATCTGAGTCTTGGAATTGAAAGCCTGTCGTCGACAGCATCGAGCATTTGGAGGTCTGCTTTGGAGGACGCCTTGGCAGCATATTTGGTTACTTGGATTAACAGGTTTTCCACTGCAACAAAGGCTGCTAGAGTCGACAACCACCTTTCCTCCACAACAAATCTGAGTCTTGGAATTGAAAGCCTGTCGTAGACAGCATCGAGCATTTGGAGGTCTGCTTTGGAGGATGCCTTGGCAACATATTTGGTTACTTGGATTAACCGGTTTTCCACTGCAACAAAGGCTGCTAGAGTCGACTACCACCTTTCCTCCACAACAAATCTGAGTCTTGGAATTGAAAGCCTGTCGTAGACAGCATCGAGCATTTGGAGGTCTGCTTTGGAGGACTCCTTGGCAGCATATTTGGTTACTTGGATTAACCGGTTTTCCACTGCAACAAAGGCTGCTAGAGTCGACAACCACCTTTCCTCCAC
>OY759271.1:12150602-12188102 GCA_963662155.1 Lamellibrachia columna | reverse complement strand
GCCATTCAAACGATGCAGATGCATTAACATACGACGGATTTACGGGAGAACATTGTTTGTTGCCGCTCATGTGGCACACAGGACAAAAAACCACGACCTTAGCAGGCAGATAGTGTATACACAGAACATCATGATGTGGGGTAAAGACAACACAATCGGATCTGTGCTGGCTTACACATATATGCATCTACGAACATGCATGCTTCGTTCACAACTATAAAGTTGTACTAGCGTGCGTTCGACGAGGACACTGGTGATATTGTTACCCAATTCCGAACCAACGTCACCATGTGGATCAACATATAGCAAGTTGTCGGTAAACACATTCATGTTCATTGATTTGACTACATATCCCATTTGTAATTAACGTGTTGCTTGTTGATCGCTGTGCAGCCAGACACCCCATACTTGTTCAAGGAAGAGAGTTATTCGATTATGCAATCGGATAACATAAACTACGCGTTAGTTGTGGTGTATTATATTTCGGCATAGCTGTTGAAAGTATTTTATGGAGTTATTTAATGGCTTAATGTCTCAAGTGGCGGTACCAGTACGATTTCTTAGCCATTATGTATTATAATGTTTTATATATTATTTGTTAGTTATAGTAATTAATCGGCGTTTGCCAGACACTCTACACGCTACGTCACACTTGTTTGCCGTTAGCTGTGTATACCAAAGGATTACGCAATTAATCAGTCGAGGTGCACCCTTGAATAATTCATACACATTCAAAGTGTCGATCCTGTCATATTATAAGTTTACGTTTTGTAACATCTAAAGCAACCTTCACATTTTTTAATAATTATCGTTAAACATTGGGCAATATATTTTATTTTGTATTCATATATTCATTCTGTCGAAGCTGAAGGACCGGAAGACATGGCATGTTGGGCAATAACCCTAACGATATAGTTTTATTGTTTTCAATGCCCTAAGATAACAAACTATCGAGACATAGAATGTCCTCCGTCTATGCATATATATATATATATATATATATATATGATTAAAAATAGATCACAGCATTAGTGAAGTTCAACTTATAATTATAAAAAAACATTTTTTTTCTCTAAATGCATGTATGTGTCAAACGACAAACTGTGTTATACTATAACCAATAAAACCACAATTCGGGTAGTGATATTGAGACAAGCATAAATATAGATGATCTGCGATGTTGTTTGCTTTTTATTTATGTACACAGATCTGACCGATTTACAACTGCGAACACGAATGAAAGAGTGCGTTAGATGGCAGCTTAGACAAATATTGTTACGTCGTATGTGAAGTTAATACAACTAGATCGGACGTTTAGGTTTCTTGCGTGGACGCATCGGCAAACATGCACATTAACACATGCTTCGTCCATAACTGTTAGCAACTAGTGGAAATTCAAGTTTGTAGTTTTTGTTACTACAATGCTTCGTGATCAGTGACTTTAGGCATAGATCACGGTATGCATAAATCAAGTGCATAACATAATTTCATAATTGATCTAGAACAAAATATTTGATTAAGTAATCCGACAAAGTGCTAGGTGTCGAATTCGGTGTTGCGATGAAATTGTGCATGTAATTAATTGCGTATGTTACGAATCTCTTTAATGATAAATGTAACAAGTGACGCGCGTTTCGGATAATTAACCATACTATATGTTTGAGAGATGCGTTCCTTCTTCTAATCAATACTATTGGCAGTCCAAAAACAAGCGGCGTTGCACGTTGTTATTGTGCGTTGCATATAACAAAATAAGAAATTTTGACAAAAAGTGAAGTGTTGACATAAAATAGTGATGTGTTGACAGAGCATAGGCTGCGTAATTCATGTTTTTGGTGTTTTTTCGGGTACTGGCTCACCATACCGCAAAATAAATATTCACTGGCCACATCTATGCAAAATAGGTATTGAACATGCAGATAATGCACGTTTTCACTCTGACATTTACAGAGTTGTCAAACCTAACATTGAAATAAACACAACATATCTACTGTTTGTCAGGTCGGTACTTTCTAATGGCGACCGAGAGCATATTTTGGGCGGACTGCAGGCAGGACATTCGGCATCAGAGGTTACTTGTGTCTTTGGGTGCAGTAGCAGACAATTAACAGTCTGGTGACACAAATCTGGGAAAATAGGTCAGTTGGTTAGTACGCCATCTGTGGGATCAGTGTGTGACTACATCATCCACCAGTGGCCAAGTCTTTAGATGAAAGGTGACTGCACAAACTTCCGAAAACATCTGCAATTGGCAGGAATTCGCACCAGGAGGTCGTATGTTGGACCCCTTCTAGTCACTGTTAACCGCCGCTGCGTGTGATGTGCATTGGACACGACCTTGTCATTTTGACCCAGGATTTTTGGAATGTCATTACCTCACGATCAGGTCTTGTTGTCCACCTCTATACCCAGTACATCAATACGTCGCAGTAGCATCGCATCTAATCTTCATGCTGTATGATCAAGACACAAACTATCCACATGTAAAGTATATTTTTGTTCAGTATATCAAAAGGCAGATTTATAAATCATGTTGAAGTGCAACGCGCAGCTGTGAATTACGAAATTAAAAGAAGACATAGTAAGAATCAATTATCAAAGTCGGGATTAAATGTAAGCAAATTCTATTCGAAATTCAATTTCTTTGCTTTTGCTACCTTCTTAATTTAGAGTGTCCAGCAACATCAGGTATTGATAATCTAGGGCACTACATCATTGATCAATCAAGAAAACATATTGAATTAAGTAATCGGATAAAGGACTATTTGCCAGGTGTGGTGTTCGGCGTTACGATGAAATTGTACATTATGCTATTAATCGCATATATTACGACTCTCGTTAATGTTCAATGTATCAAGTGACGGCGCGTTTCGGAGAATTAATCGTAATATATGTTTGAAAGATGCGTTCCTTCGTCAGTCAGATTAATTCCCTGGCTATTGGCCAGACCATCAACAAATGGCGTCGCACGTTGTTATTGTGTGTTGCATATACCAAAGGTTACGAAAATAATCAGTCAGATTTCTGAATAATGTTGCAGTGCGACGCAGCTGTGTATTCCGTTTCAGTAAACAAAGGTATACATCTTGCTCACTTACTTACTTACTTATTTACCTACTTACTTGCTTACTTACCTACGCACTCTGTGTGCCGTCAGACACACTCGGCAGAGAGCAATCGGCACCATCCATTTCTATATGCAGCAATTCCTGCTAGGTCCTGTGTTTTTCTTTTCTGCGTGTGTGCCTCTCTTGCGATGGTTCGGTTTTTACGTTGGACAGCCTCCGAGTAAGATCATCACAGAGGACTCTCAGTATACAGGTATAAGTTAGGAGTCGACCTTCGGGGAAAGTCCTTTAACACGGAAGTCTTAAGAACATCCATTGGGGGCAAAGTCAACAATGTGTACTACACAGTTATTTTATACATACACAATACATTTAGACATTTACTTATTTCCCAGAGTACCGGTACACTTAACTAAATATGTATGTTCGCCATATGTAGATCATTGCGTGAGATACACAGATGTTAACATAGGTTTGACCAAATTAGTATTCTACTACAGTAGGCTGTAGAGGCTGTGGGCTAATTATTTAAAGCAGGGCCGGATTAACAATGTTGGACCTGGTATTAACAATTGAAAGCCTTACTGAGTGCGTGCGTCAAACAACGAAGGTCGAGACGCGTGGTAATGACTATAGCGGTAACTCCTTACTTTAACGTCTATTCGCCTATGTTTGAACATAAGCATTCACAGATTGTTGCCGACGACAGGAGGCAGACATACATAATATAGAAAATCCAGCGTACACTGACACACAAGACAACCCAGCGTACAATGGCAAGAATTACAGCCTGCAGTGGAAAACCAGAAATAATACAATAATATATGGCCTGGCATGACTGTACCATTTGTACCATTGTTTACATTTTGTATGAAGGCGTAACTGCCATGTCATATAACTGTATTTCATACTAATGTATAGTGAATCCATTTGCTCCAGTGATTCAATTTATGAAACCGAGCTATCGCCAAGGTATAATGTATGTCATTTCCTGTTATGACAATGGTAACTCCGAAAGGCACAGGCATTACCCGTAAATCGTATGTCTTTGATGTGACACGTAAGTATGAATTCATATCCGCACATACGTAAATTATGTACATGTTGAAAGTAGGATAACTTATTGCATGTGCGGGAATGCACAACATTGCGGTGTACTTTCGATAAATGTTATTTGTACCCTACTGATGCTTAATGTTGATACCTTGCTGATGCTTAATGTTGATACCTTGCTGATGCTTAATGTTGATACCTTGCTGATGCTTAATGTTGATACCTTGCTGATGCTTAATGTTGATACCTTGCTGATGCATAATGGCAGAAACCTGAGCTTGTTTGCTACAGGAACACACAAAGAGTACCTGTTGTTAAAGTTCATTTAATGATGAGAAATAGCTGCTACAAACATGTTCATCGAGAAAAATATCATACAGGTAAATCGATGAGATATGGCTTAATCACCAATACAAACTAGCTCATCGAGAAAAGCAATTATTAAATGACGTGTAAAAGTAGCAAAGGTGGAGCGGTCATTTATCCCACCAGGCCTCCAATTCGGGAGGCCCCAAATGCCCACCCCAGGATTCTGCCAAAGAATCAACCGATTAAGAAATAGTCCCCCTGACAATTGTACTCTCAATATTACGCAATGCATACATACAGGCTAGATGGCAATGAACGCCATTCACTACATAATAACACAGAAATATGCTTTACAACATGGTTAGTGTGATTACATAACAGCCTACCATTATTAACTGTCCCATACACGCTGTAATATGGATGTCACTGTCAGTCATACTGTAACAGCCATCCCACACAACAGACGATTAATATGGACCAATCATTATGAGGCAGGTGCCCGGGTGATATCAGCCGTGCTCCCAAGTGTTATACTGCATACGATGGATGCCAGTCACGCTGCAACAACCACCGCCTACAGCTATTGCCAGGTAGTATGGAAAAATTAGCCATTCCAATAGGTATAGACAAATCGACAATTGCTGTATACAATGAATGCCAGTCATACTGCAACACACAACATTGCGGTGTGCTTTCGATAAATGTTATTTTCCTGGCGCATCTTATGGCAATTGGTCCAACTTTGTGTAAAATGTTGCTTGAAATCTTTCCCGAAGCACACCTTTGTACAGACGTCCCAACTACTCGACATTGAAATGACATAGCAAAGTTAGAATCAAAGTGAGATACGATAGATAACGTTATTACCCACATATAATATCACTAGACATGCACGGAATCCTACAACATAACATGAGGATACGGGAGAGGCGTTTCTAGGATATCGCAAAAGGGGGGCAAAGGGGTGGGGCAAAGGGGGGGGGGGCAAGGGGGGGCGGGGGGGCGGGGAGGGGCAAAGGGGCAAGCTTAGTTACCCATTAATTGACCATGCTACCACGCAGTGGCGCAAAAGGTTACATAAAAAAACAAAAGGGGGATGACAATTTACATCGTGAATTAAGGCTCAAGTTCCTGAACTCACGACGATACCGTTTGCCTCAGCAATATTGCCGAATTTGCCATATTGCATTTCGGACGTTTCAACCAGATTACCATTAGCACTGTCATATAATATTCGTATTCGGTGTTTTCGTAATTTCTTAAACGTCAAAGGAAACCTTGGGTTTCGGTCATTTGAAACGATAAATCACCAAAACGCGGGTCTGGTTACTCGCGTTTTCTTTGCGTAGTTAATCGTCGCAATCTATCTTATATGCACTAGAACATTTTATTTCGCCGACTACGTATATATCTTTGACTGGCAAACATGTTTTACTGAATAGTTTATAACAAAACTTGGTTT
Source organism: Lamellibrachia columna (assembly GCA_963662155.1). Lineage (NCBI taxonomy): Eukaryota > Metazoa > Annelida > Polychaeta > Sabellida > Siboglinidae > Lamellibrachia > Lamellibrachia columna. The sequence continues at coordinate 12,182,210 of OY759271.1, read as the reverse complement.
GCTCGATATTTAATAACGCTGTGTTTGAGGCAGCAATTATTATGTTGAATTTACAAGTTTTAACATAAGTTTATAGGATGAGCAAATAATTGTTTCCCAGACTGCTAAAGTACTAAATACTAATCCTGATAAAAAAATTCAGTTTCAAATTGATTTGATGACGTTTCATGACTGTAAATTTGATAATATTACTACAAATTGTCATTTTATATTATATTGAGCAGTACTCCCGACCAAAACATTTACATACATATACGCATGTCAGTGTATATAGTATTAATTAGTTTGGGGCTCTGTCTGTCTGTTCCCTGTATATATTATATAGACAATCGAACCGTGATTCATAGAACGGGGATAAGTAGACATTTGGCGTAGGTTAATTAACTCGAAATAATATGAGTTCGTAGTTGCAACTGGTAGTAACCCTGTGCATCTTCTCTACGATTGTTCCAAATTGCGTAGTCTACGTCAAACGTCCATATAGGGTCCTTCGCCCGGTACGAACGCTTCGCAAAACCGGCGGTTTACATGATTTTTGGGGTTTGAAAACGTCATTGCCTCACCAAAACTTGACCGGGATCTGCAGGGAGTCTTGTAGTGGCTGCCTTTAATCACGTGCAATGCCGGAGAAATAGGCTAGTTTACTGGTAAAGTATTAACAACAATGGATTTTTTTTCACGGGCAAAGCTATTTCGTACGCCGAGTTTCATTATTGTGAGCGGTTATTTAAATAAATCTTAGTATCCTACTAAGTATAATTTCCTAGTTGCTGGTGATAACAACTAATTACAACTAATTTGTTGAACTAAAATATGTTTGCATTTGTGTAATACAGTTAAGTTCGTCTAACAGCTTTTACGCAAACACATGACCGAAACAATAAATAACTGAATAAGGACGCAGCCTCGTGCATGTGAATTACACCTTTGTGCATTGAAACATCATTGGCCTGTCCATGTTGTAGTCACGAAATCTTATTCTAATGCAGTGCATTAATTCTCTAACCACCTGGTGTACACATCTGACACTAACAACAACAGAGTGAGATATATAACGTATAATATATTGCGCTATTAACCTAGTCTCGAATTTAGTCTTCCCTAATACACCATCTTTCAAACTTGATAATGGTTCTGTCCTATGCACACCGTCATTTGAGAAGCCATTTAAAAGCAAGTCGTATAATATTTATTCGTTCCAGTAATGCGCACCAAGGCAACTGACAAACAGTATCAATTACATAATCGTTTCATTTTGTTTCATGTCCCATTGACTTCAATCACCATGGTGACAAGCGGAGGAGGGGGCAGAAAATGGGCGATTCTTTATCATCCCCGGTTTATCGGGCATGTAATAGTCCAACTGGAATGACGCAACCTGTATTAAGAAAGCAAGGTTATAAACAGTGGCCATTGGGCCACGGCCTCCCCCTTTCGCCTCCTCCTTTACGAGATCCTAGATACGGTTTGACTTAACTTTTTTATGTTGCGACACTACATGGCAGCTTGGTGAACTAATGGATGACTAAGCCTGGCCCTGCCTTTGGCCGCCCCCCCCTCCTGCGAGAGCTTGGATATGCCACCTGACTCCACCATTCCCTGGCTTGCAACGTTCATAAAGTTTCGAAAGCCTGCTAAGGCCTGATCCAATGCCTGGTGGAGCGCACATGGCACTTGGAACATGGTAGCTTCCCACATTTGGTTGAAAGCCTGGTAGAGCATCAAAACGAGCCCTGCGCGGAGGAGGTGGGTGGGTGGGTGGGTGGGTGGGTGGGTGGGTGGGTGGGTGGGTGGGTGGGTGGGTGGGTGGGTGGGTGGGGGGGTGGGTGGGTGGGTGGGTGGGTGGGTGGGTGGGTGGGTGGGTGGGTGGGTGGGTGGGTGGGTGGGTGGGTGGGTGGGTGGGTGGGTGGGTGGGTGGGTGGGTGGGTGGGTGGGTGGTGAATACCTGCGGAATCCAAAACAACAAAGCTATCAACACTATTTGTCTAGCAAAGGTACGACTGTTGCAAGTGAATGTCTACATCAACATTGTTTACTAACGTTAAGTGGATGACATGAGTAAAATACTAACATCAATATTCATCTACAAAACAGGCCAGAGCAGCGCCAGACAGTCTAAATCACAGTGATTTGACATTTCATCAACATTGTTCAATTGGCTTCGTACTGTTTATGTTTGCTCTTGTCAACACATCTTGAAAAGTGCGCGTCCGTCATAAGTAGATGGGAAGAAATATTGGCGTCGGAACTCGATATCACCAGCAAGCTTGATGGGAGAAGGATCATCTGCAAAACAATATGAATTTGTGAAAAGTGCTTAAGTGTAATCGTGGAGGGCATGGTAGTCGGAGTGTGTGTGTGTGTGTGTGTTTGTGTGTGTGTGTGTGTGTGTGTGTGTGTGTGTGTGTGTGTGTGTGTGTGCGTGTTGCGTGCGTTCGTGCGTGTGTGCGTGCGAGCGAGCGTGAGTGCGTGCGTGCGTGCGTGCGTGCGTGCGTGCGTGCGTGCGTGCGTGCGTGCGTGCGTGCGTGCGTGCGTGCGTGCGTGCGCGTATATATTTCTTTAGTGTTCATCATGTTACATCGGTTCAGTGGCACGCCTACATGACATCATTGCTAAGCAATACCTTCCTTCGAACATTAACGTTGGAATTTCTAAGGAACACTTCTTGGCACGCACACTTGTTGAAGCATCTCTCTAGGTTCAGCAGATTCGTGTGCATTGCACTTGTAAGTTTCAAAATGCCGTAGGCCCTACAAAGGCCGTGTCGTATATCAACATCAGTCACATTTTGTTCAAACTGCGCAAGGATATCACGTCCGATTGGAGCGAGTGCCATCTTACTTAAAGCACGGGTATAGAGAACATAAAACTGATACACTTTTGTATAATATCCAAACCCATTATGCAATAACGCGCACGCACGCACGCACGCACGCACACGCACATACACACACATTAAATAGTGTAATTGTACGTGTTGAAAAAAAATTTGCATTTTGTTAAGAATTCGAATTATTTCAAGACAGTAATATTTTCATTAGTATTTTAATATACTTTCACTGTTATGGCTTCATCTAAAATAATACCAAGACAATTTAATTTTAGTTGAATTTGTTCACATACATGGTATATATTGGTATATCCGCCTTAGCAGCGGGATATTTAAAGTACGTAGGATTACTTCGAACTTGGATTTGTTTAAGTTAAGATATAACCTTTACGTTTAGCCATTCATTTCATCATTGATAGGGATCTACAACATCAGCCAAAATATGAAGTTAAATGACTTAAATAACTAAATAGTATTAACGAATGCAGTACCACCAGCGTGCACAATATAGTTAACCAGATTTAACAAGAATCCCTAGAGTTAGCAAGACAAGAATGCCATTTAAAGCAAAGGCCCAGATGGCAAGTGGACAAAGAAGCCATGTTTCATGTATGTGTAACCCGCCCTCCTGAGATATGTGTCAACCTTGTTTTTAAACATATACACGTTGATAGCAGTTAAATAATATGTAGATAAAGTGTTTAATTCGTGTATTGTTCTCTGTGAGAACGAGTACTTCCTGATACCTAATCTACACTGATCCTTTACTAATGTTATCATGTACTATCTTTCTTGAGTGCGAATAAATATTTCTGCTAATATTTTTATACCCGTTCAATATTTTAAACAAATTCAATTTTATCTATTCTTGATCTCCTTGTCTCTAGGGTTGTTAAACCACATTCTTTTAGGCGTTCTTCAAAACCAAGGTCTCTGTGTTCTGTAATAATGGTCTCCAAGCGTGTCGACAGTATTCGTTCAACCGTATCTACATCCTTCTTACGACATGGTCTCCAAGCGTGTCGACAGTATTCGTTCAACCGTATCTACATCCTTCTTACGACATGGTCTCCAAGCGTGTCGACAGTATTCGTTCAACCGTATCTACATCCTTTTTACGACATGGTCTCCAAGCGTGTCGACAGTATTCTAAATAAGGCGTAACAATTGCTTTATACATGTATAATTAACTACTTTTCCTTGTATGCAGTATATCTCCTAATCAACCCAAACATTTGATTACCCTTTGAAGCTGCAATATCACACTGCTCTGAAACGTTCATATCAACACTTATTGTTACTCCTAAGTCCTTTTCTTTTACGGTACTACCTAGAACAGTATATCCCATTTTATTGTTTACATCCAAGTTCCCGTGTCCTGTGTGTAGGCATTTACATTTCGCATAACCGAGTGACATCTGCCATTTTTCAGACCACTTAACTAATTCTAATTTGTCTAGATCGTTTTGTAAATGTTATTTGTTACCATCATTGTGTTAACCTTTCTAAACAATCCGCCAATTTCAAAGCTAGATTGGAATAACATGCTGATGAATAAGACCGCAATTGAATGTTGGAATACTCTAAAATATAAAATTGAGAGTATCATCGATAAATTTGTTCCCTTCCAAAAACAAGGAAAACGGTGTAGAAAGAAACACTTGTCAAAAGAGGCTATTAGAAAAATAATGCTAAAACAAACTATGTGGAGGGTTTATAGGCGTACCAGAAAGGACGAAGACTATGCAAAATACAAAGAGGCACTTAATGCAGCTACAACTGAAATCAGACAATCTAAAAGAAGCTATGAGCAAAAACTAGCATGTAACATAAAAAATGACAGCAAGAGTTTTTATGCATATGTCAGGAGTAAACAAAACGTACAAGACAAGGTTGGACCTCTAGAAGACAGTGCTGGAAATATAATATCACAGGGGTTTTTAATGGCGGAAGACCTAAATGGTTACTTCAGTTCAGTGTTTACCAAAGAAGATAGAATTGGTAGCTAAGAAATTAAAGGCAATGAAAGATAACAAATCACCGGGAGTGGATGGGATTCCTCCAAAATTACTAATGGAAACAGTAGAACAAATCAGTATACCACTTGCAAGAGTATTCAACTTGTCATTAAAAGAGGGAGTTGTTCCGTTTGAATGGAAAGAAGCAAACATCATACCATTATTTAAAAAGGGTTCGAGAAATAAGTCAGAGAATTACAGACCAGTGAGTTTAACGTCAGTGATTTGTAAATTATTAGAAAGTTTAATTAAAGACCATATGGTGGAATTCCTCGTTAAGCATAAATTATTAAATTCATCTCAACATGGATTCCTTAAAGCGAGGTCATGCTTAACAAATATGTTATGTTTTTTGGAAGAAATCACTAAGTGGATAGACGTGGGATCGCCAGTAGATATTATCTACTTAGATTTTCAGAAAGCTTTTGACAAAGTGCCACATCAAAGATTACTACTTAAATTAAAAGCCCATGGTATCGGGGACAGCATAACTGACTGGATAGAACAATGGCTGACTGACAGAAGACAACGAGTTGTAGTAGATGGAGAAGTTTCAAATCGGAAATCGGTTTTGAGTGGGGTACCTCAAGGATCAGTATTAGGACCTATATTATTCTTAATTTATATCAATGACTTGGACGACAGTATAACAAGTAACGTACTGAAATTTGCGGATGACACAAAACTGTTTAGAAAGGTTAATACTGATGGTGATAAACAACATTTACAAAACGATCTAGACAGATTAGTGAAATGGTCTGAGAAATGGCAGATGTTGTTCAATTTTGGGAAATGTAAATGCCTACATACAGGACATAGGAACTTGAATGTAAACTATAAAATGGGAGATACTGTTCTGGGTACTACTGTAAAAGAAAAGGACTTAGGAGTTACAATAAGCGCTGATATGAAAGTTTCAGAACAGTGTGGTATTGCAGCTTCAAAGGGTAATCAAATTCTTGGATTGATTAGAAGAAACATAACATACAAGGGAAAAAAGTTAATTATACCTCTTTATAAAGCAATAGTTAGACCTCATTTAGAATACTGTATACAAGCATGGAGACCATATCGTAAGAAAGATATAGATACGCTTGAACGCATACAAAGGAGAGCAACTAAAATGATTCCAGAACTGAGAGACCTTAGTTATGAAGAACGCCTGAAAGAATGTGGTTTAACAACTCTAGAGACAAGGAGGTTAAGAGGAGATCAGATTGAAGTGTTTAAGATATTGAATGGGTATGAAAATATTGATAGAAATATGTTTTTCTCACTCAAGAAGGATAGCAGAACTAGAGGACATGAGGTAAAATTAGTAAAGGATCAATGTAGATTGGACATCAGGAAGAACTCGTTCTCACAGAGGACAATAAATGAATGGAACAAATTGTCTACAGATTGTGTAACTGCTAGCAGCGTGAATATGTTTAAAAACAAGGTTGACACATATCTCAGGAGGGCGGGTTATAAGTAGATGAACATTGTTGGACTCTCGATAAGCCAATGGCTTCCTTGTCCACTTGCCATCTGGGCCTTTGGCTTGGATGGCAAATCTTGTTAAATCTTGTTAAATTTCAACACGTTGTTTGTTATATTACCGTCCAAGTCATTGATATATATATATATATATATATATATATATATATATATATATATATATATATATATATATATAAATATATATATATATATGTATATATATATATATATATATATATATATATATATATATATTTATTTATATATATATATATATATATATACATATATATATATATATATATATACATATATGTATATATATATGTATATATATATATGTATATATATATATATATATATATATATATATATACATATATGTATATATATATATGTATATATATATATATATATATATATATATATATATATATTCCTACATAGCTGCTGAACTAGCGTGTTAATTGTCATCCTCCGGCAATTTCGATAACCTGACCACTGCTTCCTATTTCTGGTAAAATTCATGACATATTAATCTGCTCAACCCGTGTCTGCTTAAGTGTTCTGACTAACTGCCTGTGGCAGTTGTACCTCCCTCTCTGTGTTATTAAGTCCCTACGTGTACTAGAATAGATCGTATCTTTGCAGGACCCATGGTTTTTCCACCCTCGCTGCGATAGCCTGGGAAGCAAACCACCACGTCGCCCCTTGCTTAGCACTCAGTCAGTCTTCTTATCTACTGAGTCCCCCGCAAACACCCTCGTTCTCCTCTTCACCAACGTTATCATTACCTCAGAGTAGCTCTTGCGTCGGACCATTTCAGTCGCGTTCTGTCCTGCAGTCGTGTCACCTGACAGCATGTTGTCCATCTCCCTCTTGCCGATCAACTTATCACCTTTCCCTCAAGTCTCCTGGCTATCTTGTGCGGCTGTCGCATTCACTCCTGACGCCTTCGCTCCCGTCGTCTTCCCATTCGTCTCCTCCCCTCTCGTCTCCGTCACTTCCGTCTCATTCCGTCCCGTCTCCATACGTCGTGACTCTTTCCGCCCTGACACATTACCTCCTCACAGACACCTCACAGGCTGAGGTGAGCTCTCCCTAGCATCTCTCTCATCACTTTATCATCCACTCTCATGCCACCGGAACAACGGCCACAACCCACCTCTTCCCTTCCCACCAACGCCAACACGAGCTGTCTCAGCCGTATCATCTCCACCTCAAGTCCCTTCATCTTCGCACATCCCCTACACTCAAAACTAAAATTATTCGCTGCAACCTCTTCAAGTCCATTAAGTTACTACAACTCTCGTGTAATAAGTGCCTGGTTGTCTTTACCTGCCGTTTACACGTCGCCATCACAGCATTTACATAGATTGTGTTAGATTAGTGTTGTTTACAATTTTCTCTCCTTGCTACTTTCGCCTTGAGTAAGAACACGTTTTGCTTGATTGGTTAGGTTTTAATTTAAGTTTGACAATATTCTACTTGCTAACTATGTTCCGTCTACTAAGCTCGCATGAAACCAAAAAAGCCTGCCACCTAGCGAATACACAGAACACTAGTTAAACAAACAATAATGTCAGATATTGCCTCATGTATGTAATTGATGTGAATGTATAACTTTATCTCATATATATATATATATATATATATATATATATATATATATATATATATATATATATATATATATATATATATTTATATATATATATATATATATTTATATATATATATATATATATATATATATATATATATATATATGTATATGTATATGTATATGTATATATATATATATATATATATATATATATATATATATATATCAATGACTTGGACGGTAATATAACAAACAACGTGTTGAAATTGGCGGATTGTTTAGAAAGGTTAACACAATGATGGTAACAAATAACATTTACAAAACGATCTAGACAAATTAGAATGTATATATATATACTGCCTCTGACTAAATGTTAACACAACTTTTTTCTTCACACACACACACGCACACCCACACACACACACACACACACACACACACACACACACACACACACACACACACACACACACACACACACACACACACACACACACACACACACACACACACACACACACTTGGTCTTGGTACATATTGACGTATTTATGTTGGTATATCAAACTTACTAAATATATAAATATATATATATTTAGTAAACGAAAGTTTGATATGTGTGTGTGTGTGTGTGTGTGTGTGTGTGTGTGTGTGTGTTTGTTTGTGTGTGTGTGTGTGTGTGTGTGTGTGTGTGTGTGTGTGTGTGTGTGTGTGTGTGTGTGTGTGTGTGTGTGTGTGTGTGTGTGTGTGTGTGTGTGTGTGTGTGTGTGTGTGTGTGTGTGTGTGTGTGTGTGTGTGTGTGTGTGTGTGTGTGTGTGTGTGTGTGTGTGTGTGTGTGTGTGTGTGTGTGTGTGTGTGTGTGTGTGAAGAAAAAGTTGTGTTAACATTTAGTCAGAGGCAGTATTTTAATTTAATAAGAAATTAGTCCCGGACTCCAGCAGGGAAGTCGAGCGAAAATAAAGTTTGTTAACAGTTCGAGAATTAAGCTATCACAGTGAATTGTCAGAAAAGGTGGAATATTAATTAGAATAAGCATTGCTTTTACACATATATCATACATAAACTTGTCAAAGACATATAACCGTTTTTTTAAAACTTTTAGTCAGAGGCAGTATTTTTGGGGTAGCTATTCCTGGACGCAAGTTCAGCGAGTGATAAAAGGGTTTGCTTAAGTTCGATAATTAAGTTCTTAGTTTATTCGCAGGCAACACATTCCTTAGAAACAGCAAATAAGTTGTGCAGGTAGAAAATAAATAAATTAACTATTGTTTATAGTACCTTTATGTATAATATATATATGTAATAGTAATACTTATTATAATCGATATACCGCGCTTTTTCTGACAATTCACTGCACCAAATTCAAACCACTGCTGCTCCAAGATTCTCCCGTCAATAACTTGTAATGGTTTACTTGACTGCGGCAGGTCGAACATAAACTTGTAAAATGTCTGCATGGTAAAGGATGGGGGTGGTTATGTACAACAAGGTTATGGAAAGACCATTATGGAAGTTAACAGTTCTGTGTACCTGGGCGGTACATACTACAGGATACACACAGAGACAGGACACATACATACATTAATAGTTTTAGTGCTCCATTAATGCCGCGTACATTGTTAATAATGTATGCCTTACCAGTCGTCAATGGTCACGGGTTTGTAATTTTTATCGCATTTGTCTTTGCACTTATTCAACTAGCATCTGCAATTCCTAACGCGTTTTTCAGCGCATTTTCTAGAACAAGTGTGAAACGCCTTTCCACTTATATTCAAGCACACTCGGTGGAGGTGCAAGAGGTGCCCAGGCGTACCCTTGATGCCTTGACAAGATCTCTCCAGCAGGGTTGTTGCAAGAAGGACCAACAAGACCTGAAAGTATACGAATTTACATGATACTTAAGTCGGTGATTAGTCACACATGGTATGCCTCGCGGAAAGGTTGGATCTGATTGTTTATATTGGCAAGATATTGGGTAGTTTACATGAATAAACTGTGGAAACAATAGGTCCCTGTTGCTCTAAAAGCCTGTTCCCGCCGCACATTATAAACTGTGTTTAGCTGCCGAAAATGCGCATCATTGATTCGAACAAGCGTTCCTCTTCTGATGAGGGTCATGGTAGACGATTGACAAATTCAGACTGTTAATATTGTCAAAATGTCATATGACAATCACAGAAAACAAATCTATTTGCGTCAAAATCCTGTTTCCATCGCACTAAACTAAACGGACACCAACGGTTTATAAAAAGCGTTCATTGCTACTTGTACTGTCCACGCATAACATAACATAACACAACATAACATAACATAACATAACATAACATAACATAACATAACATAACATAACATAACATAACACAACAATAAAGACGCAACAGGGCCGTACAGCGCCTGTTTACTTTGAATCGACGTTTTCAGCGTGTTCCCCGGCACAAATTTGTTTAAGGCCAAAATATACAAAAAAAGATGTCAACAAATGATAACAAACTTATAGAAGTTCTTGTAAAAGTAAAATCATTGTTTACCGTTTGTATGTGTATCTATTGCTAACCGTTGATTGATTGATTGATTGATTGGTTTATTCAATATAAATGTACATTAAAATATAGGGGAAGGCAGTGTTAGTTGAGCCATTTTTCATTCTTTGTTGCTTAGGGCGCAATCATATTTATAAGTCAAAAATTATTTTACTCACATAAACTATGATTATTAATAGATCATTTTATACCAAGATAATATATCTAGCATGCACATATACATATAGCTGATTCAAATAGGGTTGGTAAGCTGGTTCTAACTAACATTTGGTGCAGGGTAAGTTGGGCCACAATGTAGCGTAAATTGCGTGAATGCTTTATTTGTATAATTTACGTAGGCCTTGTACAAAACAAATCTTAACAATTCAGCCAACACATCTACCTAATGGGTATAGCTATCCGATGTTCCAATTTGCTCGGAAAATTCATTTATGTATTTTGGGGTAACGAATATTCGTCTTCTTTCTTTATCTGCTGCTCAACTAAAACTCCCTTGGACCTTGGGTGGCTCAACTAACCCCGTTTCGACAATTAAGCTTATTTAATTAACTTCTCTTTAATGCGCGAAGCGATGTAAATAATCTTCTTCTCTGTGCATAGCTAAACCATTTGTAAGTGCACAAACAATAAAGTCTGGCCATGTCCATTGATAGTTTACACACCAGCAGACATTAATCACAATTACTAAAAGTTTCGAAAAACATCAAAAAACATACTTTTTGCTCACGTGATCTGACCGTTGTAACAAACGTAGCCTATTATACGCGAATCGAGTTCTAACAACATGTTCAATCATTGGCTGGTACCATGGAACTGTCGCTACTGTAGTTTCCTGGGAAACATGGGTGTCTCTACTAACCCAGTGGCTCAACTAACGCTGCCTTCCCCTAAGGATAACACAAGAAAGTTCAATATCTTATTTCCATTGCGGTCTTTAGACATTACATACAAACACGACACATGCATACATACATTATAGCAGAAGTAACAACGACTATAACAATAATAATTGAAAAACAAATAGTACCACATACGTCACAATACATTAATAAATAATGGTATGTATAAAGCTTTCATAACTCATTAAGATATTTAAATACGTACTATAAGACTAACCCCCCAAAAAATGTATATATACAGTTAAAATACATTAATTATGATATTGATTTACAAAGAAGCTTGCTTCCTGATCATTAAGATGCTTATATACATAATCATTGTTAGAACAAAAACAAAACAAAAGTACCACATATGTAAAATTATATTAATAGTAAATAAAAGAGCTAGCCTCCTGGTTACTAAGATAATTGAATAAAAATTGTTTGACTAGACATTTAAATTGATATTTATTCTGAGCATTTTGTATATTTTATAGCAATTCATTCCATGCATGTATACTTGAATAGTAAACATAATTTTTGTCAAATGATTTTACGCATGGCACACGAAGAGACAAATTACTAGTGTGGTGCTTTACCATTGATAATATTATGTACAAGGTTCAATTTAAGTTGTTTAACACGTTATTACATAGGTAGCATATTGACCCATCTAAACTCGGTTGAAGCAATGTGGGTCCTGGCAGGTGAATTTAGAAGGAACCGAATTATTTTATTTTGTGTACACTGTAGCCTAGATCTGTATTTCTTGGTTAGACCGGAGAACCATGATGAGCTTGCATAGTAAACATGACATTGTATTAGGGCCGAAGTAAGAAGTTGTTTAACTTTCAAGTTGACATTTCTTGTTTGCCTATACATGAACTTTAACTTGGCATTTGACTTTTGAATTATTTGTTCAGCTTCTCCTTCTTCATTAAGAGATTGGCCTTGTTCAACACCTAGGTATTTAACACTCGTGTCACATGTCAGAGTGTTGCCAGCACATTGTACCTGAATAGCATTACAAGTTTGAAGTTTATTCTTAGATCCGAAAAGAATTGACTTTGTTTACCCTAGATGGAGAAACAGCTTGTTATCAGTCAGCCATTCTCTGATTGACTCAAGCTCAGAAGAGAGTGTGTCTTGAATGTGAGCCCAGTCATCAGCATACCCATTTTGCAGCCGATGGTATATCGTTAATGTATGGTCAATTCTCACGAAACGTTCACATTTGGGGTTCAGAGAGGGGGGCAAATATAAACGTATTCGTATAACTTCGTATTTTTGTCATACGAAGAGACAATATTGAGCTAATTAGGAAATACGATTTGGCAGACTAATTCCTAAAATGTAGCATTTGACAGCTAGGTGAAGTTGTGAGTAGTTGTAAATGCTTAAGATTAGACACCGTACGTCTGCACACAGTTCCGTGTAGTTCAACAGGTCATTACACTTATTTAGTGTATATTTACTTGCGATTTTCACGTTCTATACATGTACAATGATATATTTGTGCTTGGAACTCAGTAAGACGTATTTGTCAAACCTTTTCTCTGTATGGGCTAACGCTGAAGTCATTTGCACTCTCCGACTGTGATGTTTTTTAAACGTGACGTATTATTATAAGATACCATTACAAGGGATAGGTATTCATTCACAAGTACCTAACTTGGGCTTTTCAACTGGGTACACTTTATTTATATTGGAGTTATAGCTATCAGTTCGTAGATAGTTTAGAACTGCAGACGTACGGTTTCACATAATATAATTTCCAGTAGAATAGCGTCTATTACTCCGGAGACCACGGATCAAGTTTCATCTAGCCTTAGCGTCTTTTTTTGTATATGTACCTTAATGCGCAACATAATTGCTATGCATGTCCTTTATGTGATTATATCATATTCTTATTATTTTCACTAGGGTGCCAACCTAAGGAAACCTCATGAATAAATTACAGTGAGTTGGTGAATTGTCAAAGTCACGATGTAAATCGAAATGTATTCATGAGCCAAAAATCCTTACGTAATAGTCAAACGTGCTATAGTGCAGTTATGATCTCATGTGTTTGACTACATAGTGTCATATGAAAGAAATGCACCTCAGAACAGATACAAATTTGTTTTATTACATAGTGTCATCTCACTTTGTAACCACCTCGCTTTCTCGCCCTTCTTCTTTTCCTCTAGCTTCGTCGCCAGTTGCATTCTCTCCCACCCTGGACATGTTGGATGGAACTATCACCCCTTGTTATTCTCTCCCACCCTGGACATGTTGGACGGAACTATCACCCCTTGTTATTCTCTCCCACCCTGGACATGTTGGATGGAATTATAACCCATTGTTATTCTCTCCCACCCTGGACATGTTGGACGGAACTATCACCCCTTGTTATTCTCTCCCACCCTGGACATGTTGGATGGAACTATCACCCCTTGTTATTCTCTCCCACCCTGGACATGTTGGACGGAACTATCACCCCTTGTTATTCTCTCCCACCCTGGACATGTTGGACGGAACTATCACCCCTTGTTATTCTCTCCCACCCTGGACATGTTGGATGGAACTATCACCCCTTGTTATTCTCTCCCACCCTGGACATGTTGGACGGAACTATCACCCCTGGTTATTCTCTCCCACCCTGGACATGTTGGACGGAACTATCACCCCTTGTTATTCTCTCCCACCCTGGACATGTTGGACGGAACTATCACCCCTTGTTATTCTCTCCCACCCTGGACATGTTGGATGGAACTATCACCCCTTGTTATTCTCTCCCACCCTGGACATGTTGGACGGAACTATCACCCCTTGTTATTCTCTCCCACCCTGGACATGTTGGATGGAACTATCACCCCTTGTTATTCTCTCCCACCCTGGACATGTTGGACGGAACTATCACCCCTTGTTATTCTCTCCCACCCTGGACATGTTGGATGGAATTATAACCCCTTGTTATTCTCTCCCACCCTGGACATGTTGGATGGAACTATCACCCCTTCTTATTCTCTCCCACCTTGGACATGTTGGACGGAACTATCACCCCTTGTTATTCTCTCCCACCCTGGACATGTTGGACGGAACTATCACCCCTTGTTATTCTCTCCCACCCTGGACATGTTGGACGGAACTATCACCCCTTGTTATTCTCTCCCACCCTGGACATGTTGGATGGAATTATAACCCCTTGTTATTCTCTCCCACCCTGGACATGTTGGACGGAACTATCACCCCTTGTTATTCTCTCCCACCCTGGACATGTTGGACGGAACTATCACCCCTTGTTATTCTCTCCCACCCTGGACATGTTGGATGGAATTATAACCCCTTGTCATAGCTGCACGTTTTGAAGAGGGATGTGGCACACCTATTCAGGATTGGTCTTGGGACCATAGCGTGTGCGGTATTTAAGTATGCCCCAGACTGCTGGCACATTCCACGTTTCATAGCTTTGGGGCTGACTTCCAGGATGGTCATCGTTGTTTCACTAGAATGGACTGCCTGGCAGAACTCCCAGCTGTGGGTTATTATCCTATCCGCCTTTTCCTTTATTGTCGCATGAACATTTCCCGTAGCCAGCCTCCAACCAGGACCACGAAGATTAAAGGCCAACCAGTGCTGGAACTGCCTACTTCCCGTTCTCTCTTGTAATGCTTTAAGAAGGGACAACACAAGCATATCAACGTGTATGCCTATGACGAACTCTACCCACACGGTAAACATGTTTAAGCATAATCGCTGCATACCAGGGTGCATCAAGTTTACCATAGTGTGTACGATAAGTTGTCACACATTTAGGTTTCAAACATGCGGCGAAATACAGGATGTTTGTTTGTCTATATGCTTTTTCGACCAGTTGGAGTCAAACTTTTTAACAAGAAACAATATTTTATAAGATTGCCATCCAAGGCAAAGGCCCAGATGATAAGGAAGCCATTGGTTCATCGAACATTTAAAATGTTTTCATTTATGTGTAACCTGTCCAGAGATATGTGTCAACCTTGCTTGTAAAAATTTTCACGCCGCTAGCAGTTACACAATCTGTAATGTGTTCATTAATTGTCCTCTCTGAGAACGACTACTTCCTGATATTTAATCTACACTGATCTTTTGCTAATGTTACCTCGTCTATCTCCTCTAGTTCTTCTATCTCTCTTGAGTGAGAGCAAATAGTTATATCAATATCTTCATATCCATTCCATATCTTAACAACAAACTACAGTTTGATCTCATCCTAACCTCCTTGTCTCTAGGGTTGTTAAACCAAATTCTTTGATGCGTTCTTCATAACTAACGTGTCTCAGTTCTGTAATCTTCTTAGTTGCTCTCCTCTGTACTCGTCCAAGCCTATATATATCCTTCTTACGATATGATATCCAAGATTGTACACATAATTCTAAATGAGGCCTAAATATTGCTTTACTCGGAGGTATAATTAGCTCTTTTTCCGGGTTTGTTTGTATTCATCCTAATCAACCCAAAAAATGTTTTACCCTTTGAAGCTGCAATACCACACTGCTCTGATATGTTCATATCAGCACTTACTCTTACTCCTAATATTTTCTTTTACGGCAGTACCTAGAACAGTACTTCCCATTTTATAGTTTACATCCGTGTGTCTGTGTCCTGCAGGCATTTATATTTTGACAAATTGAATAACATCCGCCATTTTCAGACCATTTAACAAGCTTGTAAATGTTGTTTATCACCATCATTTTATAATTTTCTAAACACCATTGTGTCATCCGCAAAAGTCAGTACATTGCATGTTATATTTATGTTGATATATATTAAGAATAATAAAGGTCCTTATACTGATCCTTGTGATACCCCACTCAAAGCTGAAGTCCAGTTTGAAACCTCCCCATCTACTACAACACGCTGTCTTCTGTCAGTCAGCCTTTTACTATCCAGTCGATTATGCCGCCACTGATACCATGAGCTTTTAATTTATGTAGTAATCTTTGGTCTGGCACTTTGTCGAAAGCATTATGAAAATCTAAGTAGGTAATATCTACTACATATTTGTTAGGTATGACGTTTTTAGGAATCCGTGTTCAGATGGAACTAATAATGTACGCCTTACAAGTAAGTCCACCATGTTGTATTTAATTAACCTTTATAGTAATTTGCAAATCACTGATGTTAAACTTACTGGTCTGTAATTCTCTGACTTATTTCTCAAACCCTTTTTAAATAATGCTATGATATTTGCTTCTTTCCATTCAAAAGGAACAATTCTCTCTTAATGAAAATGTAAACAATCTTGAAAGTGGTATACTAATTTGTTCTTCTGTTTCCATTAGTAGTTTTGGCGGAATTCCATCAAATCCAGGTGATTTATAGTCCTTTATTACCTTTATTTTCTTAGCTACCATTACTGTTAACTGCCATAAATAGTCCGATTTAGCATCCTGTTATTTAGCATCTGGAACTGGTAATGAACTAATATCCTCTCTGGTGAAGGTTTTCGCTTTTGAAACTATCTGCCTGCACTTCAACCCAGCAACTTCTAACAACCGGACTTGACGAAGTCTACCCAGTTGTCACACATGCAAGGTAAATTGTCTCTATGACCTTGGTGCAAGGAAGACACATTCACATCACGTTTGTTACAACTTGTTATGCACACTTTCGTGCACACACGCACGCACGCACACACACACACACACACACACACAGACACACACACACACACACACACACACACACACACACACACACACACACACACACACACACACACACACACACACACACACACACACACACACACACACACGCATACACACGCATACATATTCCAGAAACATCAAGCCAAAACACTAGCTCGCGTTTGACGGACACAGTCACCATTTCGGAGCAGCAGCTAGGTAGGAGTAAAGATACATGGAACAATAGTCGTCCGCATTTGACAGATTTCGGACATAGACAAGTTTGTGGTCACGTTCGATTTGCCTCAACCACTTGATGACCTGCGGTACAATATCCGCACCCATTTAAATCCGCCGATAGCCGGCTGTGCACACAGGGTGTTTGACATATTTACTTATGCATTTATGTGTACACTTGCGTTGCCTTGAGTGCAGTACAACGTTCAAGCGTGTTGTGTAATCATGATCAGAGACCACAATATAATTATGACTCAAGTATGTAATACACGTGATTTTTCATCGTGATTTTTCATGTGTATGTGTGTGAGCGTGTGCGTGTGCGTGTGCGTGTGCGTGTGCGTGTGCGTGTGCGTGGCCGTGTGCGTGTGCGTGTGCGTGTGCGTGTGCGTGTGCGTGTGCGTGTGCGTGTGCGTGTGCGTGTGCGTGTGCGTGTGCGTGTGCGTGTGCGTGTGCGTGTGCGTGTGCGTGTGCGTGTGCGTGTGCGTGTGCGTGTGCGTGTGCGTGTGCGTGTGCGTGTGCGTGTGCGTGTGCGTGTGCGTGTGCGTGTGCGTGTGCGTGTGCGTGTGCGTGTGCGTGTGCGCGTGTGTGCGTGTGTGCGTGTGTGCGTGTGTGCGTGTGTGCGTGTGTGCGTGTGTGCGTGTGTGCGTGTGTGCGTGTGTGCGTGTGTGCGTGTGTGCGTGTGTGCGTGTGTGTACTTTGGCGTGTGTGTACTTTGGCGTGTGTGTATTTGTGTGCGCGTGTGTGCGCGCGTGTGGGTAGCTTAAATCGTTAAACAAAACTTCTTACTGCCTATTATATATACTCTTCGATCCGAACGTCCGTAAAGCAAAAGTAGATGTTACCAATACACACGGGAATGAAACAGTGTGTTTTCCAACCGGTTGTGTTAATTTTGTATCATAGGCTGGCCAAGTTGACAGCCGAATTTTTTTGCCATTTCCTCCAAATCGCATTTTGGCTTTTAGCAGTTTTCCACTAAGGTTACGTTGTTCATACTGTTGGTTCTTTGAATCTTCGCTGGGTATTTCCGCTTAGAGGATAGCAAGGCACGGAGCAATGTCACGTAAAGCGGAATAGGAACAGCAGTGGCATAGCATGTCAGGTATATCCATAAGTTTTATTTGTGGGTCAAATGCGTTCATATAAATGATATAACAATAGGTGACTCGAGTTGTTTGGGGCCACGGATTCAGCTGAATGATCACAAAATAGGAACATGGGTCGAGCCATTATGAAATATGGACGCGAGTCGTGTTATAGAATTGGGACATGAGTCCAGTCATAGGCACATGAGACGAGTCGTCATAGAATATGGCCATGAGGCGATATATATATATATATATATATATATATTTTTTTTTTTAAAGGGGCGTGCGTCGAGTTGTAAAGTTAGTCTCACTTAGCCGACCCTCTGATTCCAGGCTGCGGTGTGTGCGACGAACGTTGATAATCGCAGCTATCATGAAATTGGAACCTGAATCGATTCATCACAAAAAAGGATTCGAAACGAGTCATAATAAAATAAGGACGTCCATCAAGTCATCAATATGAGAGACATTACAAAAGTAGGGACACGAGTCAAGTCATCATAAACACGAATATGCGTCGATTCAACATAAAATAGAATTTAACAAGATTTAACAAGATTTGCCATCCAAGCCAAAGGCCCAGATGGCAAGTGGACAAGGAAGCCATTGGCTTATCGAGAGTCCAACAATGTTCATCTACTTATAGCCCGCCCTCCTGAGATATGTGTCAACCTTGTTTTTAAACATATTCACGCTGCTAGCAGTTACACAATCTGTAGACAATTTGTTCCATTCATTTATTGTCCTCTGTGAGAACGAGTGCTTCCTGATGTCCAATCTACATTGATCCTTTACTAATTTTACCTCATGTCCTCTAGTTCTGCTATCTTTCTTGAGTGAGAAAAACATATTTCTATCAATATTTTCATACCCATTCAATATCTTAAAAACTTCAATCTGATCTCCTCTTAACCTCCTTGTCTCTAGAGTTGTTAAACCACATTCTTTCAAGCGTTCTTCATAACTAAGGTCTCTCAGTTCTGGAATCATTTTAGTTGCTCTCCTTTGTATGCGTTCAAGCGTATCTATATCCTTCTTACGATATGGTCTCCATGCTTGTATACAGTATTCTAAATGAGGTCTAACTATTGCTTTATAAAGAGGTATAATTAACTTTTTTCCCTTGTATGTTATGTTTCTTCTAATGAATCCAAGAATTTGATTACCCTTTGAAGCTGCAATACCACACTGCTCTGAAACTTTCATGTCAGCGCTTATTGTAACTCCTAAGTCCTTTTCTTTTACAGTAGTACCCAGAACAGTATCTCCCATTTTATAGTTTACATTCAAGTTCCTATGTCCTGTATGTAGGCATTTACATTTCCCAAAATTGAATTAGGGATATGAGTCGAGTTATCATAAAATAGGGATATGAGTCGAGTCGAGTCATCGTAGGATAGGGACATGAATCGAATCTTGCCGTGATATGTATAACGTTCGAGTATTTGAGAGAGAATGTGTCCAAAGGCCGCAAGAGCACTACAGATGCAGCAGTCGTGTGAAATGGCGCCGTCTGTGGAATGTTAGCAAAACAATTAAGCTCGACTTTGTCAAGTTATATTTAAACATTATGTATTTTGATCAATGTTATTACTAACATATACATTATAATTACACTTGCGAGACGGCACATTCTATGCAGCGATGTTTAATATAATAAAATGTTTCTAATTCTGACAACGTTATAAATGCAGTAGCACACTATAAAACGAGTAACCACTATGTTGTAGAATCTCGCGCTTACCACAAATAGGATTATCTGTCAGCACGTAAGTTGGCAACACGCTCTGTGACGTTGTTATTGAACGAAGTGGAGCTACTTTTTGGAGTATATTTGCATGATCGGCGGAGCTTTCGTGATCTTCTCTGTCATTTGTTCAGCGTCTAAATGAACCGTTCTCTGTTGTCAAATTGTAAGATATGCCTCCCCCTCTTAACATCCGGTCCGGGAAAGCATTTCTCACAGATGTAGATGTGATGTCCAGGGTATTTGGGCATATCCACACGCAAACATACACCGCGTAATTCAGGCCTTTGCTACAGAGCGGAATACGAACTGCAATGGTACACTTCAGGCTGCATTACATCATTTAGCATGTTAGGTATATACGTAATTATTACGTGGGGGTCAAATGCGTCCATATAAATAATATAAACATAACCAGCTGAAGTGTACGCAATAATGTGGCCTACATTTGGTGAAGTGGATGCGTGACATTGGTCTGTGTCAACTGAAGCCCACACTGAAGAAAGCCATGCGACGACGAAAACCAAAAGGACATAAGCGTGATCATAATCATGATCAAATGTTTGAGTTTCAGGTTTATTTGATGACGCTTCGTAACTGTAAACATGACAAAATTACCACAATTTTTTATTTTTTATTATTTTGAGCAGTACCCGGAAGAAAACACTTGCATGGGGAAGTGTAGGGGAAGGTGGGGCATGTCCGCACACCTAAGGTATAATGTGTCATAACTAATGAACTATTCATGGCATAAGGGTAACATTTCGCCTAGTTAATCAGTATATTTTGTAGTTTACGATCAATTATCAAACTTCAACTCCACTAAGGACAATATATATGTTATCAATATGATCACTGGTGTGTGGATATGGGACATACTGGGGCATATCCGCACATGTATGTGGGAACATACATCGTGTTTTCCAGGCCTTTGCTACAAAGAGGAATAGGAACTGCATTGGCATAGCGTGTTAGGTATGTCCATAAGTATTATTTGTGGGTCAAATGCGTCCATATAAATACTATAAACATAACCAGCTTAACTACAGCCCACACGGAAAGCCATGCGACGAAGAAAACCATAAGAACACATAATAAAAACAACACTATCGTTAGGCACTTCAAGATACATGAATATTTAAACTACACAAACTATCATGTTATAAGATTGTTTTCTGTCTTTAACACATCCCACCTCAAAATCCCACTTCCAACCTATTTTAGACCAAACTCCCACCTCCTCAAAACATTTCCACTATACCATCCTTCAGACAAATTCCACGTCTTACAGGTACGTATGTGTACAACACACGTTAACGCACATAACTCATTTAGGGTATCAAATCACAATGATTAAGGGTACGTATTTTGACATCTCAAAACGCACTTTTACGATAAATGGTAGACACTGAGAGCTCCCGTTGATATATGAACCAAATATGTTAGTGAATTAATCATGCCATCACATTATGTAAATTAACTACTGCACTGGGGCATATCTATTCGGATATGCCCCAAAAGATCGGCGGGGAAGATTGTCTATTTTCCCGTACACGCGGTTTATGGAGGTAAAGTTTATTTGTGCAACGAAAACACTCATGACACACATGACACACATGACACACATGACACACATGACACACATGCCAGCAATGCACCAATATGCATATATCATTGGGAGTGTGGATTACGTATAAATATATGCGTAAAACGAAATTATATTCTGCAAAAACAACATTTTAGTTTACAATTTCTTACCGACGCAAAGGATTTCAATTCGTGGGTTTAAATGTTGGATTTATGAGTTAGATGTTACCATAGAACACAGTTTTGAAAACCAAATACTGCACAGTTTGGTCAACAACGAGGTGTGTGGGTAAGCCTCAGCGTGCGAAAATGCCCCACCTTCCCCTATGCATGTCAGTGGCTGCACTGTTAAGTAGTTTATGGCTATATCTATCTGTTCCTTCATAGTATGATATGGCGTTGACATGTAGACCATTATAAATTATGGGGTGGGGATATTGGATGTTGCATATATTACGTTGATGTTGCATATATTAAGTAGCATGTCCTAGTTGCCTAGTGATAAAAAAAATTCTAAGCATTCGTGTGTCATGCTTGAAATATAACGTGTTGTTTTCAGTTAATGAAACAGTGAATTTGTCTAAATTAAATATGCTTGTATTTGTGTAACAGCTTATATGCAAACACATGACCGAAACAATAAATAACTTAGTAAGAATCCCGTCTCGTGCATGGATAACACCTTTGTGTATTGAAACATCATTGACCAGTTCATGTTATAGTTACACAATCGTATTAAAATATAGTAGATTAATTCCCTCACCACATTATGTAAACATATGCAACTAACAACGATAAAGTTAGATATAGAGTATACTATATTGCGCTATTAACCCAGTCTCGAATTTAGGCTTTCCTAATAATGTTTTTTATTTAATAGCTGTATGATCCTACATTTGAACGCAAATCGTGTAATATTTATTCATCCTAGTAACGACTAACATACAATATCAATTACATAGTCGTTTAATTTTGTTTCATGTCCCGTCGACTTCAATCACCATGGTGACAAGCAAGACAGAACATGGGCCCCCGTTTATAGGTGACGCAATATTTCAGATGGATGACGCAACCTGTAGCAAGAAAGCAACGTTAATATGCAGTGGCGTATTAAGATTAGACGGCTTCCCCTTTCGCCCCCCCCCCCTTCGCCTCCTCCTTTCGCCTCTGTTAAGGCTAGATTGGCGTATTTAGGGGCCACTGGGCCACTCCCACCTTTGGCATAACAATTGTGTTCCGAATGTAACCTGTTGCGCCACTACATGGTAGCTTGGTAAACTAATGGGTGACTAAGCTTGGCCTGCCTTTGACGTCCCCATTTGCGAGAGCGTAGATATGCCATTGGACGCACCACCCCCTGCCTTGCAACGTTCATGAAGCTGCTAACGCATGCTGAGGCCTGGAGCACAGCTGGCCGCCTGGTGGAGTGCATACGGCACTTATAACGTGGTAGCCTCCCACATTTGGTTGAAGGCCTGGTGGAACACCCGTAACAAATGGAGCACAGCTGTCGGCCGAGCCCTACGTGGAGGAGTCCTGACAGCAGCAGGTGGCCGTATTGTTCACTCGTCGCCTTCATCGCCCTCATCATCATCATCGCCATCATCGCTCTCATCGTCTTCATCGCACACGTCGCCCTCGTCTTACTTATCGCACTCATCGCCCTCATCGCTTGAGTGAGTGAGTGAGTGAGTGAGTGATTGAGTGAGTGAATGGGTGAATGAGTGAGTGAGT
The DNA here is from genome assembly GCA_963662155.1 of Lamellibrachia columna. NCBI lineage: Eukaryota > Metazoa > Annelida > Polychaeta > Sabellida > Siboglinidae > Lamellibrachia > Lamellibrachia columna. Next base: position 12,158,809 of record OY759271.1, on the reverse strand, counting down.
GAGTGAGTGAGTGAGTGTGAGAGTGCCCAGCAAAACTATAAGCACTCCACGCCTTGATCAAAGGTACCACTGTTGCAAATGAATGTCCTCATCAACAATGTTTACAAACGTTAAGTAGGTGACATCAGTAACAAAAGGACATCAATATTCAGCTATAAAAACAGGCCAGATCAGCGCCAGACAGTTTTAGTCGCAGTTATTTGACATTTCTTCAGCTTTGCTTATTTGGCCTCGGACTGTTTATGTTTGCTCTTGTCAACACATCTTGAAAAGTGCACATTCATCGTAGGTCGATGGAAGAAATGTTGGCGCCGGAACTTTGTTGGGAGAAGGATCGTCTGCAAAACAACATGAACTTACGAAAAGTACTTTAGTGTAATAGTGGAGGGGATGGTGGTCGGAATGAAAAGAAAATGGTGATGATGATGGAAGTGGCAGCTGCAGTGAAACGTAGATTTAACAAGATGTAACAATGTTGCTATCCACGACAAAGACCCAGATGGAAAATGGAAAAGGAAGCCATTGGCTTATCGAGATTAAAAAAAATTAAATGTATTTGTAATCTGCTTGGTACAACCAATTCCAATGGCTGCCAGTCGAGTTCTGCATCAAGCACAATGTGTGTCTATTGACTCACCGCACGGTCATGGCCCCGAGTACTTGACACAGATGTTAGCCACCAGGGACACACCACACGGTCATGGTCCCGAGTACGTGACACAGATGTTAGCCACTATAGAAAGTATATATATATATATATATATATATATATATATATATATATATATATATATATATATATATATATATATATATATATATATATATAGTTTCATTGTTTTTATTGTTTATCATATCATAGTTTTTTATCCTATTACCACACTTGTTTTACGTAATATTATTATTTCATTATTATAATTTACTATTATTGTGTACATCACCAAAGGAGATCATTGTATAGATGTGGTGCTATACAAATTAATAAACATTAAAAATTAAACCATTTTTGGAAATTTCACAAAAGAATGATGGCAAGTTTGAATGATGTATTCAATCATTCTTGTCCTTTTGCAAGATAGTTGGCATAATTGAGTGAGCCGCGTCTCGAACACGTCTCCTTGATTCGTGTGGTTGAGTGATGGATTCCACAGCAGGTTACACATTTATCCCCTGCGTGTGGTATTTTACTCCTCCCAGGAATACACACCAGTTAGAAGGATTTTGTTCCAAATGTTACAGGCAAATTGGAGAGAACATAGTGGCCTAAGGGTCGAAACAGTAGAAGATGCACTCGAATTGCGGTATGCTCGATTGAAAGCCCACTGCTCTAACCTCCGAGCTACTGCGCCCTACTCAATGAAATACAGTACTTATTCTTACACAGTGCATACATACGTACATACGCACATACATACATGCATACACACGCACGTGCGTGTGAGTGTGTGTTTTTCTTAAGTGTTCATCCTATTACATCCATTCCATGGCATGGCTTCAATGACATCATTGCCAAGAAATACGTTCCTTCGAACATTAACCTTTGAAACCGTCTTCTAAAGTACACTGGTGGGCTCGTACAATTGTTGAAGTATCTCTCTAGGTTCGGCAGATTCGTGTACATTACACTTATTATGTTTCAAAATGCCGTAGACCCTACATAAGCCCTGTGTCATGTATCAACAAAAGAATGTTCAAGCTGAAGAAATACACTATACGGCTGATTATGGAGCGAGTACCATCTAACTTTAAGCACCTTTCGCTATAAATAGCATAAAACTAGGACGCTTGTATAAAATCAAAATCCATCACACAATGGCACATATACACGCATGCACGCACGCACGCACGCACGCACGCACGCACGCACGCACGCACGCACGCACGCACCCACCCACCCACACACACACACACACACACACAAACACACACACAAACACACACACAAACACACACACACACACACACACACACACACACACACACACACACACACAATCCATGATACCGTGTGTGGGATTGAATTAACACATTAACTAAAGTAATTGTATGTGTTCAAAAAGTGTTGTATTTTGTTAAGAATTTGAATTATGTAGTTAGTAATATTATAGTTAGTATTTTCAAAATATGTTCACAGTTAATGGCATCTTCTAAAACAATACCACGACAATTTAATTTTAAGTTTAATTTGTTCACATACATGGTCTATATTTGTATATCCGCCTTAGCACCTGGATATTTAAAGTTGGATTAACGTTGGATTATTTTGAGCTTCATTTATTTGGATTAGCTGTTAAGCTAAGAGGTAACGTTTATATGTTTTGGCCATTCACTTCATTGTTGATCATGGTCTACAATACACCCACCCTGAAGTTAAATGATTAAAAATACTAAATAGTAATCAATATTGTAGTATCACCAGCGTGCAGAATAACATGTAACGGTTTATTTGCCTGCGGAAGGTCGAACATAAAAAAACCATAAAATGTCTGCATGGTAGAGGTTGAGGGTAGTTATGTACAATAGGGTCATGGAGAAACCATTAAACACGTGGAATATTTTGTACTTGGGCGGTACATACAGCGATGGACAGGTCACATGCAGAGACGGGACACATACAGTGACGGGACACATACAGAGACAGGTCACATACAGAGACAGGACACATACAGTGACAGGTCACATACAGAGACAGGTCACATACAGAGACAGGTCACATACAGAGACAGGACGCATATAGAGACGGGACACATAAAGAGACAGGTCACATACAGTGACGGGACATATACAGAGACAGGTCACATACCGAGACAGGACACATACAGAGACAGGTCACATACAGAGACGGGACACATACAGAGACAGGTCACATACCGAGACAGGACACATACATAGACGGGACACATACAGAGACAGGTCACATACAGAGACAGGACACATACAGAGACAGGACACATACAGATACAGGTCACATACAGAGACGGGTCACACACAGAGACAGGACACATACATAAACAGGACACATACAGATACAGGTCACACAGGGCACACACAGAGACGGGCACATACAGAGACAGGTCACATACAGAGACAGGTCACATACAGAGACAGGTCACATACAGAGACAGGACACATACAGATACAGGTCACATACAGAGACGGGACACATACAGAGACAGGACACATACAGAGACGGGACACATACAGAGACAGGACACATACATAGACGGGACACATACAGAGACAGGACACATACAGAGACAGGACACATACAGAGACATGTCACATACAGAGACAGGACACATACAGAGACGGGACACATACAGAGACAGGACACATACATAGACGGGACACATACAGAGACAGGTCACATACAGAGACAGGACACATACAGAGACAGGACACATACAGATACAGGTCACATACAGAGACGGGACACATACAGAGACAGGACACATACATAGACGGGACACATACAGTGACAGGTCACATGCAGAGACAGGACACATACAGAGACAGGTCACATACAGAGACAGGACACATACAGAGACGGGACACATACAGAGACGGGACACATACAGAGACGGGACACATATATACATTCGTTGTTTTAATGCTTTATCAATGCAGTTTACCTTGTTGATAACGTATGTCTTACCACTCTTCATCGATCACATTTTGTATTTTTTATCGCATACGCTGTCGCACTTCTTCCACTTGCGTCTGCATATTTTAAGGCGAGATTCAGAGCAATTCTTAGAACATGTGTGGAACGCCTTTCCACATACATTCAAGCACACTCGGTGGAGGTGCAAGAGGTGCACAGGTGTACCTTTGATGCCTTGACAAGATCTCACCAGCAGGGTTGTTGCAAGAAGGACGAAGACCTGAAAGAATTTACATGAATGCTAATGTCGGTGAAAAAATAACACATTGTATGCCTCGCGAAAAAATTGGATCTGTTACAATCAACATACACATTGTTTATATTGTCAAAATTATAACCCGGGGAAGAGAGAGAGAGAGAGAGAGAGAGAGAGAGAGAGAGAGAGAGACAGAGAGAGAGAGAGAGAGAGAGAGAGAGAGAGAGAGAGAGAGAGAGAGAGAGAGAGAGAGAGAGAGAGAGAGAGAGAGAGAGAGAGAGAGAGAGAGAGAGAGAGAGAGAGAGAGAGAGAGAGAGAATAATTTTATCTTTGACTAGTATAAAAAAATCCGTACACATAAAATTATATATGTGTATAGTCAATGGAGACTCTCACTAAGACATAGCATATGTCGGTAACGTGAGAGGAGAAAAATAAATTAGCTCGCCTGCCTTAACAGAATTAAAAAAGGTAATATAATGAACGCGTTCACATTTGTTTGAGATGGCAGGTACAATTGATATGGATCTGTAATTGCTGAGAATGGTTTTGGGTGGTCGGTAAATATTTCCAAGTGCTACTTTTTTCTGTGATTTGTTTCCAGATACTTCAATAAATTGACTTTCCCATATTTCAGAGTATTCATGCATAGATAATAATTTATAGTTATATTTGTCACGTAGGTATAACTATAGCAATACCTCCGTGCGTTGTGCAGATTTGTGAAATCAAGTTATAACCATCTAATTTCAGCAAGGATGTATCAGACTTGTCGAAAAACCATGTTTCCTGGAGACATATAGCACCAAAAAAAACAGTGATTATATTTTAACCTTTCCACAAGTATTTTTATTTCGTTAACTTTTCACTGAGACTTAAAATTGTGAACGTGTTGCATTTCGTTTTGAGTTGATCAATTAATTCGTCATCATCAATATACGAAGAGTGTTTGAATGTCATAAGTTCTCCGTCCAAGGTATTACTGTTGTAATTTTTTAACACATGACTAAACATCGAAAATTGCTCAGGAAACGCTCATCGTTCGACATTTTTCGTCATATTATTTTTAAGTGTAATGCTGTAACATTAACCTATAGCACGTTGTTGTATTTGTAACTTTGCCTTTCTTAAACAATATGTTTTTACTTTTATTTGAAAGAACACCATACCATACGTGAATATGATTTAGTGTAAATAACAGGAGGAAAATAACAAGCCTCATTAAGGCCATGAAACTTTTGCATAGGTATATATATATATATATATATATATATATATATATATATATATATATATATATATATACAAATATATATATATATATATATATATACATATATATATATATATATATATATATATATATATATATATATATATATATATATGTATATATAGGTATGTATATATACATATATATATATATATATATATATATATACATACACACACCTATGCAAAAGTATATATATATATATATATATATATATATATATATATATATATATAATATATATATATATATATATATATATATATATATATATATATATGTATATATAGGTATATATATATATATATATATATATATATATATATATATATATACACAGTGTGGCTTCAGATCCAACCGGACCACAGCGGACATGATATTTTGTCTTCGACAACTACAAGAAAAGTGCATTGAGCAGGACCGACCACTATATATAGTATTTGTCGACTTCACGAAGGCGTTTGATACAGTCGGAAGGACTGGGCTATGGAAGCTACTGAGGAAATATGGATGCCCAGAGAAATTCACAACCATGATCGAGGCTCTACATACGGGAATGATGGCGAATGTGAGTGTTGGAGGGGAAGTCTCGGAAACGTTCGGTGTTACCAATGGTGTCAAGCAAGGCTGTGTACTGGCCCCCACGCTCTTCTCCATCTTCCTATCAGCAATGCTTGTCGAGGCTTTCCGAGGCATGGGAGATGGCGTCTATATACAGTCTAGACAGAGCGCTGACCTATTCAACATCGCACACTTCAGAGCGAAGACCAAGACTACCCAGATACTTGTGAGAGAGCTGCTATACGCAGATGACAGTGCACTGGTCGCCCACTCCGCTGAAGAGATCCAGAGAATAGTGGATGCTTTCTCCGATGCATCAAAGAAGTTCGGCCTGAAGATTAACATCAAGAAGACGGAAGTGCTGTACCAACCCAACTCTACAAGAACCCGAGAGGAGGATATCATGGTTGATGGAAACAAACTGAACTCTGTTCCAGAATTCACCTACCTCGGAAGCACTATATCAAGTGATGGACGCATTGATGCTGAAATACAGAGGAGGATGGCCAAGGCTAGCGCATCTTTCGGCCGATTACGCCAGAGACTCTGGAACAACCACCATGTGTCCACGCGGGTCAAAGGCAAGATCTACCGTGCAATTGTGCTATCCACCTTACTATACGGAGCCGAGGCCTGGACAGTGTACAGACGACAGGTGAAAAAGCTGCATGCCTTCATGATGCGACATCTGCGTTCGATCATGAGGCTAACCTGGAAGGACAAAGTGACAAACAAGGAAATACTCGGTCGGATAGGGCTGCCCTCTATGGAAGATCTTCTGATCAAAAAGAATCTCCTGTGGACTGGACACCTCATGAGGATGTCATCAGACAGACTACCAAAGCAGATCCTCTACTCTCAATTGTCTTCTGGTCACAGACAGAGAGGACGCCCTCGTCTCCGGTTCAAGGATACCATCAAGAGAAACCTCAAGCTGAGAGACATAAAGACCGACTCATGGACATCACTCTCACAGCAGAGAACTAAATGGAGTGCGGCGGTCAAGAAATGAAAGCAGTCTTTGTCGCATAGCGACTGACAGCATGATGATGATGATATATAATTATATATATATATATATAATTATATATATATATATAATTATATATATATATAATTATATATATATATATAGGTATATATATATATATATATATATATATATATATATATATATATATATATATATATATACATGTATATATACACCTATGCAAAAGTTTCATGGCCTTAATAATGCTTGTGTCATATTCACGTATGGTATTTCTGTGATGTTTGCAAGGGGCCAACGCACCCAATTTTCTTTCTTCCTACCACTTGAACCAACCAGGGGAGAAAACGTATTATATATAGTTTTGTCATCATAAAAAGAATTAGTGGACAATGTAAAAATAGTTGAACCATTGGGTAATAGTGACCATAATCAAATACATTTTGACATCAATGTAAAATCAGAAAGTAAAAATAAGAAAACGTACAAGAGAAATTTCCACAAAGGTAACTACAAAGATATGAGAAAATACTTAGCAAAGCTAGATTGGAATAACATGCTGATGAATAAGACCGCAATTGAATGTTGGAATATTCTAAAATATGAAATTGAGAGTATCATCGACAAATTTGTTCCCTTCCAAAAACAAGGAAAACGGTGTAGAAAGAAACACTTGTCAAAAGAGGCTATTAGAAAAATAATGCTAAAACAAACTATGTGGAGGGTTTATAGGCGTACCAGAAAGGAAGAAGACTATGCAAAATACAAAGAGGCACTTAATCCAGCTACAACTGAAATCAGACAATCTAAAAGAAGCTATGAGCAAAAACTAGCATGTAACATAAAACATGACAGCAAGAGTTTTTATGCATATGTCAGGAGTAAACTAAACGTACAAGACAAGGTTGGACCTCTAGAAGACAGTGCTGGAAATATAATATCACAGGGGTTTTTAATGGCGGAAGACCTAAATGGTTACTTCAGTTCAGTGTTTACCAAAGAAGATATTAGTTCATTACCAGTTGCTGATGCTAAATTTCAGGGGGCTAAATCTGACTATTTAGGTCCGTTAGTTGTAACTCCAGAATTGGTAGCTAAGAAAATAAAGGCAATGAAGGATAACAAATCACCGGGAGTGGATGGGATTCCTCCAAAATTACTAATGGAAACAGTAGAACAAATCAGTATACCACTTGCAAGAGTATTCAACTTGTCATTAAAAGAGGGAGTTGTTCCGTTTGAATGGAAAGAAGCAAACATCATACCATTATTTAAAAAGGGTTCGAGGAATAAATCAGAGAATTACAGACCAGTGAGTTTAACGTCAGTGATTTGTAAATTATTAGAAAGGTTAATTAAAGACCATATGGTGGACTTCCTCGTTAAGCATAAATTATTAAATTCATCTCAACATGGATTCCTTAAAGCGAGGTCATGCTTAACAAATATGTTATGTTTTTGGAAGAAATCACTAAGTGGATAGACGTGGGATTGCCAGTAAATATTATCTACTTAGATTTTC
>OY759271.1:12138102-12145602 GCA_963662155.1 Lamellibrachia columna | reverse complement strand
TGAAGAGAAGAATGTATGACACCAAACACATGTCTTGACGGCTACGTAAACAGATAATGTTATATAAGTGTGTGTTTTCGATAACGAAAATAGGTTTATATTAGTTTTTATACAAAATATAATCGTGTTGGTTCGAATACTTCGTATAAACTGGTAAAAAGCGTACTATTATTTGATGAGTTAGCTTGAAAGGCAGCTTCACTGGTTTCCCATATTCTGGGAAACCAATCATATTCGTTAAACTGAAAAGTACCCTCTGATTCTAGGCTACGGTGTGTGTGACGAACGGTGGCGCCGCATCGCAGAGCCTGGATAATCGATGCTATCATAAAATAGGAACCTGAATCGATTCATCATAAAATACTGACTTGAATCGAGTCGTCATAAAATAGGGACATGGATTGAGTCATCACAGAATACAGACATCCATCGAGTCATCATACAATAGGAGCATGAGTCGAGTCATTATAAAAGTAGAGACATCCATCGAGTCGTCATAAAATAAGGACATGAGTCGAGTCATCATAAAATTGGGTTATCCATCGAGTTACCATAAAATAAGGACGTTCATGAGTGGTCATTCAAGCGCAATCATGCTCTCGACAAAAACTGTAGGTGTATTATCGGACTTATCGGACGTAGTTAATCATAAAACGAATCGAATTTCTTCTCAAATCTTGGACGTGTGAATGGGCTCTTCCGCAAACAGACACGCAGGTCTCACGTACTGTGGCATGCATCTCGAACGCATGAATCCATGCGGAATCATGGCGTGCATCACTTACGCCGACTTGCATCCCTGGATGTAACTTGCATTTCCTACGTTTATTTTTGCTGGATAAACACTTTACACAAGCAACAAATGAATTACCGATATATCTAAACTCGCTGAAACGTTGAATATATTGAAGAGTTTGTTTTGGCTTTAGTTCTGTATGCTGAGTGGACACAGTGCAACAACAGTGATATTACCACCAGACATGGGTTCAGTCAGCTCAGTTTTTACAACAGAAGATATCAGCTCACTTCCAGTTCCATTTACTAAATTTAAGGTCAATAAATCAGAACATTTGGGGCAGTTATTTGTAACTCCTGAAATTAAAGCAAACAAAATTAAGAAAATGAAAGATAATAAATCAACTGGAGTTGATGGGATTCCACCAGAACTGCTTAAGGAAATTGTTTAGCAAATTAGTACACCACTTGCAAAACTGTTTAACTTGTCACTAGAAGAAGGAATAGTTCCTTCAGAATGGAAACAAGCAAACATTACGCCACTATTTAAGAAGGGATCGAGGAACAAGCCAGAAAATTACAGACCAGTGAGCGTAATATCAGTTGTATGTAAATTACTCGAAACATTCATTAGAGACCACATGGTGGAATTCCTTGTAAAACATAATTTAATAAATACATCTTAACATGGGTTCCTAAAAGCAAGGTAATGTCTAACCAATCTCTTATGGTTTTTTGAAGAAATTACAAAGTGGGTAGATGGCGTGTCACCAGTGGATTTTCAGAAAGCTTTCGATAAAGTGCCACACCAAAGATTGTTACTTAAACTAAAAGCCCATGGCATAGGTAATGATGTAATCAACTGGATAGAAACATGGCTTACACACAGAAAACATAGAGTAATAATAGATGGTGAGATTTCAAACTGGAAATCTGTTTTGACTGGGGTACCACAGGGATCAGTATTAGGCCCTATACTGTTTTTAATATATATATATAAATGATTTGGAAGATTACATATCTAGCAAAGTACTCAAATTTGCAGAGGACCAAAAGTATTCAAAAAGGTTACTAATGATACAGATAAACAAAGTTTACAGGATGATCTAGATATATTAGTTAAATGGAAAGTGGCAAATGTTATTCAATTTTGGGAAGTGTAAATGTATACACATAGGACATGGAAACAAGGACGAAGAATATAAAATGGGGGATGCTGTACTAGGTAGAACCACACAAGAAAAGGACTTAGGAGTAACATTTAGTGCTGACATGAAAGTTTCAGAGCAATGTGGGATTGCTGCTTCGAAAGGAAATAAAATTATATGGTTAATTAGGAGAACTATCATGTATAAGGAGAAACAGCTAATTGTACCCCTGTACAAAGCAATAGTTAGACCACATTTGGAATTTTGTATTCAAGCATGGAGGCCATATCGTAAAAAGGACATAGACAAGCTAGAAAGAATAAAACGAACGGCAACTAAAATGATTCCAGAATTGAGAGACCGAAAGTCGCTTATTACAATGTGGTTTGACAACACGAGAGACAAGGAGACTAAGAGGAGACCAAATAGAAGTGTTTAAAATAGTGAATGGTTATGAGGATGTTGACAGGAATATGTTCTTCAAACTTAAAGAAGGCAGTAGAACCAGAGGACATCAAGCAACATTAGTTAAGGAGCAGTGTAGGTTGAACATGTGAAAGAACTTTATCTCACAGAGGGTGATAAATGAATGGAACAAACTGCCAAATTATTGTGTTAATTCTAGTAGTGTGAATATGTTTAAAAATAGAATTGACAGATATTTGATATGGGCGGGCTACAAATAGGTGAGAAAATTGTTGGATTCTCGATAAGCCAATGGCTTCCTTGTCCACGTGCCATCTGGAACTTGTTGGTTGGGATGGCAATCTTGTTAAATCTTTTGTTAAATATCGGTGTGTTCCATGTTACGCTGTGGCGTTTCCAGTAGGCCCGCATTCAGTAGTAGTAGTAAAGATATAAGGTTCATATATTTGTAAATGGGAGACATTATCAACTGCTGAGGCACAGAAGAAGACTAAAAACTAGGATCCTGCCAACTAGAGCTGCTTTCCTCTAAGGGGTAATTTGGGAGGCAGAACAGATCAGGCTACATACCAAGCTGAGGATATTTAAAACTCCATGATCAACTTGGCCTATCTCGAATCCGATTCGTTGATGTCCTAATATATAGTGTGTGAATAGTTAAAGTAATATCCGCAGTCGGTTTAATAAAAAAAAGTGTGTATTTGTGTTCAAATCATCGAAATAATTTACTTTAGTCGTTAGATCTGGTAAGGCTCAAAATAGTGGATATCCAAAATGGTAAACACTTTAGGGGGTCAAGTCTGATCATGGACTTCCATCCTCTTGCCGATCACATGACACAGTTTTGAAATTTCACCACGGGCGAAATACATGAGTTTTCAGCGTTTCCATTTTCACTTCAACAAATTCTGTATGCAGAATTAAATAATGTAATAGTCTGATGATTTCAAAACACTACATATAAAAGTTGCACGACAATAGGTAGTTTTGAATTATCAAACTGAAATGAGATGAGCAAAAAAAATCGTATTGAGGAGGTACCTTTAAATCAAATATCAGTTCAGTGTTGCTACACATGTCTGAAACATGTAGAACGACAATGCAAACACTGAACACGATACAAACGTTCATCAATAGATGCATGTGCAGAATAACGATTTGGAAATGCTCTAACACGGTTAACAATAAACGAATTGGAAATGCTCTAACACGGTTAACAATAAACGAATTGGAAATGCTCTAACACGGTTAACAATAAACGAATTGGAAATGCTCTAACACGGTTAACAATAAACGAATTGGAAATGCTCTAACACGGTTAACAATAAACGAATTGGAAATGCTCTAACACGGTTAACAATAAACGAATTGGAAATGCTCTAACACGGTTAACAATAAACGAATTGGAAATGCTCTAACACGGTTAACAATAACACTCTCTGTGAAAGGACCGAGCATCTTGCAGTGGAGAAGGAAATCAAGATGACGAAATCGAGATATATTGGTCACACATTAAGAAAATCCCCTCCCATTATCTCCAGGCAATCACTCACATGGAACCTCCCAGTGAAGCGATGGCGAGGACGGCCGTGAAGCACCTGGCGGTGGGACCGTGTAGCGGATACTTAGCAGATGGGCAACACCTGAAATAACTCACGAAAATACTTAGCAGATGGGCAACACCTGAATGAACTCGCGAAAATACTTAGCAGATGGGCCACACCTGAATGAACTCACGAAAATGACCCAACGCAGGATATATTTGAGAACTTTAGTTGATGGCCTATGCTCCCAGCGAGCAAGCGGGCTTATCTAAGCAAGTGAATAAGGAAATATGTGTGAGCTTAAATGTTGGGATGTTGCCAAATTGATCCAGAACCCTGCCAGCTGCAAAACAGGTTACAATGCTAATGTATCAACTGGATATCCAATTACTTAACATGGAAACTGCACATAGATTTGTCCATATATGTGACACATGTGATTTTTTAGTGTTGTTACATTTTGTGATTGGACAAGAAACCCGCACTTCGCTGATCCTCAGTCACAATTATGCAATCCTTTCAGAACAATGTTTCATTAGTTTCATCATATAGCATTTAAAATGTGAACAAATGCCCCATAGCAGCTGTCTTGACATGCACATAAGCAAATGACGTTCCACGAAGTAACAAAACATACATTAGGCGAACAGTCAATGAATCAAATTACAGGAAACTCAGAAACTTCCTCCAATGCAATAAGCAAAGTAAATGCACCACAGTCCACCATGGAATGCAGAACTTTGAACCGAACCACCGCGTCAGTAACACTTGTGTGTGATCTTATTACACTCTTGACTGTGATACTTGGCGGGAGAATCTTGGTGCAGCAGAGTTTTGAATTTGGTGCAGTGAATTGTCAACAAAAGCGTGGAATTTTCATCAGAATAAGTATTACTATTACATATATATTATACATTAACTTACTATAAGCTATTAGGAAACAGTTTATGTTAACATTTAGTCAGAGGCAATATTTTAGCGTTAGTCCGGGGCTCGGGCAGGGAAGTCAGCGAGCGAAAATAGGGTTCGCTTACAGTTCAAGAATTAAGGTAGCACAGTGAATTCTCAGCCAGGATTACTATTACACATATACATATTACACATATATTATGCAAAACTTGTTATAGACTAAGAAACCGTTTTTTGAGTTAGCAATTTGGGTTCCCTGACTCAAATTCAACGAGTGATAAAAGTGGTGTATTTACATTTCGTGAATTAAATTGGTGTGTCAAGCTATCCTTCACATTGTTGAATATAAATGAGATAAATTAATAAATTTGCATAAATTACATAGATAAGGTAATATCTGATATAGTCGTAGTAAATGTTTTCGGTAAAAAGGAACTTGCAGCAGGATTTTAGCGTAACTTGGTATACACCGAGTCTTGTTCTTTTGTTTTGGTCTTCTGTTTATTCACTAGGTGGCAGTCAGTGTTTATTCACTAGGTGGCAGTCAGTGTTTATTCACTAGGTGGCAGTCAGTGTTTATTCACTAGGTGGCAGTCAGTGTTTGGCTCATGCGAGCGTAGCAGAGAGAACAGAGTTAGCAAGTATATTTTTGTAAAAATTAAATAACATTTTAGTTATTTAATAATAAAGTGATCTTTTGAACATAAAAACAACCTAATTCAAGGCTGCCGTAGCAAGGTGAAAACACCATTAACAACATTAATCTTGCACAATCTAAATTCTGTGATGGCGCCGTCCAAATGGCAGGTAAAGGCCACCAGGCATTTAGTATGCGGGATTTGTAGAAAATGGGTAGACTTCGTTATGTCCGGGTGTGAGAAGAATTGGGCTGAGGTTCAGATGGATAGTTTTCATTTTGAGTGTAATGAATGTGCGAAGACGAAGGAACTAGAGGTGGAGATGGAACAGCTCAGGCAGCTCGTTGTGGCATTGTTGGGAAGGGAAGAGGTGGGTTTTGTCAGTGGTTCCGGTGGGGGGACAGCGGATGATAAAGTGTGGGAAGGTGATGAGAAAGATGCTAGGGAAAGTTCACCTCAGCCTGGGAGGAGGCTGAGAGGTGATAAGGTGAAGGACGGAAGGAGAACATTCGATTGCAGTCTTATTCCTCAACATGTGATTCCAATCTAGCATTTCTAAATATGTTCTCATATCTTTATGGTTACCTTTGTGGACGTTTCTCCTGTACGTTTTTTTTATTTTTACTTTGTAATTTTACATTGGTGTCAAAATGTGTTTGATTATGATCACTATTACCTAATGGTCCATGTATTTTTTACATTGTCCACTAATTCTTGTTGTGGTGACAAAACTATATATATAATACATTATCTTCCCTGATTAGTTCTAGCACGTGCTGAGTAAGGAAGCTATCCTGAAATAAAAATAGAAATTGTTGGTCCTCACCCCCTGTACTCTCTAGAGATTTCCATTGTATGTATCCATTGTTAAAATCTCCCATTATGATACATTCCCCTTTACTAACTTCCTTTATAGTGTATTGTATTTTATGTTATATATGTTACTGGCTTGTGTGTACCGGTGGCCTTTTGTCCTGTTTGAGACACCTCTAAATAACCCCCTGCGCTTCTAATTTAAACAATGTTTATTGCTGCTGAGAGTTCAACCGCAAACACACCTGCCCCCTTTCCACTTAGATGATGTCCATCTCATATCAGCCCTCCCCACAAATCCACAAATGCAACTTCCTCTTCCCTACATAGCTTCTGGACAAGCATGTTAATTGCCATCCCCCGGCAATTTCGATATCCCTGACCCCTCCATCACATTACTGGTAAAATCCCTGACAGAATTACCTGCTTAACCCGCACCTGCTGTAGTGCCTGTATTTCCTAACTATGGCAGTTGTACCCTCCCTGTCTACGTTATTTGTCCCTACGTGTACTAAACAGATCCACCCTTGCCCGAACCCATGACGTTTTCTACCCTCTCAGTTATTGCCTCTATTTTGGTACCAGGCAAGCAAACTACCACGTCATCTCCCTTGTTTACGACTCTGTCGGTCTTCCTAACTACCTAGTCCCCCACAAACACCCTCGTTCTCCTCCTCACCCCCTCTATCGCTACTTCAGAATAGCTCTTCCGTTGGTTCCCTTCCGTCACATTCTGTCCTGCAGCCTTGTCACCTGGCATATTGTTATCAATCTCCCTCTCACCCATCAACCTGTCACCTTTCCATCCCGTCTCCTGGCTATCTTGCGCTCCCGTCGACTTCACTCCTGACACCTTCGTTCCTTTCGCATTCCCTCCCGTCTCCCTCGCTCCCATCGCCTTCACTGTCGTATTTTCCCTCCCGTCTCCTTCGCTCCTGTCTCCCACTCCCATCTCGTTCGCTCCAGTTGTCTTCCTTCCCGTTTCTTTCCTTCCCGTTTGCATTCGTCCCGTCTCCTTACATCCTGTCTTCTTACGTCCTATGTCCCTATGACCTGTCACCTTACCTCCTCTCAGCCTCCTTCCAGGCTATGGTGAGCTGTCCCTAGCATCACCATTGGGCGACGGCTTCCCCCTTTCTCCTCCCCTTTCGCTTCCCCTCTCGCCTCCCCCTTTCGCCTCCTCCTTTGAAAGATCCTAGATACGCCACTGTTAATTTAGCCCCGAAGCCAGATTTGTGTTTTATCTTGGTACGGCAGATGACTGCAGTGATGCCACCAGCGGTGTAT
>OY759271.1:12058102-12130602 GCA_963662155.1 Lamellibrachia columna | reverse complement strand
ATTAAATGGTGACAGTTATAAGAGAACCGCTTTACATCGCATTCGTTGATTTTTTTTTCAAAGCGTTCGACTCGATCAGTCGCCCTTGTCTCTGGCGACTTCTCTCGATCAGTCGCCCTTGTCTCTGGCAACTTCTCTCGATCAGTCGCCCTTGTCTCTGGCGACTTCTCTCGATCAGTCGCCCTTGTCTCTGGCGACTTCTCTCGATCAGTCGCCCTTGTCTCTGGCGACTTCTCTCGATCAGTCGCCCTTGTCTCTGGCGACTTCTCTCGAAATTTGGCTGCCCTGACAAGTTCGTATTGATGCTGCGGGCGTTTCACGAGGGCATGCAAGCACAGGTGATGATTGACGGTGAGGTGACGGAGCACACTATTGAACGAGTCACCACTATGTTGCGCTGACCACAAAACGGAACATCTTTTAGCACGGAAGTTGGCACCATACTATGTGACATTGTTATTGAACCAAGCGGAGCTACCTTTCAGAGTATATTTGCATGATCGGCGGATCTTTCGTGATCTTCTCTGTCATATCTTCAGTGTCTTACTAAATCGTTTCTTGCGTCACATAACAAAACATTATCTGGAAGGTTATATCAATGTCTCTCAAAATATCTGTCTTTGGATTATTGAAGTACATTTTGGCTGTTGCTATTTTTCAAACGCAGTCATGCTCTCGACAAAACTGTGTGTGTGCTATCGGACATCTAGTTACAAATAAAACTAATCGAATTTCTTCTCACATCTTGGATGTGTGAATTGGCTCTTCCGCATAAAGACACGCAGATATCAGGAAATGTGGCATGCATCCCGAACGCATGCATGCGTGCAAGCGGAACGGTGGCATGCATCAGGTACGCCTACATGCACACCTGAATGTGACTTGTATCCCGTACGTACGTTCATTTTGCTGGATAAACACTTGACGTAAGCAACACACGAATTACCGAAATATCTAGACTCGCTGAACTGGTAAACATATTGAAGAGGATGTTTTGGCTTTACTTGTGTATACTGAGTGGACAGAGGGGCAACACCGAGTGATATCGCAATCAGACATGAGTTAACTTCAATTCTTGACTCAATGGCTCAATTTCAATTCTTAGATGTCCTTGTCAATTTATCTTATTTTACCAGAAAAACAAGTTTTATTTTATTTTATTATTTAACTTGATCAAAAGTGGTTAATTTAATTTAATTAAAAATATTCCAATTATCGTTCAATCAAGAGGTTATTTAAACATCAGTGTGTTCCATGTTACCCTGTGTGTGGTCTTTCCAGGAGGCTCGCTTTCGCTAGTTGAAGAGATACACATTTCATACGTGTGTAAATGGGAGACATTATTAACTGCGGAGGCACAGAAGAAGACGTAAAAGCTAGGATCCGACCAACTTGAGTTGCTTTCCCTTACGGGTATTTGGGAAGGTAGAACATATCAGGCTAAACGTCATATGACGCCAAAATACGGTACAGTTAGACGCTGAAGAAATGACAGAAAAGTTCACCAATGCTCCCCCGATTATGCAACGATACTCTTAGAGTTTGCTCGAATTCGTCCAATAACAATGCCACAGACTATGGTGCCAACTTACATGCTGAAATATATTCCAATTTGTGGTCAGGGCAAGAAACTATATACATTTTACTATTACATATCAAGGCAAGTATGTTAGTGATAAAATTACGGTTCGTTGATGTACTAATATGTAGTGTGTGAATAGCTTAGGCAACATTCGCAATCGGATTAATAAAACAAGTGAGTATATTTGTTGAAATCATCGATAGAATTTTCTTTAGTCGTTAGATCTGGTAAGGCTCAAAATAGTGGATATCCAAAACGGTAAACACTTTATGGGGTCAAGGCTGATCATGGGCGTGACTTCATCGTCTCGCCGATCACTTGACTAAGTTATGATATTTTACAAAGGAGGAAATTCGTTTTCGTCGTTTCCATTTTCATTTCCATAAATGCTGGATATAATTAAATGCTAAATAATGTAATAGTGTGTCTGATGATTAAAACTACATACACAAGTTGCACAAACGAGCTAGCATGTCGTAGTGATTAATAGGAAGGTTTGAGTATTCGCAAAATTAATATGAAGTTAGACGAGCAAAAAAATCGAATCGAGGAGTGACCTTTAAACTCAAATATCAGATCAATGTTACTACACATGTCCAACACACGGAAAACGACAATACAAACTTTGATCAATAGATGCATGTGCAGAATAACGTTTATAATGTGAGCAAATTCCCCATGAAAGTTGTCCTGGTGTACACTTATCCTGTAAGCAAATGACTTTCCCCGAAGCAACAAAACATACATTATTCGAACAATTAATTAATCAATTACAGGCAACTCAGAAACTTCCTCCAACGGAAAAAGGAAAGTAACTGAACGCAGAACTCTGTCAGCTCCGTCTTCAGTAAAACGAACTGAACTGAACTGAACTGAACCACTACGCCAGAAACACTTGTGTGTGATCTTAGTATACTCCTGGTTGTTTTCGTATGTTTATATTAGACTGTTCACAATAGCAATTAGTATTTATATTCTTCCAGTGATGAGTTGCATCATGTGAATAAAATTGTACAAACCTATTAAAAGCTTTATTAGTAGTAAAAACTGTATTTCACCATGGTAACCATCCTGCATGCATATGAACGCGATAAGCTTTGTTTTACAAATAGATAAATGTAATTGTTAATTAAATTGAAGGTATTTGTTAATTTTATTTCATCGAATAATTTGCTAGGCTAGTTTAATTTAATTAATGTGATTAATCTTACCAACACCTACATAAATATATGAACGCAATAGGATTGTTTTCCATATAGAGTAATGTAATTGTTAACGACGTGTTTTGTTAATTCAATTGAACAATTTGTGAGGTTAATGTAATTTTATTGGAGAATGTCTGAATTAATTGTAATTTAATTAATTCACTTTTTAAGTGAATTGTTCCGTGTCTAGTCACTGCACATCAACAATGTTCTTGTCGATCTCCTGAAAGCCTCATTGTTGATGGCATTGGCCATTCTCTTTGTTATTTGACGGTAGTGTGTTTCGCCCGCAAACATCCATGCACGCAGTCTACGTAGATCGAAGAAACGTTGGCGTCGGAGTTTTGTGAGAGGTTTCAAGAGAAGGTTCAAGCCTGAAAAAACCAGTAATTTAAGATATCAGCATGTAAATTGATGCCGGACATTAAATTCATATTACAATTTAACAGAGTCATGAGTAACACTCAAAACTATGACGATATCTGCAATTTGGTTTAATAAGATGATAATACAATTATTTTTACATATCCCAAAGTGTTATTTACCTGGATGGATTCCATAGTACGAATAAGAATTACGTGCTGAACGGATGATATCATCGTAGACGTGTGGAAGTTGGTAGTTTTCCTCGTCTCGCTGCGTTCTCAATTTGTTAGATATGTCTCGGTGGTCTGTGATGGCGGACTGGTTGATGGCGGACTGGTTGAAGGCGGACTGGTTGATGGCGGATTATGACTGTTTCTTTCCGTTCCTCGTCTATTGCTTTTTGGGTGCGTTCTAATAATCACCATTGTCCTTCTTGTTATCTGTCACATTGGTCAAGGTCAAGGACGGATAGCCGCAATATCGATATGGATACGGAAGACAGACGAAACGATCAACCGGGATGAGGCTAACAACATACTTCCACACTTCTACTATGACGTCATTCCACCAGGACGTCACTCTCTTTCATGTTGAGGAAGCCGTCGTGATTATCACGAAAATGAACTATCCTGAGAAATGATCCATTGTATCAGTTCAGACTTGGTCTTTCACATATACGTATATATATATATATATATATATATATACATACACATACATATAAATATATATATATATATATATATATATATATATATATATATATATATATATATATATATATACATAAATATATATATATATATATATATATATATATATATATATATATATATATATATATATATATATATATATATATATATATTTATATGTATGTGTATGTATATATATATATGTATGTGTATGTATATATATATATATATATATATATATATATATATATATATATATATATATATATATATATATGTATATAATCAATACATTGTGTCAGTTCAGATGCTGGTCTTTCACATATACGTGGTGACGACCGACACAGGAAACTAGTTTAGCTATATATATATATATATATATATATATATATATATATATATATATATATATATATATATATATATAATCAATACCTTTCTTTGTCAGAAGTGGCTTGTCTAAAGCGAGCGCATGTCATGAAACCGAGCCTGCACAAAACTGTCTTGAATAACTAGATCCATGTCAAATGTTGTACTATGGAAACACAAAGAAGATGACGCCTGATTGGGAAGCTGACCTTTTTGTAATGCTACAAGGATAAACCGTCGCGTAATTTTCATTCATTTTAGCCCATCGCGAATCAGGTTCGTTGATGTTGAAGTTTGTAGTGAGTAGTAATATGCGCAGGTGGTTTATAATGCAAGGGTGCGAAAGAATGGCCTTTGTTCGCTATATCGATATATTACTGACCAATATGTGAATATCCTTAGTCATAGTACTAAAGAGCCGGACCACTTGTATCCTTTTCGCCGAATTATGACCGGATCCGGTCAGCAGCAATGTAATAGTTTGTCCGACGGGTCTCGATTCATTCAATGGATAACAAAACACGGCGTGAGAAAATCAGGGAAACGTGTGTCACTGCGCTGTGGAAATATTCCATCTAGTAATGTGCAATATTTACAAGGGTTAGGCACTGCCTAATCTTTGGAGCAGCATAGCAGGTTGAGCATGTTGTTGGTCGGTCCCTTAGTAGTTGGCACCATGACATTCTCACACGCAACATTGCTATCAAGAAAGCAGTAAAAATAGATAGAAGTTCAAATAGAGTTCAAGATCCCGCTCCCCGTCTATGTTATATGGAAAGTTGCTTAAAAGCACGTATGAAGACACACCTTTTGGCTAGATCATTTTGTACGGCGCCTTGAGGTACGACCTTATAGATAGTACGGGTGTATTCGCTTTTATTTTCCTTTATGTTTTGCCTCATTGTAGTAAGCTTTGCAATAAGAGCTCCTCTGTGGGCATATGTTTAAAGCAGAAAATAATTAGCAAAGACGTATGTAACTCGTATGGCACATACTCATTCGCATAATTAATTATATTTGGCTTACATTTGATATTCGCTGTGCATTGTGCCTGCCCTTGCATTTCTCGTTACACTTCTTCCATTCACTCTTGCACTGGTCATGGTGAGATCTAACGCGAGACGTAGAGCAACGTCTTATGCATGTGTTGAAACATACTGAACACATATTCAAGCACACTTGGTAAACGCCGACTGCAGAGGGCTTGCTGGCGGAACACGACGTCACCAGTAAAGTCGTTGCGAGAATGATCATCATCTGAAATAACATGAATTTGTAAAATAAAAGACTGTGCAACTGTCTTAACGGGGTCGTCGTCGTCGTCGTCGTCGTCGTCGTCGTCGTCGTCGTCGTCGTCGTCGTCGTCGTCGTCGTCGTCGTCGTCGTCGTCGTCGTCGTCGTCGTCGTCGTCGTCGTCGTCGTCGTCGTCGTCGTCGTCGTCGTCGTCGTCGTCGTCGTCGTCGTCGTCGTCGTCGTCGTCGTCGTCGTCGTCGTCGTCGTCGTCGTCGTCGTCGTCGTCGTCGTCGTCGTCGTCGTCGTCGTCGTCGTCGTCGTCGTCGTCGTCGTCGTCGTCGTCGTCGTCGTCGTCGTCGTCGTCGTCGTCGTCGTCGTCGTCGTCGTCGTCGTCGTCGTCGTCGTCGTCGTCGTCGTCGTCGTCGTCGTCGTTAAATTGGAATATATTAATCATTATTTACATACATATACATACAACGAAGAGCAATTAAAATTATTCGAGAATTTAGAGACCTTAGTTATGAAATCCGCTAATTAAAATGTGGTTTGACAACTCTAGAGGCCAGGAGACTAAAAGGAGACCAAATAGAAGTGCTTAAAATAGTTAATGGTTATGAGGATATTGATAGGAATATGTTCTTTAAATTTAAAGAAGGTAGTAGAACCAGAGGACGCAAAGCAGCATTATTTAAGGAATTATGTAGGTAGGACACGAGAAAGTGCTCATTCTCACTAAGGGTGATAAATGAATGGAACAACTTGTCAAATTATTGCGCTAATGCTAGTAGTGTGAATATGTTTAAAAATATAATTTACATATATCTGATATTGGCGGGCTACATATAGATGATACAATTGTTGGACTCTCGATAAGCCAGTGGCTTCCTTGTCAACTTGACATCTGGTTGTTTGTTGTTTCGGATGGCAATATTGTTAAAACTTGCTAAACAAATACGTACACATATAGTATTCCTATACATGTGGTCGATTCTCATGAATCGCAAGCACATAGTGTTCGGGGTTCATGAACAACGGTGGGAGATGCCATCTTTGCTGTTGAATGCGTAGAGAAGACCGGGAACATTCAGGCTATACGTACCTTTACACAAGGTTGCCAGACGTTGTGTCTGTTCTTTGTAATAAAGAGTCTACTTTCCCGTGGTTTCTGTTTTTTCTTACGTTTTTCTAAACGTGTCATGCCTTTAACAATTACACATGCAAGCCCACACGAATTCCACTGTGATCGAACCGTCAAGTTTCAGGGATTGATATGATTCGTAAGTGTTGACGCCGGTTGACTATCTAAATATTTTATTTCCTTTGGCAAACGTTTGCTCTTGCAAATATTGACAGAGATAATAAATATCAAGTCCTGTTTGATCCCCATATGTACACTTTGAATATACAGCGAATTTGTGACGTAAGTGATGTCTATACCAAAATAAAAATGGAATTAAAGTCAGTGTTTTTTAACAACACATTTTAATGTTTATTAATTTAAATAGCACCATATTTATACAACGATATTCGTTGGTGTTATATATGTTAATAACATAAAATTAAAATTAAATAATGGTGTTCGAATAAAAATATACATATATAAAATCTACACAATGTACTATTTGGTGATATAAATAGTATAAATAGAAATAAACAATTACGATGATAGAATATAAAATAATATATATATATATATATATATATATATATATATATATATATAATCGAGACAACCATATAATATGGTATACAAATATAAAAAGATAACAGGTTAAATAGAGAATGACAGGATAAAACAATAAAAAAATTAAACTTTGTATATACAAAAATTACCGTACGCTATATTAAAATAGTGAGTACTTAGCTTGCTCCTAAAAACGTTAACATTGTTAACATTTCGTATATGTTTGGGTAGCGCCACAATGTGCAGAGAAAGGTATCCGACTGTCTTTCGCTCCGTCCATTAAGCACGTGATCACGAAACCATTAAACTGCCCTTAATTAAAAGGTGGTGGAGATTAATTTCACATACGTTATGATGAGTAGGTACTTTGAGAAAGGTATCGTTTTTAGTAGAATGACACATTTCGGAACCCATTTTCTCCAGCGTTGGATAATGCATGATTTACGTATCGCGAATTATCTGTCTCACGTGTACCCAGTATTTGAGCGAGCATCCATCCATTCATTGGTTGTAAACTAGAAGGACCACGAATTAAACATGCGATGTCAAAGCTTTGCAAGACTTACAGAGAAACGAAGGTGTTTAAAATAATTACAAAATGATTTACTAATTGATAGTTGATAACAAGTGATAATAATTGGTAATGCCAATTTCATTGCATGGATGCGAAATACGAAAAACCTGATCCCATTGAAATTTAAAATATTCCTTAAGGCTTTATTAAAAATTAACAAATGTACGTCAAAGTGAATGGTATATGGTGAAGTAGGCAGATGCAGCATAGTGAAAATAGTAGAAAAAAGAATGCCACACTTTTTTTTCAAGACCCACCAACATGTCTACTTTGTGCAACCAAAACATGAAGAAAATATACATCACACGATGTGCCAACGGTTCATGATTCAACCATGCAAACATGAATGCACACATCATGCCTACATGCATGCATACATACATACTTACATACATACATACATACATACATACATACATACATACATACATACATACATACATACATACATACATACATACATACATACTTTCTTACATACATACATGCATACATACATACATACATACATACATACATACATACATACATACATACATACATACATACATACATACATACATACATACATACATACATACATGCATATATACGTATACAAAATATATATACATACCATGTAAATTACATATAAATCACATAATATGCATGCATATAATTTAGCATTTGTCGGTTCATTGTTCACTGAACGATGATAACTAATACTGAAGCTATCATGATAAAAATTATCAATGTATTCCAGATAAGGAAACATACAATTACGTAGTATGACAATGATATACTTACGATTGTGAACTTCATGTTGTTGTTGTTGCTCGCTCGTCTAATTAGACTGCCTCAAGGCAGGACGATGAAACAGGTATGTATGGCTGTATACGATGAGTCGAATTCACAAGTGCTAGATAAACATTGCTAAGCTTAACCTTTGGGCAATCTTCGCGTTCAGTTCAACAAACCCGTGTATAATACGCTTGGGAACTGCGGCAATATTCAAAGTGTCTCATTCGGAAATTCGTATACATACTCTAAGACTCGATTGCCATCCAAATGGACAAGAAGCCAGTGGTGGCTTATCAAGAATCGTGCGTATTTATCTACTTGAAGCCCGCCCGCCTGATATATTTGTTAATTTAGTGTTTAATGTATTTCATTCGTATATCGTCTTCTGTGAGAATAAATATTTTCGAATATTATAATAGTGTTCTCCATAGTTCTTCTGTGATAGGCTACACATTGGGGACTATTTTGATATATTCTGTACAAACGTTTTTTTTTCAAAGATTACTTTACGGACTCGTTTTCTTCCAATAATTGTAATCGATCAGATATACTGCAAGCTCTCAACTGCCACTAGAGCTTGTACAGCAGATTTAATAATTAGTAATATATCATAACACCTACCATATTTCATAAGCTTTGCAAATTACAATCAAAACAAAGTACACCCAAACATATAAAACACATATAAGACAAACAACGGCAATTCTACTTGAAATGGTTGTGAATCTATACGTCAGTCAGCCAATATGGAAAACTCAATTAGAATATTCACTTAGATCCAAATATTAAGTATGAAAAAGTTGAAGGCATACTCACTCAGTTGTACATAAAAAGTTCAGTTGGATAAATTATATATAAAGACAAACTGTATATAAAATTAAAGCAGACTCCACACAGTGACACCTCTTACAATATCATATCGGTCACTAATATATATATATATATATATATATATATATATATATATATATATATATATATATATATATATATATATATATATATATATATATATATATATACATATATATATACATACATATATATATATATATATATATATATACATACATATACATATACATAGATACATACATATATATGTATATATATATATATATATATACTATATATATATATATATATATACTATATATATATATATATATATATATATATATATATATATATATATATATATACTCCAACTAACTGACACTCTTTTTGCAAACTTAGACAACAGAAAAATCCCCATATAAATTTTCTTAAATCTGTCAAAACCCTTTGATACCATAGATCACAATAGTTTATTTAAAAAGCTTGAACATTTGAGAATAAATGGGACTCCGTTAATTTGGCTAATGATTTACCTTAACTTAACTATCTCAACATTGTCCCGCAGGGGTCAATACTAGGTCCCCTATTATTTACTCCCCCTCTCTCTCTCTCTCTCTATATATATATATATATATATATATATATATATATATATATATATATATATATATATATATATATATATATATATATATATATATATATATATATATATATATATATATATATATATATATATATATATATATATATATATACCAATAGTAATATGTAAGAATATAATATTATCAGCGACAACATTAACACTGAAGTGAATCTTATCAGTGAATAGTTATCTCTAAACAAACTTTCTCTAAACACAAGTAAAACTAAATATATGTTGTTTCATTTTCCATAACGTCGTATTTCAGATAAAAATTAATGTTACAAATATAGGTCAACCCATACAGTGTACGTAAATAATTTTTTTAGGCACTGTTATTCAAGAAATATTAGACTGGACTCCACACATTGACATAATATCAAATAAAATATCACGAACATTGGGAGTGATGAATAAACTAGAGCACTTCCTACCGGGACACATTAAAGACTATGTATGATGATTTAGTCGTGCCACAATTCAACTACAGCGTTTTATTGTGGGTATTTGATACGAATATACTCTCCAAACTACCGAAAGGGGCGATCAGACTAATTTCCCGTAGTAAATACAACTCAATACGGAACCTGTAATGAAATCTCTCAACTTACTCAAAACTAGGCGTTTATCACATATAACGTCTTTCATTTGACAATTTTTATTTTTTTTATTTATGCAGTTCACTCAGCTGCATAAATAAATAGCTGGCCACAGACAGAATTGGTATTTCGAACGAATAGTCTTCGCGCAATAATTGCAGTGTGGCTGAATGAATGCTTCCCAGAGAAGTAGCGATGGCGTTGGAATTAACAGGTCTGCCAGAGGGTGAAGTGTGAAGTGCTTTGAATAGTCCCAAAGGACTGGATACCGCGCGATATAAGAACGTACTTTTTAATTTCTGGAATCAGCTTAGTTGCTCTGTGTTATTTCTAACGTGTATGTAAGTATATCGCTGTTGAGCTTCAACACAATAGAGGCTGTTGGATATGTGTGTCAGTTTGACTGATAATCAGATAATCAGTGCTGACAATTATGTTGGTTTGAATGTATTCACTATATTATAGTATAGTCTAATTGTACTTATGTGCTTTCGCAAGCAGTTGGCAATATGAATATGCAGGCCATTACACTAACTTCTAAAATGCAAAAATGGATTTCCGTTGTTTTGAATCTTTAACAGCACCATTGGCCAGTAGTAGCGGTTGGTACTATCTGGGTAGACGAATGCTCGTGGTGATTTTGGACCTCACTGAAGATGACAAATAGTTTATAACATTGCTGCACCGGAAGGTTTCAGTGTGTGATCACCCGGCTCTTGGAATATATTACATTTCAACCTTGCGATATGCAGTATTCCAAATGAGGCTATTCCGTTATGAAGATGAAATATTATATATTGTTGATGTTGATATGCCTTTATCCTAATCAACCAAAACTGCAATTTCACACTGCTCTCAAACGTTTATATCAGAACCAATTTACCTGTTACCCCTGCGTCATTATTTGTATGTACCTATGATAGTATATGTTATTTAAATGCATTTAACTTCTCCAACATTGAATAAAATCTGCCATATTTCAGACCATTTAGATAACTTGCTTAGATCGTTTTGTTTATCCACATTATCTATGACATTTCGAAACACTTTTGTGTCATCAAGAAATGTAAGCATTGTATCTGTTATATCATCTTCAAACTCACTGATACATATTAAGACAGAAATAGGTCCTGACACTGTTAATTGTAATACACCACCTCTCGCTCTACTACTACACTTTGTCTTCTGTTAGTCAGTCATGTTTCCATCCAGTAGATTATGCCACCATCTGTCTCTTTCTCCCCAATCTCATGGGCTTTCACAAGAGTGGACTCCCATGCCAGGACACGTTCGGTCACATCCTCTGTTATCACCGCTAGTAAACAAACTATCGGGTCATTCACTATATTGTCCGTGTTATTAAAAATGAAATTTTGATAAACATAACCGTTTTTTGTCATAATGTCCACATTAACAACTCTGCCATATTTCAATGTCTATCTGCAGTGTATGTTGTGGTCGGGTGGCATAGCGCGCAAGGTCAGCGTTAGTTTTTGGGAGATGTCGGATCAAACCTGGCATTGATCTGAATATTTAAGAAGAACAACAAATGAATGGAACAAATTATCTAGAGCGGGTTACGCATAAATGACAAAATATTGGACTCTCGATAAGCCAATGGCTTCCTTATCCACTTGCCATCTGGGCCTTTGCCTTAGATGGCAATCTTGTTAAATCTTGTTAACTCTCAGATGAGCTCTTTCGTTGTTTCTGTTGTTTTCCCTCTGTCTTCTCCTGCACATTCTGTCCCCAGCCTTACCACCTAAAACCCTGTTATCCTTTCCCATTTGTCAACACGTGATATGTATCTTTCCCTCCGGTCAACCGATTACCTCCTGCCCGCTTTCCTGCGCCACCTTTCAACCGTCTCCTTCCCTCCCTTTACTATCACATCCGTCTATACGCACCTTCTCTACTAAGGGAATCTCCTTGATGTCCCTCGCGACACGCCCCAGTTCTGTCGCCTCCGTCAACACACATTCCACTTCCTTTCATTCCATCCCCTTTGCACAAATACTTCAAAGCCCCATGTTACACCATGCAAACATGTAAGTATAACCTTTGTCCCCTTAATTGCACACCACGTTTTTTATCGTTGGAAATTGTCGCAGACGTAATCATGTGATCACGCATAATATATTGTGTCAGTCCAATGACAGCAGGAGACAGTACATATGTTCCCGGTCAATTAATGTGCGGATTAGCTCCCAAATGGAGCACCGTACAAAGTTGTTGCACCCATTCAGTACGAGGGACCTCTTTTTCAGCGGGGAATTCCGCGAGGCAGTCGGCACTGGGTTGCTCGAGATCCTCAAACAGCGAACAGGGGTCGTACGGTGGTCGCGGTGACGAGGTCGCGAGTAGCGCTCGAAGCACGAGACGGTCTTCGTTCGTTCGCAGGATGTGACCGAGCCATCTCCGTCTGTTCTCACAGCCTCCAAAACATCAAAGGAGCCTCTTCGTGCGTTGACCCCCGGGTTAATGTCTCAGAACATCCAGGCGTCGGTCCCTATCGTGATCATGTTACACGCCATTGACTAGTGCCATCATATTTCAGTTTTTGACTGGTATAAACGTTTTTTTTACAATACAATACAATACAATAGAGAAGACTTCTGTAGCACCAAAATCCTCAGAAAACCGAGCTCAGCAGCGCACCAATACCAAACTGTTAGGCAAATCTTAATCCAAATTCAATTCCGAATCATCAACAGTGATGGTGGTGCGCTGAGGAGTTAAGGAGGATAGGCCAGGCCAATAGGTAGGGTTTTTAGATGACGCCGAAATGTTGATACATCTTCATATGACTTAACACTGACAGGTCATGAGTTCCACAAAGTAGGTGCTGCAATTGAGAAAGCTCTAGTTCCAATGCTTGTCTTAATTCTGGGAATAAAAAGCAAATGCGAAGTAGATGATCGAAGCTACCGAGCCTTTCTTGCGGGGGTGAGCAGCGAATGTAAATATGCCGGTTGCCCGGATGAAAGTGCTTGATAGGTAACAGTGCATATCTTAAAAATAATGCGATGTCGAATCGGTAGCCAATGTAGGGTTTTAGAAGTGGTACCGAGTGTGAGAAACAAGGCGATTTAGTAACTACACTTGACAAGCAATTCTGCACACGCTGAAGTTTCAGATATCCTTGAGAGCAATATTATGATATAGGGAATTACATTAGTCAAGCCTACTGCTAACAAGAGAAGTTGCAATAGTTTTCGCAACAGAAAGAGGCAAATTTCGGCGGGTACGACGAATATCTCGAATGTGATAAAAATCACAAAATAGAAAATATTTTTAAAAATAATTCCTAAATTCCGTGCCGAGGCTGTCGGTGCGAAATTCTGGTCCAGGATAGGTGTCGGGAAAAAACATTCGATTTTATCACGCTGCCTCTGTGTACCAATGATGAGAAATTATGTTTTATCCGTATTTAGCTTTAATTTACTGTTATTCATCCAGTGGAAGATGTCCTGGAGGCAACACCTGAGTTGGTTAAGGGAATGGTTAGTGTCAGATGTAGCCAAAGAAATATAGATTGTAGATATTTGCATAAAGGTGGTGATCCAAGCTATGACTTTGGATAACTGAGCTTAACGGAGTAGTGTAGAGAGTGAAGAGAAATGGTCCAAGAATAGAACCCTGAGGAACACCACACGAAGTAGGAAGTGATGTTGAGAGGCAGTCAGCTATTTTAACTCTTTGCTGTCTATCAGTTAGATATGAAAACCAGCTCAGTGCTGTGCCAGATACACCATACCACAAAGACCGATACACCATACCTCAAAGACAGATACACCATACCACAAAGACAGATACACCATACCTCAAAGACAGATACACCATACCTCAAAGACAGATACACCATACCACAAAGACAGATACACCTTACCACAAAGACAGATTCACCATACCTCAAAGACAGATACATCATACCACAAAGACAGATACACCATACCACAAAGACGGATACACCATACCACAAAGACGGATACACCATACCTCAAAGACAGATACATCATACCACAAAGACAGATACACCATACCACAAAGACAGATACACCATACCTCAAAGACAGATACACCATACCACAAAGACAGATACACCATACCACAAAGACAGATACACCATACCTCAAAGACAGATACACCATACCACAAAGACATATACACCATACCACACAGACAGATACACCATACCACAAAGACAGATACACCATACCACAAAGACAAGTGTTTAATAAGAATAGAATGATCGATAATATCAAAAGCAGCAGATATCTAGCAGGGTAAGGGCTGTTACTTTCCCTTTGTCCATATTTAGGGTTACATCATTATGCACTTTTAAGAGAGCAGTCCCTGTAGAGTGAAACTGTTTGTATGCTGATTGTGATATATTAAATAAACCATTTAACCTGATGTGAGACCTTAGGCGGCTTGCAACAACTCTTTCAAGTATTTTAGAAATAAAGCTAAGGTTAGAAATAGGTATGTAACTGTTTAGGTACTCCTTAGGCAGAGATGTCTTTTTAAGAAGTGGGCTGACCTGCACTTGTTTAAAATCATCTGGAAGCATACCTGAGCACAGTGATGCGTTTATTATATTTGTTATTGGGTTAACCAATGAATCAAGACATGCTTTCAATAGTGTTGTATGTAATGGATCGAGATCACATGACTTGTTTGGAGAGGACATGATTATTTTTTTCACTTCTTCAACAGTAGCAAGCGTGAAAGCAGCTAGTGGAGAATTTATTAGAGGCAGATCCACGTTTACACGATTTGAAGCATGATCTGAAAACGTAGAACATATAAGACGGACTGTGTCCCTGAAATAATCATAGAAAGAGTCACACAAAGGCTTTAATGAAACATGTTTAGGTAAAGATGGTGCATGCAGTATATGTAGAATTTGATTTATGCAATTCCAAAGATGACGTGGAGTTTCAGAGTTATTTGAAATCATACGAGTATGATAATCCGATTTAGCTTTAGCCATTTGTATATTGCAATAGTGACACTGTTTGGAATAGCGTGATCTGTCCAAAGGGGAGCGTGTTGTTCGCCACGCACGCTCAAGATAATGTCGGCGCCTCTTCGACTGAAGAATTTCAGGAGTCATCCACGCACATGGTGCTTTTTGTGATACTGATTTGGAGGTTATTGGTGCATGTTTGTTCAGTAAAGTCTCAAGGATATAATGGTATTGTTTACAGAAGCCAAACAGATCTCCTATCGGCTTTCTGACAAGATCTGATTTAAGAATATCACCAATAAAGGCAGCACTGTCAATCTTATGAATGGGTCTGTAAAATATCCTGCGTTTTTATAATATCGTTGTTCTGGATATTTTGACATATACAATGACAGTGTGGTGATCTGCTAACCCATCCACAACTTTAAGTGCCTGGATTGTGTCACAGGTTGATCGAGGTATTACGAGGTCGAGCCAGTGGCCATGGATGTGTGTTGCAAAAGTGACATGTTGTTTTAAATCAAATGCCGTCAAAATGTCACCAAAGGTAGTAGTTACTGCTGATGATGTATCCAAATGAAGATTAAAATCATCAGAGACGTTAATTTCCGAGCGCAAGGTTACAAAATTTTCCAGCACTTCCTGGAATTCTTCATAGATTTTAGTTGGCTCTCCTGGAGGACAATAAAGACAAATAAAATGTGCTGAGAAAGAAGAATGCGGGATTTCAATACAAATGGACTCAAAACTTGAATATTCAGGGATAGAACATATATTAAATGTAAAACGTTCTAACAGCAAAACCCGACACCCCCACCTCTTCCAACTGAACGTGGTCGATGGTGGAAAGTGTAACCGGAAGGAGAAATGTCAGCCATACATGCAACAGTGTCATGTGGTCTGAGCCGTGTTTCTGAAACAGCCAGAATGTCAACATTATCTACGTGTATGATCAGTTCTTCTTTAACGCTTTATTACAATTCATGTTTCATATTCAGATTTAGTGACATACATGTAACAGTTTTCGTTGAGTGGCTTGAAATAGATAGTCGTTGAGTGGCTTGAAAAAGATAGTCATTGAGTGGCTTTAAGTAGATAGTCATAACAATTCCGCTTCATTTTGAGGAGGACAAGTCAGACAAGCAGCAGTTTATAATATTGCTGCTGGATGAGTGCAGCACTATTAGTGACTTGCCTCCAGATGATTCGTTGGAGACACAGGGGATGGCCCACAACACAATCCACAGTACATGAACAAATGTATATATGTCAATGGTACTATTGAAATATAGGTGCAAGTCGCATTTGATTGTTTTGTTAGCATTCACCAGATGGCGCCATCATCCATACTTGCGGGTGTTTAGACTGAACGATCAGTCGTCACACACCATCTAAGACCACTCTCACATACTCGATGGACGGACACGTCATGTCATGATCTGAATCAGTGTCCCATCTCATGCCCATGTCCATGAATGGCTCCTCAAAACACAAAAAGTAACAATATCCATGCATTTGATCTTAGGAACAACATGTATATATTCGACCTATTCGCCATCTGACGATTAAACATATGCTATTCCGCGTAGAGACTATTCATTCACACAGACGTGTCACGTACGTAATATTCCACATTGCTTCACGTGAACTGATTTGATCCATAACTTCATGGAATCGCACTGATTATTTGCATCGCCGTATTAGACATAAAAGCGGCATTATTTTTAAAACGACGTAATCAATCAGTAGGTATATGGTTCACTGAAAGCATTCTCATCAGATCGATTATATTTTATGCTTTGGGAAACTAAGTTATTTTTGCACGTTCCGGCACAATATGCGTTTCGTCTCTGCCTGTAGACGTCCACGAACGCGATCACCGTTGATGGAAGATCTATGGAAGATCTTTGGAGCCGGAGCTTGTTGAGAGAAGGTTCAATACCTGAAAAAGTCAAGTGTTTTAGAAGTGTGCTTATGAATTAGTTGAAGATGTAATTGTAATTGAGTTCCGAATATGTACGTATGCAAACATGACTCAGCAGGGCCAATGGTGGGTACTTTTGCAGTCGGGCCGGTTGCGTCCGTCAGATTGTCAGCAAATGTGGCCTGTGGCTTTTGGCATGTAGCCCTCCGATATCGTAATTTTGACCACTTTTTGTATTTTCATACATAACAAATGTTTCCCTAAATATCATCCTGAATTTATAAATAGCAACTGAACCGCTCCGTTGATGTTTCTGTCCGAGCTGTACATTCAGCCAAACATGGCGTTTACATTAGCTGCTACTGCCACCTGGCGAGTTATAAAGAGTCCACCTGACGACGGGATAACCTATATACACGATCGACCTGCCGCGGATAGGAACGTCAATAAAATGATGTGTCATTTATTATTTTAGTGTATTGTTTCAGAGTGTTTTGCAGAGTAAATTGTTATGTAATATTTGCTTAACCGCATTCTAATCGTTTGGTTCGTTGACATAAAACTACTGTCAGGTACGTCCTTGATATATGTAAAGATCAACTTTCAAACTCATCGTTAAAATGTCGAAATGTCACTGTCAACGGAATATACTGGTAAGCAGATGTGTATATATTGCACTTGTAAGTTGGAGACATCCTACACCGCCTGGACACATTGTGTCAGGCCAGGTACACACTTTTGAATATTATATTATTGTGTGAACTTTTAATTTGAAAAACCTGATTGCAGAAAGGGGTGGGGTCAGCAGTAGGAAAGGGAATAGAAAAAGGGTGTGAGAGAGGATGAGTTGTAAACATATACACAATGTTGTTTATACATGATTGGTTGCGCCCTTTGGCAGCACTGCCTTTCATTTATCTTCGCATATTGTGAACTTTATTATTATTCCCTTCACCTTCTCCCTCGACCGGACGGTCGTATTGATGCCACTTCCACAGTATTCGCCAGCTTGGTATGTCTTCTGCTGCGCGTAGTAGAGTCGGTAAGCTTTTTCTTCGTCCATTCCTGTGTATTATCCGGCCAGTTGTTCCTCGGACGGCTCCGTCTTCTCTTGCCCTCCAGGTTGCAAGATGGTATTTGGTGTTGTGTCCGGTAACGTGGCACAAACCACAAGAGATTTCGTCGTGTTGTTGTTTCATCGCAGATGTGGAGGGAGGAGGAAGAGGAGGAGGAGGAGTAGAAGGAGGAGGATGGATTCTGCGAGTGCTCTGTGGAGCGTGAGCTTGGTTTGGAATATGATGTATCTGCTCTTCCAGATGATGTGTATTCTGTGACGATTTGTGACTTGTTTACAAGATCGTTACACTTTATGTGTAAATAAGGGAAACAGAGCAAGATAAGCCTCGTTCTATTATGCAGGTACAAGCCGTGCAACACTCTAAAAAAAGGATCAAAACCATAAGTCATCAATACCCTTTTTCCCACAAACGGTAGGAGACTGGAATAAATTATCATTAATCATTGCTAACGTATCAAATATCAACAACTTCAAACAAGAAACGTTGATACATCTACGCATCCAGAAAGGCCAATTTAATTGTTACTAGCTGGTCAAACCTACGCGCCCATTTGCTTCTCGTGTAGCTCTTGAGAGCGTTGAGAATATTGGTTCAGATTCAGAATCAGAAGTCTTTTCAAGAATTGCACAAACGTCAGCCTCGCCTGCAAGGCTGGAACTACTTTGGAGGAACAACATCATAACACTGCATACCAAATTAAGGCTTTCACGGGTGTTGGTTATATTGGTCTTCATCGAGACATAGACACTAACAGCAGAACTTAAAGGAAGAATACAATCAATGCAGATGAGATGCTATCGTAATATCTTGCATATGCCGTACACGGATGATGTCACAAACGAGGAAGTACGCATTACAATCAATAAAAAGATGAAATGTTTGGTATGACCATATCACACGGTCCAGTGGCATAGCAAACATTGGAACATTGGACGGGTAATATAAAAGAGTGGGCATATCTCGATTTTTATGAGACGCAAGTTGCAGCAATGGACTAACAAAGGTGGAGACAGATTGTCAGATCGTCATCAGAGGTGCCTCAACGACCACCCATACTTACGGAATAGGTGAGATGACGTGAGGTAGACAAGGCGCCATGCGATAGGTTACTCAGCAACTTTGCTACACAACAATGGGTTCTGCCACAAAACTGTATGGAACGAATCACTGTTCAGTGGACTAAACAGACACGGTCGCGAGAAAACAGAGAGAAGACGGTTGGACATACTATTAAACTCCTGATAACTCGTTCCCGTAGTGCTAGCTTTGACACAGCGCACACGACCAACCAACTACATGATGCAGAGCGAATGTTCGCAAAGGGCGCCAACAACATCTGAAGTTGCAACATCCGTGTAATAGACATTAACAAGAAAGCACTAACTATTCGGACCAAACGTAACCACGACTGAGTAGCAACAAAATGGAGACGGGACTGACATGGTGCAGTGTTCATGAACTATGATCTAAACAGATATACGTGCGGGTGTATATCCCGAAACTTTACAAACTATGTAACATGCTCAACTGTTATAATATTGTTCAACATCTACACACACACACACACACACACACACACACACACACACACACACACACACACACACACACACACACACACACACACACACACACACACACACACACACACACACACACACACACACACTCACACACACACACACACACACACACACACACACACACACACACACACACATACACACACACACACACACACACACACACACACACACACACACACACACACATACAATCACACACACACATACAATCACACACACACACACACACACACACACACACACACACACACACACACACACACACACACACACACACACACACACACACACACACACACACACACACACACACACACACACACACACTCACACACACACACACACACACACACACACAATCACACACACACACACAATCACACACACACACACACACACACACACACACACACACACACACACACACACACACACACACACACACACACACACACACACACACACACACACACACACACACACACACACACACACACACACACACACCACACACACACATATATATATATTTATATATATATATATATATATATATATATATATATATATATATATATATACATATATATATATATATATATATATATATATATATATATATATATATATATATATATATATATATAAATATATATACATGTATGTATATATACATATATTTGTATATATATATATATATGCATATATATATATATATATATATATATATATATTTATATATATATATATATATATATATATATATATATATATATATAAATATACATGTATGTATATATACATATATTTGTATAATGAGTAAACGCCACCCTAATATGAAACAATCAAACTGTACAAATTAACATTATTGTCATCAATTAACGTTACTGTACATCATCATTACACCAGGTGACCATTTTTCGCGTATGCGTCTGAGTGCGTTTGTGTGTGCGTGCGTGCTTGCGTGCGTGTGTGTCTAAGTATTGCGCGCGTGTATGCATGTGATGTTTGCTTGTATCTATTGGGCTATTCGCCATTTGTAAAACGAGAATGTGCTGTTCCTACAGTAAGAGGAGAGCTCCTGTGTCGGTTTGATTCTAAAATAATTATGGACATGTCGAAGAATATTCGCACGAAAGTGTGAGCAATTGCATAAATGTTCGTCCCTCTCAATACAAAAGTAATACCCATTCACGCATATAATGTTGTATGGCTTACCGTTTGCCTTTTCTCCACGGATTGAATTTGTTCTTGCATTTGTCGTTGCAAATCTTCAAATCTTTTTTGCAGTTTTCAACGCCAGATGTAGGACAACGTCTGATGCAAGAGTTGAACTGTTTTTTACACATATCCATGCACGATCGGTAAACGGAGGCAGAGCGCCTGCCGCTGGAACACGGCCTCACCATCAAAGCGGTTGAGAGAAGGATTAGCATCTAAAAGAATATGAATGGGTTAAATATCGATTCGTGACAACAGTTTTGACGTGGTGGCAGGCAGCCATCGTCGTCGATGGTGGCGGACACGTCAGTGAACGAATTTGTTTACATAAAGACATACATATATACATACATACATACATACATACATACATACATGCATACACACACATACATACATACATAATACATACATGCATGCATGCGTACGCACGTACACACATATATACATACTTACATACAAACCATAAAGATAAAACGACTTATGCAATGCTGGTAACATAAACAGAAACATTGCATAATGTGACACTGACATACTTACGATATTGAGCTTCATGTTTCTTGGAAAGCCTTAACGAGGGGCCACAGAATATGTGTATGTTTGTTTGGCTACGATTAGTTAAACCTCGTCAAGCCTTTGACATTGTTCGCGTTCAACAAACCGGTGATATCGTATGCGTCCAGCAAACCAGTGCTCACGCTTGAGAATTGCAGGTAACTCCCGTACATATCAATCGATGATTCGTAGTGTTAAGTATAATGTAAACATGTACTCATTATTTTTTCACTGAACGCATGATTGTTATATTTGGAGGCGGTCACACACGTAAACTATGTTGTTCCCGGTCATGGTCCAAGACATTGTCAATTTGCAACATATTTCAGTTTTCGAGGCTTTGCGTTACATTATCTACAGTGATGACCATTTTCTTAAACTAGAAAGCGCCCCTTGTTAAAATCAATGATTTATGTTACTGTGAGATTTTAATCAAATGTAATTTTATGCAGCGGTTTGTGTTGAGCTGCTTTCGGTTTATAAAGGACAAATGGATAGAAAAAAAAATATGTCATAAACATGAGAGAGCATTAATTTAGGCATCCATTCGCAGTTAACGTGCACATGTCTATGGTCTTTCCAAAATACTTTCCCTATCCCGCATACTTTGAAATTGTGCAATCATGCATACACTGGTTATTAATATATCGTCGACAGTGGATGGGACAGTGTTGCGTCATTTCAATCCGACAGAGTTTGACATATTGACAGAGACAAGAACAAAAACATAAACAGAAACAGAGAAAGAGGGAAAGTAAGCGGTTGACAATGAGAGACAGTCAATACCGATCATGGGCATGACGTCACTCTTCTCTCCGATCACACGACAAAGTTACGAGATTTCACCAAGGATGAAATTCGTGAGTTTTTAACGTTTTCATTTTCATTTCAATTAATGTTTGACCAAACATTAAGTATTGTAATAATGTTTCTGATGATTTCACAAAAAACAACAAACAAAAGGTACACAAACGAGCTAGCATGTTCCAGTGGATACGAATTGAGGAAGGACCTTGAAGCGGGGTCCACTGTCCCTTTATATACATACCCGGGCATACACGACTTACTGTTCACGCAAATAACTTTCGACGCAGCGTTGACTATAACGGGTTTTCAAAACATTGATGCACGCATTATGAAAAACACCTGTACAAAAGTGTCGAAATCTACAGTAGTGCAAAGGTTCCTACAATGAACTCGGCTTAACAGAATCACTTCGGACCGAAGCAATTTCATTACATTAAGTGGCTGATTCACTTAAGGAGACAGAGGCTGCGGCGGATTTTTTTTTTTTAATGTTAGAGAACTGAAACTTGGTGGAAATGATCTTAGTGGGTCAAGGTAGGTACAATTTGAATTTGTTTTTGGACATATGGGTGCCATGGAAATGGCAGCCATTTTGGGGGGGACCCATTTTCATGCAAATCCCCAAAAACAATACACATTGCTACAACATTCAAAATGTTCTACATGTATTGTAAATGCATGTACCTACAAACTGTCAAGAGGAATTTTTACTCTCCAAACAGTATATGTCAGAAATGTTTTTTGAAAACTAGATAAATTTTCCGATTATTTAGATAGGGTGCATGAATTTGCAGGGAGGTAAATTCGAAACATGGATAGATATACAAATTCCCTCTTGACAGCTTGTAGTGCATGTCTTGGAGTATTTGTATTTCAAATTTGGAGTAGATATGTCTTACGGTTTTCTCTCGGGATCCGCATGAAATTTATGTATTGAATAAAAACAGAATTCTGAGAAAACAGCAAAACAAACTTTTGTGTTTATCTGTATACACTTTTTGACTATTCATGTGGTTTTTGACTATTCAAATGTGTGCATACACCTTTTCTTACAATTCATATGTTTGAAATACACCTTTTTGACAAAATATGCAACATAATCTGATGATATAGCAAGCTCTTCTTCATTTAAGTGGAAAGGGGGCGGCAGTATTCGCGGACAAACTTTCAGCAGCAGTAGATAGCGACTTGGGTACAATGACAAATGTTTTTGGAAGTAAACATTCTTTAAACTAGAAGTGCAGGGGGGTTACCTAGAGGTGTCTCAAGCAGAACAAGAGGCCACTAGCACAGATAAACCAATATCAAATCATCCGAAAAACATCTCTGAAAAAGGTTATATATGCGTATGTTTAAATGCAAGGAGCATAGTAAATAAGAAAAACGAATTAAACATTATGGTAGAAGATATTGACCCTCACATAATTGGTATAACTGAATCATGGGCCAACATAGATATTACAGATGCTGAATTAGGACTGACAGGATACGTAATGTTTAGGAAAGATCGAATAGGAAGAAGGGGCGGGGGAGTTATTTTATATGTTAAAGAATCTATTCAGGCTTATGAAATAAAACTAGAAAGGGAAGCAGATTGCGATGAAGCTGTTTGGTGCAAAATTGTTTCAGGAAATTCAAAATTAACTATTGGATTAGTTTACCGAAGTCCAAACATAAACGAAGAGGACAACACAAAA
Organism: Lamellibrachia columna; assembly: GCA_963662155.1. NCBI lineage: Eukaryota > Metazoa > Annelida > Polychaeta > Sabellida > Siboglinidae > Lamellibrachia > Lamellibrachia columna. The sequence continues at coordinate 12,106,194 of OY759271.1, read as the reverse complement.
ATAAAAAACGCTATAAAGGAAGTTAGTAAAGGGGAATGTATCATAATGGGAGATTTTAACCATGGACACATACAATGGAATTCTCTAGAGAGCACAGGGATTGAGGATCAACAATTTCTATGTTTAATCCAGGATAGCTTTCTTACTCAGCACGTACTAGAACCAACCAGGGGAGAAAATGTATTAGATATAGTTTTGTCATCACAAAAAGAATTAGTGGACAATGTAAAAATATTTGAACCATTGGGTAATAGTGACCATAATCAAATACATTTTGACATCAATGTAAAATCAGAAAGTAAAAATAAGAAAACGTACAAGAGAAACTTCCACAAAGGTAACTACAAAGATATGAGAAAATACTTAGCACAGCTAGATTGGAATAACATGCTGATGAATAAGACCGCAATTGAATGCTGGAACATTCTTAAATATGAAATTGAGAGTATCATCGATAAATTTGTTCCCTTCCGAAAACAAGGAAAACGGTGTAGAAAGAAACATTTGTCAAAAGAGGCTATTAGAAAAATAATGCTAAAACAAACTATGTGGAGGGTTTATAGGCGTACCAGAAAGGAAGAAGACTATGCAAAATACAAAGAGGCACTTAATGCAGCTACAACTGAAATCAGACAATCTAAAAGAAGCTATGAGCAAAAACTGGCATGTAACATAAAAAATGACAGCAAGAGTTTTTATGCATATGTCAGGAGTAAACAAAACGTACAAGACAAGGTTGGACCTCTAGAAGACAGTGCTGGAAATATAATATCACAGGGGTTTTTAATGGCGGAAGACCTAAATGGTTACTTCAGTTCAGTGTTTACCAAGGAAGATATTAGTTCATTACCAGTTGCTGATGCTAAATTTCAGGGGGCTAAATCTGAATATTTAGGACCGTTAGTTGTAACTCCAGAATTGGTAGCTAAGAAAATAAGGGCAATGAAGGATAACAAATCACCGGGAGTGGATGGGATTCCTCCAAAATTACTAATGGAAACAGTAGATCAAATCAGTATACCACTTGCAAGAGTATTCAACTTGTCATTAAAAGAGGGAGTTGTTCCGTTTGAATGGAAAGAAGCAAACATCATACCATTATTTAAAAAGGGTTCGAGAAATAAGTCAGAGAATTACAGACCAGTGAGTTTAACGTCAGTGATTTGTAAATTATTAGAAAGGTTAATTAAAGACCATATGGTGGACTTCCTCGTTAAGCATAAATTATTAAATTCATCTCAACATGGATTCCTTAAAGCAAGGTCATGCTTAACAAATATGTTATGTTTTTTGGAAGAAATCACTAAGTGGATAGACGTGGGATCGCCAGTAGATATTATCTACTTAGATTTTCAGAAAGCTTTTGACAAAGTGCCACATCAAAGATTGCTACTTAAATTAAAAGCCCATGGTATCGGGGATAGCATAACTGACTGGATAGAACAATGGCTGACTGACAGAAGACAACGAGTTGTAGTAGATGGAGAAGTTTCAAATTGGAAATCGGTTTTGAGTGGGGTACCTCAAGGGTCAGTACTAGGACCTATATTATTCTTAATTTATATCAATGACTTGGACGACAGTATAACAAGTAACGTACTGAAATTTGCGGATGACACAAAACTGTTTAGAAAGGTTAATACTGATGGTGATAAACAACATTTACAAAACGATCTAGACAGATTAGTGAAATGGTCTGAGAAATGGCAGATGCTGTTCAATTTTGGGAAATGTAAATGCCTACATACAGGACATGGGAACTTGAATGTAAACTATAAAATGGGAGATACTGTTATGGGTACTACTGTAAAAGAAAAGGACTTAGGAGTTACAATAAGCGCTGATATGAAAGTTTCAGAGCAGTGTGGTATTGCAGCTTCAAAGGGTAATCAAATTCTTGGATTGATTAGAAGAAACATAACATACAAGGGAAAAAAGTTAATTATACCTCTTTATAAAGCAATAGTTAGACCTCATTTAGAATACTGTATACAAGCATGGAGACCATATCGTAAGAAGGATATAGATACGCTTGAACGCATACAAAGGAGAGCAACTAAAATGATTCCAGAACTTAGAGACCTTAGTTATGAAGAACGCCTGAAAGAATGTGGTTTAACAACTCTAGAGACAAGGAGGTTAAGAGGAGATCAGATTGAAGTTTTTAAGATATTGAATGGGTATGAAATTATTGATAGAAATATGTTTTTCTCACTCAAGAAGGATAGCAGAACTAGAGGACATGAGGTAAAATTAGTAAAGGATCAATGTAGATTGGACATCAGGAAGCACTCGTTCTCACAGAGGACAATAAATGAATGGAACAAATTGTCTACAGATTGTGTAACTGCTAGCAGTGTGAATATGTTTAAAAACAAGGTTGACACATATCTCAGGAGGGCGGGTTATAAGTAGGTGAACATTGTTGGACTCTCGATAAGCCAATGGCTTCCTTGTCCACTTGCCATCTGGGCCTTTGGCTTGGATGGCAAATCTTGTTAAATCTTGTTAAAGAGTGGTTGGCTCTGAAAAGAGCCGTTTTTTGTGTGTTGGCTCTGAAGAGAGCCGTTTGTTTTTTCACGAGTCCCTAAAACTCTCCGGAGGAATAGGATGGTCCACCTTCAGCTTGCGTAAGCATATCTTGCTGGCGAATCCGGTGAAGACGTCGACGTTCACGTTTCTTCTTCTCTTGCGCGTCAGCCTTTCTTTGCAGCATTGCAGTTCTTTCTCGGTCCTTCGAACGTGTCAGTTTCACTTGGGCTTCACCAAGCTGAAACATCAGGGCAGCTGTTGTTTCTGCCACAGTCTTCTCTGTTCCCTGGTTGAACTCACTGACGGCGATGGCAGCGCCAGCCTCAACACGCAGTTTTCCGAGGTAGTCCGTCTTGAGGCACTTCCGCCAGATGACCGAATGCAGACTTTCGTTTCGGTTCTGCGTCTTCACTCTGAGGCAGCGACGGAGAAGGTTCTCATCACCAAGCACGTAGACTGGTTTCACGAAGCGACCGACTTCCCGTGACAGTGGTGTGCCAACGTTGTCCTCATGCCGCCCTGGTCGTTCACCCTTTGCAAATGCACGCTGGTAGAAGCACCAGCTTGAAATCCCAGCTGGGCAGCGATCGTGGTGTGGGTCGTCATCAGTTGACAGCGCATGGAGGAATGTGGCAAACACTGCAGTTCTCATGCCGTCCAGATCGTCTGGGTTGCTACGTATGGCATTACCATAGTACTTCGTCAGTTTGGTGATCGCAGCAGCTGTCAGCTTTCCGTGGCCCCTTCCACCAGTGGCCCCTTCCTGTCGACCCTCGGCTGCAACTTTCCTCAAAGCTGTGCCCATCCTCTTCGACACGTGATTTATGCACTCTTCTTTCGTGACCTGGCAGTCATCTCCGTAGACATTGAGGGACACCAAGTGGTTGTATGTCTTCGCGTCACCATCTGACAACACAGTGACGTAGCGGAAGCCGTTTCTCTGCTCTGAGCGGCGCCACAAGATCTCTGCAATCTCAGCATCCATTGCACCGGCAGTGCCCTCAAAGTTTTTGTAGCAAACATGGTTTGCCTTCCATGTTCGGTAGTCGTCTGTGCTTTTGTCCATGTGTTCCCTCACAGTGGTGCAGCCGTGGCAGTACAGGCTCAGTACAGTGTAGTCGATCACAAGGCAGGTGATCAAGTCGATCACACTGCCAATGCCATAGTAGGATTGGTGTCCTCGTGTCATCCACGATGCGTCGTACGACACGTTGAAGTCTCTCACATCCTCTGGAGGGATACCAGACAGCTCAACATATGCTTGCCTCACACAAACAGCAGCATCGTTGAGACAATTGGTCACTGTGTCCACAACTGCTACAGCTACCTGTTTCTGGTGTCTGGCATATGTCTTCTGGTGGATGCAGGGTGAATCCAGCCACCAACAAATCCGTCGTAGCCCAGAAAATCCAACACCACAGTCCGTGGTGCCTGCCACCATTCTCCTCGTTGTGGCAAATGGAGACCGACTGCCACGATTACCAATCCTGCCTGAAGACAGTGTCTCACTGCAGACATGTCCACAAGTGGTGCACTCAGTGCGGAATCCAACGACAGGGCCCTTGCTTTTGTCGATGACAACAACTGTCAAGTCTCCCTGGCAAACTGGGCACGGAAGGTTCTCCACGAGTTTCTTCAACGAGGACACTTGAACAAAGAGACAACTGTCGTCTGTCACGGGTTGTCGAGGTTCACCGTCATCGGCAACATCTGGCTCATCTGTCTGTGACGAGGACGCGATCGAGGGTTCGCTAACGGAATCGTGATCGTCAGCTCCAGCACAAACGTCTATTTCGCCAGGTTCAGCGACGCCACCTTCCACGACGACCACGCTGCCACTCGAGGCAGTGCCGCTGCCGCTAGCCACGGCAATATCGCCGGCAATGTTAGTCGATTTTTGCCGCTGTTCTCGCGCATATTTCATCTGTGCTAGCCGAGTTCGCTTCCTCGTCCCATACGCTTTCTCGTAGACTGTTTTACTCCACGATCCGTTGGCATCTTGACTAGAAATCGCGTACTAATAACTGTGAAAATCGTTGAGGAAAAACAACGGTCGCCATATTGAATCGCTCTGTTGTTACGCCGAAGAAGTCGAAGGTCGGTCATTAGCCAATCAGAATCGAGAGGGTGCGGATCTGCGGAGCATTGTGCCATATAAGGAAATTTCCGTACGGATACAGCTCGCGTTCTAACGCCGATTGGCTGCATACTAATGAGCATTTACCGCTGGACATAAGGCTGCCTTGTAGCCGGGAGAAAGAGCTAAATTTAGATATCTAACATGACAGCCTCCAGTAAGGCAAAGTACCGGTAACTAAGGAGTGAAATACGCATAATTTCTGCATTTGTTAGCAAGACAAAGGAACTCTCGGCAACACTGGTGATCAAATAAAGCATTTTATTCACATATAGACACATCAATGTGAACTTTTTGAATTAGAAGTTAAAGATAAGATGTTTTTGTAGTGAAATACGCTGAAAACGAAATTTCACTAAAAATCATAAAAAAGTCAAAAATCCCAACCAATATATCTGATTCAACTAAGCAGCTGATTTTGTTTTCCCTAATTCAGTTATGCGGAATCCACCGTATTGAGTTGGAATGCAAATTTATGTGAACAAATATTTGCCATTGTCCGGTAGATGTGAATCATAGTGAAGTCGACAAAGATTATGATACGTTTTTGATAAAAACAATTTCAAATGAAGATGATCAATATAATACCAATGAGTGATATGATGTGGAAACGGTAAAGAACTGTCGAGCTCTGGCTGCGAGAACCGTTGAATTCTGGCTGCGAGAACCGTTGAATTCTGGCTGCGAGAACCGTTGAATTCTGGCTGCGAGAACCGTTGAATTCTGGCTGCGAGAACCGTTGAATTCTGGCGGCGAGAACCGTTGAACTCTGGCAGCGAGAACCGTTGAATTCTGGCTGCGAGAACCGTTGAACTCTGGCTGCGAGAACCGTTGAATTCTGGCTGCGAGAACCGTTGAATTCTGGCTGCGAGAACCGTTGAATTATGGCTGCGAGAACCGTTGAACTCTGGCTGCGAGAACCGTTGAATTCTGGCGGCGAGAACCGTTGAACTCTGGCAGCGAGAACCGTTGAATTCTGGCTGCGAGAACCGTTGAACTCTGGCTGCGAGAACCGTTGAATTCTGGCTGCGAGAACCGTTGAATTCTGGCTGCGAGAACCGTTGAATTCTGGCTGCGAGAATCGTTTAATTCTTGCTGCGAGAACCGTTGAATTCTGGCTGCGAGAACCGTTGAACTCTGGCTGCGAGAACCGTTGAATTCTGGCTGCGAGAACCGTTGAACTCTGGCTGCGAGAACCGTTGAACTCTGGCTGCGAGAACCGTTGAATTCTGGCTGCGAGAACCGTTGAATTCTGGCTGCGAGAACCGTTGAATTCTGGCTGCGAGAACCGTTGAATTCTGGCTGCGAGAACCGTTGAATTCTGGCTGCGAGAACCGTCGAGTTCTGCAAGAACCGTCGAGTTCTGGCTGCGAGAACTGTCGAGTTCTGCGAGATCGATCGAGTCTGGTTACCACCGAAAATAGCGTTATCGGATGTGCAGTGAAACAATGCCGCAAAAAGCATAATATAGTATACTACCCAGATAAAAGTGCCTAAAATTTACCATGCAAGAGTAAATTATATTTCATATATTTTCATGAATCACTCACACATTTATTCTCACAGATGACAATAAATTAATGAGAAAAAAACACGTAAATGTTACCAACTAACTAAATTTACAGTTAATTAAGACGACAATGCCATTCTGACGTCGCGGCATCTTTTGTTGACCAACTGTAGGTCGCGATTGACGGTCTGGCGCCAGTTCATTCTCAGTCTTCCTCTCCTTCTCTGACCAGCTGGTGTCCACCACAGTGCTTGATGGACAGGTCTAGTCGGTGGGAGCCTCGTGACATGGCCGAGCCAGCTCATGCGTCTTCTGCAAATGCCAGAGGTTGATCTGATCGTATCCGGACCTCTTTATTCGTCATTCGTCACATAAAAATGAAATTCCCATAAATATTGATTTGCACCTTTCCAAAAGCATTGGTACCCTGAATCGTAAGATATTACTATATAAATTAGAATAGTAAGGCGTAAAAGTAGTAGCTTTAATGTTAATTAGAAATGATTTTACAAATAAAAAACAATATGTTGAAATAGGGGGTGTCGAATCAGAAATGCTTAATATTTCAACAGGCGTAACTCAAGGTTCGATTCTAGGCCCACTATTGCTTATTATGTACATTAATGACTTTGCAAAGGCCAGTCAAAAGTTTAACTTCATAATGTATGCCGATGATGCTACCCTCTCAAGTACCCTTCACTCATTTTCCACGTATGAACAAAATGGAAACGTAGTGATAAATACAGAATTGAACATAATCGGTGAATGGCTAAAACTAAAAAAATTATCTTAACCTAAACAAAACTAAGTAAATGCTTTTTAAAACAGCCAGAAGAAAAAGTGTGACGTTTTATTTTATTTTACTAATCATCGATAATACTACTATACTATACTATACTATACTATACTATACTATACTATACTATACTATACTATACTATACTATACTATACTATACTATACTATACTACTTTTTAAAACAGCCAGAAGAAAAAGTGTGACGTCCTATTACTAATCATCGATAATACTACTATACTATACTATACTATACTATACTATACTATACTATACTATACTATACTATACTATACTATACTATACTATACTATACTATACTATACTATACTATACTATACTATACTATACTACTTTTTAAAACAGCCAGAAGAAAAAGTGTGACGTCCTATTACTAATCATCGATAATACTACTATTGATAGAGTGGCTGATTTAAATTTTCTTGGAATAAATTTGAATGAATAATTTAACTGGAAAAGTCACTTTGTTGACAACATTTCAAACAGGTTTTCAAGGACGTTAGGTGTTCTAAATAGACAAAAACGGTTGTTACCTCTGTATGTAAACATCTTATTGTACAACACACTGATACTGCTACACGTAAGCTATGGCGTAACCCCTTGGGGCAAAAAAAAAAAAGAAACTTGTCCGAATTATTAGTGTAAGCAAATATAACGCTCACACTGAACCTCTGTTTAAAAGTCTTAAGTTATTAAAAGTAAAACACATTCAAATTACAAGAACTAAAACTATTATAAATTCGCTTACGTAGCAATGTGTACCGATAACAGTCTCAGAGGCAGGCCGGTAAAACATAGCATTATTTTGAATTATTTATTAATTAATTTAATTCTAATGAATTTTTCGGTATTGTGGAATTGGAAATATACTACAAGATGTAATATAATATGATTTCATGGAATCGTTGTTGTTATTCCCGTTAAATAAAACATGTATTAGTCATTTCTTAAAATGTAAAGGATATTCAAGTGTTCACCATTTAAAACAATACATCGTCTAAATGTTTTTTTTAAATGTATAATAATATTTTTTTTAAATAATACAATTTTCCACATGCACAAAAGTAATGTTATTTGCCGTAGCAATGCACTGTACATGTCACTAAGCAGTTCTTCGTGTCACACTAGTCCTTCCACTGTTTTTGATCTGTACGACTGTGCGACCATGGCCACCTACAGCATTCACTTTGAATGCAGTCTTCTGCCACATTAACTCTTTCTTCTTTAGCGGCACTCCGTTTTGAAAATGGGAGGTCGGCAGCGTTTTCTCCAACGCAATCTCCTCAAACAAAACTATATTTTTGGCGTCAGCGCACTTCGTTTTTTTCAGCTGTTTACTCTTCGGCGGCGAAGAAACATCTTTACTTGCCATGTTTACCGCAATGATTACGTGTGAGTTGCCGCCAACTTCATCTACGCCTGCGCACTTTGCTGATATGCTTGGGATCCCCGGATCTCCTGGTCTAAAAATAGCACTATATCGAACGTCGGGATAATCACGCTAAAATATCAGACTTCGTTGTCTCAGTCAAACGTAGGGTCCATGCAAGTGGAGACTCTTTGCAGAAGGTGTCGTGCACTCTGTGGCGTAATGAGGCATTTGTAGGTGTGCGTGAAACCTGCGTGGAACATTCTGCTTGATGCAGAAAGTTTCATGTATCTGTGCTTCACTGGCATTGTGTGATGCATAATTGTTGCTCTGTGAACTTTGTCCATTCGGGAGGAAAGAACTAGTGCATAACTCTTCAAACCCATTGCAAGGCATTTTGGTGAGAGACAGCATAATTCACTTCATAAATGTAGGTGTGCGCGAAACTTTCTGCAAATGGTTTCCAATGTCCATACATCGCAAATTAACGACGGCCAAAGTCTCGACGTTTAATGTCCCGGACTTTGGTATTGTCTGAGACTTTCGGTTGTATCGGTTCAAGCATCAGACCCCAGGAGACCCACCGCAGAGTTGAGTTAATTACCCCAGAGATCACACTACGGTGCGCGAATGGCGTTTGACCCGTGCGCGGGGATCTTACTACTGCACGTCACTCCGTCCGCGCTCTCTGTCGAACTGAATTTACGCCACCTTGTGCCGCCTTGTTTCGGTGATATAACAAGCATGTTAGGTTGCTTTCTTCAGAAAGAAAATGTACATTAAAGCAACTGCTGTGTCTCTTGGAAGTGTTTGTGCGGCTTTGTTCAGTTTATCACTGAAGAACCTGTGATAAAGTATAAGGGGCTCAGTACCACGGAGGTTAGAACATCGGACTCTCCATTGAGAGGAAGGGGTTTCGAAGTGAGTGTGTGTGCGTGCGTGCGTGCGTGCGTGCGTGTGTGTGTGTGTGCGTGCGTGCGTGCGTGCGCGTGCGTGCGTGCGTGCGTGCGTGCGTGCGTATGTGTGTGTGCGTGCGTGCGTGCGTGTGCGTGCGTGCGAGTGTGTGTGTGTGTGTGTGTGTGTGTGTGTGTGTGTGTGTGTGTGTGTGTGTGTGTGTGTGTGTGTGTGTGTGTGTGTGTGTGTGTGTGTGTGTGTGTGTGTGTGTGTGTGTGTGTGTGTGTGTGTGTGTGTGTGTGTGTGTGTGTGTGTGTGTGTGTGTGTGTGTGTGTGTGTGTGTGTGTGTGTGTGTGTGTGTGTGTGTGTGTGTGTGTGCGCGTAGCCATAAACTAGGCTGGTTCGTTATATTATGTTGCTTGCCAATTACCATGACGTAAATTACACACTTTTTGCTTGATTGGTTAGGTTTTAATTTAAGTTTGACAATAATCTACTTGCTAACTATGTTCCGTCTACTAAGCTCGCATGAAACCAAAAAAGCCTGCCACCTAGCGAATACACAGAACACTAGATAAATAAACAATAAGACTCAGTGCTAATATCCTGCTGTAAGTTCCTTTTTGCAGCTGTCAGTTTCTTTTTACAGAAAACTTTACTACAACTATGTCAGATATTACCTTATGTATGTAATTTATGTAAAGGTATCACTTTATCTCATATATATATATATATATATATATATATATATATATATATATATATATATATATATATATATATATATATATATATATATATGTAAACGATAGTTTAATATACTAACATAAATACGTCAATATGTACCAAGACCAAGTTTCTGGGAGTAAGTTAATTTCAAATACTGCCTCTGATTTACTTTTGTAAAAATTTTCTTTATATATATATATATATGTGTGTGTGTGTGTGTTTGTGTGTGTGCGTGTGTTTGTGCGTGTGCGTGCGTGCGTGCGTGCGTGCGTGCGTGCGTGCGTGCGGGCGGGCGGGCGGGCGGGCGGGCGGGCGGGCGGGCGGGCGGGCGGGCGGGCGGGCGGGCGGGCGGGCGGGCGGGCGGGCGGGCGGGCGGGCGGGCGGGCGGGCGGGCGGGCGGGCGGGCGGGCGGGCGGGCGGGCGGGCGGGCGGGCGGGCGGGCGGGCGGGCGGGCGGGCGGGCGGGCGGGCGGGCGGGCGGGCGGGCGGGCGGGCGGGCGGGCGGGCGGGCGGGCGGGCGGGCGGGCGGGCGGGCGGGCGGGCGGGCGGGCGGGCGGGCGGGCGGGCGGGCGGGCGGGCGGGCGGGCGGGCGGGCGGGCGGGCGGGCGGGCGGGCGGGCGGGCGGGCGGGCGGGCGGGCGGGCGGGCGGGCGGGCGGGCATGTGCGTGCGTTAGTGGGTGCGTGCGTACGTGCGCGCGTGCGTGCGTGCGTGTGTGTGTGTGTGTGTGTGTGTGTGTGTGTGTGTGTGTGTGTGTGTGTGTGTGTGTGTGTGTGTGTGTGTGTGTGTGTGTGTGTGTGTGTGTGTGTGTGTGTGTGTGTGTGTGTGTGTGTGTGTGTGTGTGTGTGTGTGTGTGTGTGTGTGTGTGTGTGTGTGTGTGTGTGTGTGTGTGTGCGCGCGTAGCCATAAACCAGGCTGGTTCGTTATATTATGTTGCTTGACAATTACCATGGCGTAAATTATGCACGCACTTTGCATAATGAATAAACATGCGAAACATGTGTTATAGTATTGTATGACTAATTGATGTATAACTGCATCACGTTGTTCTCACATCACAAGAAATAGAACACTGTATTGGTTTCTGTACCAGTGAAGCTTTGCATATATAACACAAAAACGCAGACAATTAAAACTAGCAGCGCACAAGCTTTATTGACAACACATTCGAAGATAAACACCAGAAAGTGCATGGCTACACAATAGCATTATTACGATTGGACATGGTGAGTTGTACGTTGGATTTCAACGTCTTGATTTAATTTAAAATGTTCAGTTCAATGGTTGATTCGAATACTGTCAATATAAATGTGTCTGCTTCTGGGCCTAATAACAAGGCTGTGTCTAGCACGTGTAACGCCAGAACACCGGTTTTTGACCAGCTTCAAATCCAAAGTGGTTTTTCTCCACCCTCAATGTTAATGCACTGATCGTGTAGCTGCCCCCGACCACAATACCCACGTGACCAATGACTCCCACGACGTCGCCTCGACTGGAGGAAGTGACGTGGATCCAACATCGGCTAGCTTTCAAAGCGCGTGATTTCGGGTCTCTCCAATCCCATGTACCGATCGGACTATACTTATTCGTGTATCTGTAATTGGAAACGCCTGCATCACAATATCTATCATCAATGATAAAGGTTTGTCTTTGTTTTCAGATCCAGGAATTGTCGATTGTTATCTCTGACGTATATCTAATTATTATTTTTTACATTAAACCAAACAATAGGACGAATGTTGTGTCGTCAGCACTAATACGTCTCCATAACTACCAGGGCGCACTGGTTGAAGAGATCACCTCTGTACCAGCATTCTGATTTATTTGAAATGTCGACATATGTCATTCGTGTTCGTTTTTCACACGGTTCTGTTTCATTATTCAGCTAATTAGAGACTGAACGTCACCGGCTGACTTACTTTAATAACAACCAAAACTGTACATCAACATGGGATATCTAATATACCAATTGTTATTTCAATAATAATAATGATACTGCTACTGCTTTAAATAATAATAATAACAATAAAAAATACCAACAATATTTTAATAATACAAGCATCGATAATAACATAGACGGCAAGCGTACTATATATTTACGTCCGTTTAATGGAACCGTAAATGTCAATGATATGACCACACGGCACATTAACTGATGCTTTGGCCCAGATAATACTGGCAGGGACTGGACATGTTCACATATAAAAATTAGGATACTGAATAGAAGAAAAAACTTCCATATATATGTGTGTGTGTGTGTGTGTGTGTGTGTGTGTGTGTGTGTGTGTGTGTGTGTGTGTGTGTGTGTGTGTGTGTGTGTGTGTGTGTGTGTGTGTGTGTGTGTGTGTGTGTGTGTGTGTGTGTGTGTGTGTGTGTGTGTGTGTGTGTGTGTGTGTGTGTGTGTGTGTGTGTGTGTGTGTGTGTAACATGATTTTATGATAACAATGATCAGAAAGTGTAGGCACCATTCAAGTCTCCCTGGGGTATGCAAAACATATGACTTTTCTAAGAGTTTGCTTACAGTTGAGGAACTGTCCCACCAGCCTTCTCGACCATATCGGCTACGAAAGCATTGCACTTCCATATCCCTACGCCGAAATCGATACTGTGATAGGAAGCACGCGCCCATTTGGTGCTGCCAGCCCTATTCTCAGCTTCTGCATTCCGGGCAATCTTTTCCCTTGTGGAAACTTCAGCGCTCTTTGCATCTTTTAACTGAAATTGGTATACAACTGATTTAGACAAATCATATACAAAAATTATATGTAGAAGCGTAATCGTTTTCTAAAAAATCAAATTGCAACGCTGAGTATGTCCAACAGATGCCAATGTGGTCTTGGGTCAAAGATACGGCTCGAGAAAAAATTTATTCAACAGTTTGTGATGAATTGAGCCTTCAGACAGTAACTTCGACCTATTGCCCCAATGGCCCGAGTAGTCGTTCTCCTAAATACTGTTGTCATACCCGAAAATACAGTGTCGACCTGAGTTTCTCTCACAGAAAATAGCTGAATGACTCGTGTCACATTTAGTGACTCGATTACAACACTGACAGTTGCCTTATTCCTGCAACTTTCATCCCAGTACTGTGTTTGTTATGCTATGTTGTCGCTCGCATTCATAAAAATAGTTTTTTTAATAACTGCCTCGGAAAGTGTCATTTTCTTATTACGTCACGATGTATAAACGATATGTGAATTTCATAAGTTACAATTAATCAATCGCACTGTATATTGGTTTATCTCTACAGCCAATATATTATACAATGGACGCGCTAAATTCGATGTTGTTGGTGAAAGTATACCTGTCATCCAAACAACACACATAGTAGGCGCGACAACACATCAAAATTCGTAAGGATGTCTTTAGCTTCTCTACTCACGCAAGCCAAAGTCGTAACCACAAGCCAGCAAAGAAGTACCAGTGCCAGAGACAGCGTCGTCTTCATCTTGTCGCAGTTTGCAGTACAGTTGCGTGCCTGTCCTTTCTTTGAGTGAAGACATCCTGGTGTGCTCGCCGTTTTATGCGAAACATGTGACATTCAGCAACGTTTTTTACGACGGGGTGTTGTCGTATTTAATATTTATTGTTGCCGTGTTGTCTCCCCGTCATATGAGAGGACTCTTAGATACCATAACGCATATACAGCATGACTAATATTGATTCATGTTCGTTTCAATGGAACCATTGCCGAAATAGTATTCGTATACTTTTTAAAGTATTCATATTCTTACTTGAATACTTTATAAACGGCAATACTTTGCCTATTAACTCCCTGTTCGTGTATCATTCTGTGTTATGCATACATCAAACGAACCGCAGCCTTTTAAGTTGAATTATGATATGAAAGTTATTTAGTGTTTAGCCGTAGTAGCAGTGTTGCTTCACTTTGAAGTGTTCCACTTGCGCACCTGTGACATGCTGTCCAAATCACTCTGCAATGATCTGGTGGGACAACAAGTTGTAACAGTAGTATGTGTATTTCATGACATGATTCTACGTTATATATTTGACGTCGTATAACAACACGATTGTTTAATGTTGCGAACTTTCAAAATATAATGTGTATGTTCATAAGCATTTTTTATTTACGTTATTTGGATGTCTTCCATTATACATCAGCCAAAGTAGTGTTGAGCGACACACTATATGCTAGGCTCAACAAGCCTTTTTTTTAAGCTAATACGTTATAGGGAGACTTTTAAGCTAATACGTAATAGGGAGACTTGAATGGTGCCTAATTTAATCAAAGCATTGCATATTATGACAGGACAAGCTACTGCAACTTAATAATTGTGTTAAGCATGAGTGCAGACAGTTATTTGTGTAGTTGACATAATGAATTCTTTCAAAACCCCATACAAAAATTCCATAACTGGGCTGAATATTCGCAAAATTGTCCTTACGATAAAGGTAGGGAAATTAACACAGACAGACATCTCGGACAATAATAATTCCGGCCATTTTTTCACCGGAAAAAGCCCGGTTAACGTAGAATGGCTGTCAGTGCAAGAAGAGCAACGGAAATATTTACATGCTTTATTTTATTGGCTCTTCTTGACAATCCATTATGTGCAGGCTCGTTTGAGGTGGGAATGTTGCTGCAAAAACACATGATTCGATGTGCCAAAGATATTCTTCAAATGCATTGACACAGTATGTGGTGGTGTTTTTTTTAACATCATATATTGTCGGCAATTTACGAGTGCTCATTTGCATGCCGACAGCAACCGAGTGTTAAATAATGCAACACTTGAGAACGCTACGCGCCTACCACCCGTGTGCAAAATAAATAAATCGTCGCCTAAACTTGACAAAACGGCGCCTTCGTAAAGTGGAAATTTCCACAGAATGCTAGAGTGTCGGAGCCTACTGACCTAGATGGAACAGTGACGTATGATATGACGCTTAAACAAAGGCAACGGGCGACGTTAACGCTGCGCTGTCAAGTCTTTTTCTTGCGTATGATTCAAGGGGGAGGGATCAATTACGTGTCTCATGTTATGTCCCGAAGCCAGGCCCTTTTTGCAATTCAGTGGAAAGTCTGGCCAAAAAAAATTGGGGTTTCAACTGCTGACAATATGTGACTGAAATTGCATGTATATATGGCCAACTTCATTACAATGGTTGCAACTGTCTACTACATACCCAATCTATTGATTGCGTAGCTCTTTATATGTCCTGCATTAATATACATGAAACACACTTTACTACTTACTACTTGCATAACTACATTACGATTTTAACTTCATTTAGGCACCAAAGAGTAAAACGTGCTATTTCGCAACTCACTGGACAACTCGACAAGATCGAAATGGGAGTTACAACCCATCTGCTGGTGAAGTGTCCACAGCTACAGACACACAGACAGACAGGCAGGCAGCCATATTTATTTGTTTATTCTAACGAACAATTATGGAGAACTAATGCATAATACAATCCATGGTGGCATTGCAGGTAGATTATTTGCAGATCGCTATAACCAAAAATCTCTGAGAACAGTAGACGGAGGCGAGCCAAATGTGTAGGTCACTGTTCCAGAAGTAAAGACGTGGTGAGAGCTGGTTACTTAGCAACCAAAGCATGCATAAAGAAGAAACGGGAGACCAGGGAGACCATAGAAGAAGAAGAAGAAAAAATGTTTTATTTGACCCATCATACATTTAACATAATACATATATATCCATGTTAAATTATAATTTTAAATAATACAGGTGTATATGGTTGTAAGTAAACATGGTATTGATTGAGGTAAACAAACAAATATGGTCAGGAGACTCCTCTAAGACTTTGATAGTCGCTATCGAGGAGCCACCTTGCAAATTAAAATTAAACTAAATCAGTTGGTCAAACATATATAATTCTTCCGAGAAGAGAAGAAGAAGAAAAACAAAAACATAATAATATCATCTCTGATTGTGTGTGTGTGTATGAGTGTGCGCGTGCATGTGCTTGTTCGTGTGCATGTGAGTGTTCGTGTATTACTGTTCTCGCTTGATTAGGCATGTTTGCAGCTTAGGTGCCTTTTAGTATAAGGGTGACAGGTGGTTGTATTTTTTAATGTTGCATACATATATAGCAATTTTGCCTTGTGCATGAATCTTGATAATTTTGTAAAAAAATAAAGTTTTGTATACTTAGCAAATCCTTGTAAGCTGTGTGTATTAAGCTTTTCCTTAACTATATGCCGAAGACATTTGTTTGCAAATTCGTGTTTAGTTTTATAAGTATATATTTCATTCTTGATTCGTAATACTTATGTATGTCATAGTTGAAGATTATACTCTAGTTTTGTAAATAAACTGGTAAATTGCTATGTAAATATTTATAATAAAATTTTAATTGTTCTCATTTAAGAATGTCATCTATTTTTAACATGCTGAGTTTTTTATGGAGTGGCTCTGTGTGGGAATTATAATTACTTAAGGTAATAATTCTCAAAGCTTTCTTTTGAAGTTTTATTATTATATTTGTTTGAAAACCCCAAGCCATGATGCAATAATTAATGTGTGGTACAATTAATGAAATATATAATAATGTTTTAATTAGTTGTGATAACACATGTTTAATTTATTTAAAATACCAATCTTTTTAGAACATGCGTTTGAAATTTTGTCAGTATGTCTTTTCCATTTCAGATTTGTATCAATAATTAAACCTAAGAAATTAAATTCCTTAACTTGTTCAATATTTATATTATCTATCTTCAGAGTAAGCGTCTGTGCATTTTTATGTGTCCTTTGGAATGTTATATATTTATATTTTGCAATGTTTAATGATAATTTATTTATTTTGAGCCATTCATTTATTTTTAAAAGTTAATCATTTATTAAAGATTCTAAATTGTAATTTTATATGTTATCATTAAAATTATTTAAAGTACTTGATAAGGTTGTGTCATCAGCATAAATGATGAAATTAAATATTTTACTGGCTTGTGCAAAATCATTGATTTATATATAATAAATAGCACATGTCCTAGGATTGAGCCATGTGGTATGCCAGTTGTTATTGGTAACATGTTAGATTTTATATGATCAATTTCAGTATTGTTTACGGTTATTTAGATAGCTACTGAATAAGTTCGGGTTTGTACCATTTAAATGGTCAGTGGTATCGAATGCTTTAGAAAGGTCCAAATATATGTTTATGGGTATTTCATTCTGATCCATTTGGGTTATAATCCTATCTATTAATTCCAATGCAGCATATTCCGTTGAATACTTGGGTCGAAAACCACATTGATGGTCAAAGAAAAGTTTGGAGTGTTTTAAATAAGTTTGGTGGTAAAACCATCAAATCCATAAATATTTGTGTTGGGTAGATTATTTATTATTCTCTTTACAGCATATTCTTCAATTTTTTTTAATGTAAAAATAGAGTTTACTTTTTTATTTAGATAATGCGAATGATCATGGAAGCCTTTTTATTTAATATTGTTTGCCAGATGATTCCCTGTATTAGTAAAAAATGCATTAAATTTATTTGCAATTTCCAATTTATCTGTCATAATAGAATTTGATTCTTTAAAATATGTAGGATATGATTTGTTGGTTTTACTTTTAGACACTATTTCGTTTATAGTTTCCCAAGTATTTTTATGTCAAATTTGAATTAATTAAAACGTGTTTCAAAATATGATTGCTTTGCTATACGAAAGCTCCTTTTCAATATAACATTCTATGTTTTTAGATTAATCAGTAACATTTCATGTTCTGGAGAATCAGGATTTGTAAATTTTATTTGTTTGAAAAGTTTATCTCCGTGTCGTATTGAGGCTAGCAAACCTTGAGTTATCCATGTAGACTTTTATATTTATTAAATTTCACTAATTTACTCATCATATATTGATTTTTAGCTTGTTTGATTACATCTAGGATAATGTTATAGTTACGATTTGTGTCAGCCATTGGACTTATGTCTAGTTTCTCATATATTTTAGTAGAGATTAAATCCTCTTTGACTTTTAGCATTGATTTTTTGTTTTGAATATTAATTTCTATGAATTTTGTAGGATGTTGTTTTTTTTCAGAATAGTATCCATAATTATGAAATACGGTTGATGATCAGATAATTGTTTTATTAATATTCATGCTGTACTCTCTAATATATATTTTGCTAAATTACTAAAGAAATTATCAATTAGTGTGCCAGTACAGGTTATAAACCTGGTAGGAAGAGTGATTTCGGGGAAGAGACTAAATTAAGTTAACATGTCAAAGAACCTGCTACAATGTTCTTATTCATTTATTTTTAGCATATTTATATTTATAATCCCCTGCTTGAATAAGATTATTTTTTTTATGATTTTGCATAGATGATATGACTGTTGTAAATTCATTCATAAATTCATTATAATTTTCATTGCCCTGCAGGTCGGTATATATTTCCTATAGTGATCGTCTGTGGTAAGCCTCCTCCATTTACTTGTATTATTTGCCCCTCCCAATGTTTATACGTGTTTAATTTCATGTATAATTCATAATTAAATTGTAGATCTATATATGTTATTAATCCACCTTTTTTGCTGCAGCTTTTTCGTTGGGATATACAGTCGTATCCACTTAATTGTATTAATGATAAGTCACCCGTATCAGATAACCAGCTCTCTTGGAGACATATTATACTAATTTTTTTATTTAAGGAAGATAAGTCATTTACAAATGCCTCGAGTTCACTAAACTTTGCATTAACTGATTGTATGTTAGAACTTAAAATACTAAAATGTTTATTATTGTTTTTAGCTACTGAATAAAAAAAATCATAATATGAAGATCGGCGTATCCTAGGCAGTTCATTATTTTCATTATTATTATTATTACTATTAATATCTAAAATATTATTTAGAGAATTTGTTTACAATACCACCTGTATACAAGAGAAAGGTTTCGTCAGTTATCATTTATTTGCATTTTTAATTTGGTTAACAATATATTTTATTGTGCAATAATGTTTTAATAAAATCGGACATAAAATTAAGGCAGCCAAAGCACTATACACATGTGAGGTATTTTGGAGATGAGTGTGTTTATGCGTGTATATATCCTGTGCTACAGCTGTCCACGCAAGTGCAATAGATCTGATAGAATACATTAAAAAATAAAACAGAGCAATACAGTCTAGCATAGGCGTTAACTGTACACCTAAGAAGATAAGAGGCGAATTCATTATTATCACAAATGTGGTACTTCGCCTTATTGAAAACAATCATGACACATATTATATCAGTTATCGCTCTTTCAGCAATCAATACCATGTAGCCGGTATGGCAAATGTATTAGCCACCCAGTCAGGCGCAGCAGTTTTTGATGTAAAACTGCTGTAAAGTAATGTATTAGCAGCACAACACTGCAGTTTTGCAGTAAAATGAATAATGTAGTACATATAATGTATTAGCAACACAGTGAAAAAATATATATTTTTGTAGTAAAACGAATGATGTATTTTTAAATAATGTATTAGCAACATACTAAAAAATACAAAAACATTATAATAAATAATAAATTTGCAGTAAAACGAATAATATATAAGCAGCCCCCGAGTCAACTATACTGAAGTTTTGCAATGAAACAAATAATGTGTTAGTAACAAAGTCAAATACACGCATGTGTGCTCATGTGAATGACATTCATGAATAGTCACCAACCAGATTATGTGTTGCACAATACTTTAACAAGATTTAACAAGATTGCCATCCCAAACAACAAGTTCCAGATGGCAAGTGGACATGGAAGCCATTGGGTTATCGAGAGTCCAACAATGTTCTCATCTATGTGTAGCCCACCCTTACTTGCCATCTGGGCCTTTGGCTTGGATGGCAAATCTTGTTAAATCTTGTTAAATCTTGTTAAATATCTGTCAATTCTATTTTTAAACATATTCACACTACTAGCATTAACACAATCATTTGGCAGTTTGTTCCATTCATTTATCACCTTCTGTGAGAAAGAGTACTTTCTCATGTCCAACCTACACTGCTCCTTAACTAATGCTGCTTTATTTCCTCTGGTTCTAATATTACCAACATTGCTTGTCCGCGACTACAAAGCCACCCGGCTGGCTCAGTCAAAGCAGGCCGTCTTCTACTTGGGGACGCTTGGCCGGGTAATTGCCTAGTGGGCCGTTTCGCCAGTCGTAAACCAGGTACTGCTATTCCACTGCAACTAAAGCCACCAGTGGGCTAAACCGAGCAGGCCGTCTGGTATGTGGTAACGCTTGACCGAGTACTACCTAATGGGGCACTCCGTATTGACAAATCTATCATTGGTCACTGGTATACAGCCACAAGTTATTATATAAGAAAACTCGGCAACGACTAAAGTGTTGTTGTCTTAATATAGACGAAGGTCGTCATCTGATGTTATTTCATTTGCCTTATTTACCAGGTCCTTCTCCATGACTTTACCGTTGAACGTCCGACAGTCCGTCAGCTTCTTTAGTTTATTTAGTTTCCTCGTTTCGAACGCCAGTTTCGATCGACGCGCAGTCGAGTCCTCGTTCAGGAAGATTTGTGCGTTTCGTTGTTGCCGTTTCGTTGTTGCGTGTTATGTTTCTTTAATGTGAACCGTTTCGTTGTTGCGTGTTATGTTTCTTTAATGTGAACCGTTTCGTTGTTGCGTGTTATGTTTCTTTAATGTGAACCGTTTCGTTGTTGCGTGTTATGTTTCTTTAATGTGAACCGTTTCGTTGTTGCGTGTTATATTTCTTTAATGTGAACCGTTTCGTTGTTGCGTGTTATGTTTCTTTAATGTGAACCGTTTCGTTGTTGCGTGTTGTGTTTCTTTCATGTGAACCGGGCGCGATACACGTTATCCCGAATTCGTTCAGTTCGAAATCTGACGATGATGGGTCGACTGCCGGTAGGCTTTCAACCCAAGCGGTGGCTCCTCTCTTGGTCGTGCAGTGAGGGTGGAGGGGTGACACCCTTCTTATCGTTGATCACTGCCAGTACTGTGGCGTCGGAGTCATCGCCTTCGCCTGTCACAGGAACCTCCTGAATTCGTCAGTGTAGATTGGATATCAGTAAGTATTCGTTCTCACAGAGGACAATAAAAGAAAGGAACAAATTGTCTACAGATTGTGTAACTGCTAGCAGCGTGAATATGTTTAAAAACAAGGTTGACACATATCTCAGGAGGGCGGGTTATAAGTAGATGAACATTGTTGGACTCTCAATAAGCCAATGGCTCCCTTGTCCAATTGCCATCTGGGCCTTTGGCTTGGATGGCAAATCTTGTTAAATATTTACATACATACATACATATATGCATACATACATACACACATACATACATACATACATACATACATACATACATACATACATACATACATACATATAAACATACATACATACATACATACATACATACATACATACATACATTCATACATACATACATACATAGATTCATACATGCATACATATATACATGCATGCATGCATGGATGCATGCATACATGCATATATATATATATATATATATATATATATATATATATATATATATATATATATATATATATATATATATATATATATATATACAAGACCCATGCACCTACATGCATACATACATATATACATACATACATCATACATTCATATATATATATATATATATATATATATATATATATATATATATATATATATATATATATATATATATATATATATATATATATATATATATATCCATACAAGACGTTTCCGGCAAAATACAAACTATCATTTCGGTCTTATTAAACGCATTTTGGTGGGTTGCATACATCAAACATGTTTATTCTAGTATCAAAAAAAAACATTATATTAATAAATAAAAAAATAAACGAGGATCAGACAAACTCGTTTTAAGGATGGAGCCTACTAACTCTACGACACCCTGTGTTTGAAATTCGTCCTAATATAATATTTAAATCACTAATTATTTGCAGAAATTATGTAATTTTGTATTTGGCAAAAACATGTTTCATTACCGTGTTCCTGGTCTGGTATACAGCATACAGCAGTCATGTGCTGCAGACTTCAGAATGTGTAAATACATTCGTTTAACCTGTTTGTGTGTATATGCTACACTAATTTATAAATTATATGAATTGTCAAATTCACGATCAATGTAAAATGAAGGGGAGTTAATATTAATATTCGTTATATTTTACTGAGCCTGACAAAACTTCGACGTTTGCATCATAATACTGGCTGCACATCCGTTGCACTCCAGAATTACAGGTTGTGTAAGTCAACTTAATTATTAATGTAGCTAATTAATTTAATAAATTAACTGAACTAGTTAGCTTTCAAAATACAAGTTAACTTAACGTAATAGAAAATAATCCAAGATTAAATTAACTTAACTAGCAAACATATTCGATTAATCGATCATGCCTGGTACAAATAAACATTGCACAAAGATTCGTTTTTTCATGCGACATTTAGGGGGAATAAATCGTTCCTTGACGCAGTCACGAAAACAAAGACGAGGCATGAACCGGTGCTGAAAGGCAGCGTAAGTGTTAAAGTTATCCATCACACAGCGGTAGAAAGTTACCTAAATCTCCTGCGTGCGAACATCAGTCAGAACATCAAAGAGAGACGCGGTAGTGTAGTGGCCGCCCTCAGTGCCAGCATAGAAATTCGGTTTGGCGTGATGCTCTGAAAAAGATGAATGAGGCCTCATCAGAACATAAGATTGTAATAAAAACACCACTAGTTAAATATAGTGTTTCCGAGGGCTGGAAATAATTAGGAACATGTTGCACAACTTGCAAAACCTACTGTGCACTTCAATGTACGAAATATAGTTTCAACCAAAAAAATAATGTTATTATATTGTCTAGATATATTTTCAATTCAAACACTATACACAGTTGTATGCAGTTGAAATTCTGAAATTTCTGGGGGGGGGAATGTATAGTTTACCAAATAAAAAGCGCATCAAATGTAAGTTATTGCAAAATGGTGTATAGCACCACTGGTGAAGAGTGTCCGTGATATTACAAAGCTATGTAATTAGGATTATAAAATCACAGATCTGTCTTCTATGTGGAGTGGTATTCTTCCTAGCTCATCGAATGTCACACAATTTCTCTCTCTCTCGCTATCACCCTCCCCCCCAATTCTCTATCTCTCCGTCTTTCCCTCCTCCCCCTCTTCCCCCTCCCTCTGCCCCTCTCTCTCTCTCTCTCAATCCCCCCTCTCTCTCTCTATCTCTCTCTCTCTTTATGTCTCTCCCTCTTTCTCTGTATCTCCCTCTTTATCTCTGTCTCTCTCTATCTCTTTCTGTTTCTCTCTCTTTTTTACTCACACACACACACTCTCTCTCTCTTTCTCTCTTTCTTTATCCCTCTCTCCAACTCTCTCTCTTTTTTTCTCTCTCTCTTTCTCTCTTTTTACTCACACACACACTCTCTCTCTCTCTCTTTCTTTATCCCTCTCTCCACCTCTCTGTCTCTCTGTCTCTCTCTCTCTCTCAATCTATCTCCCATATATCTCCTCCATTCAAGCTATATATCTCAATCTCTATATCTTTATATATATATATATATATATATATATATATATATATATATATATATCTTTCTCTCTTTCCCTCTCTCTCTCTCTTTCTCTCCCTCTATTTACCACCCCCTCTCTCTCCTTCTCTGTCACCCCTCTCTTTCTCACCCACTTTCTCTTTTTCTTCTATATCATTTTCTCTTTCTCTCTTTTGCCCTCGCTCTGCCTCTTCGCTCTCGCTCTCGCTCTCGCTCTCGTCACTCTCTCCTTCTCCACTCCTCTACCTCTGTTTCTCTGTCAATTTCTCTATCTCTCTCTCTCTCTCTTTCTCTCCCATTCTCTCCCCCCCCCCTCTCTTTCGTCCACTCTCTCTCCAATCTCTCTCCCCCCCTCTCTCTCTCTCCCTCTCTCTCCCGCTCTCTTCCTCCGTCTCTCTGTATCTCTCTCTCCCTCTCGTTGTCTCCCTATATCCTTCTCTCTCTCTATCTATCTATCTATCTATCTATCTGTCTATCTCTTTCTCTATCTAATTTATTTTCCCTACACTCCCTCCTACTTCCTCTCTCTCCCCTCCTATTTCTATGCCTCTCTCTTCCCCTCTCTTCCCCCTCTCTCCCTCCATCTCCTCCTCTCTCTCACACACACCCTTTCTGTCCCCCCCCTCTCTCTCTCTCTCTCTCTCTCTCTCTCTCGTTCTGCCTATCCCACTTTATCTCGGTCCCCCATCTCACCCTTTCTTTCTCTCTTTCTCTCCCCGTCCATGTCTCTATCTCTTTCCCTATATCCCCCTCATCCACCCCTTCTCTCTCCCTCTCCCTCTCTCTCCCTCTCTCTCTATCTCTCACTCTCTCTCCCTCTCTGACACCCATTCTTTCTCTCAATATATATCTTCTTCTCTCTCCCTCTCTCTCTCCCCCTCACACTCTCTCTCCCTCTCTGACACCCACTCTTTCTCTCAATATATCTTTCTTTCTTTTTTCCTTCTCTCTCTCTCTCTCAATCTCTCTCTCTCTCTCTCTCTCTCTCTCTCTCTCTCTATTTATCTCTTTTTTCTCTCGATAGACAACCGACACCTGCATTCCCCATACTCCCCTCTCATCATTCCAGTCATACTGTCCTGCCACGTCCAACCCTTCTCGGGCCACCCGATCAGCGATGTGGACGAAACTGTATCCGATGATCAACAGCATTTCCTGCTACACATTATTTACGTCAGTCATCATTCTTGCCCACATATATATCATTTCTTGCTGTTCTCCCTTATATCCACTGTCTCTCTAAAAATATATTAATTCACTCGTCGTGTGGCATGTAAATGTCTCCACCCCGTGTGGCAAACTTTTGTGTAGTCCATTTCGTCAAGCTTTACGGCTTGACGACAGAGGAGTACAACGACTGCATGCGCTGTGCGTTCTTGTGCCATGCTGGCCAACACTGTGGTGACGTGACATAACAGTGAGTAAATCAGGCAAAGGTTAATCTTTACCCCTTGTCTTCTCACCAAACCTCACATTTTTTACCCGCATGCATGGATGTTTGACGCATATTTACTGCTTATATATTATGATATATATTATATACATATACATATACATATACAAGTAATTATATATATAATTATACATTGCATTGCATACGGGTTTATATATATATATATATATATATATATATATATATATATATATATATATATATATATATATATATATATATATATATATATATATATATACCGTGTGTAGGTGCGGGTGGAAGACGAGAGTTCCGATACTAAGGGGCGATGCGGAGAAGGCTCCATTCCTATATGAGACACTTAGATGTGTCTTGAGTCGAGATGTTTTGTCGAGATGTTTTCAGTAGAAGTAAACCTACACGTTTGTTCAGCATGCTTCTGTGAAATATACGTTACTCTACAATAGTGTTTCAACAGTGCAGGTGTCTTCAATATTTCGATTAAATCTTGATTATCGACGTGAAATCTTCTGTTATACAATAGACTGTGTGTGTAGATGTGACCTTGTGTGACCTTGTGTGACCTTGTGTGTGGGTGTGGCGTATACAGCAATTTGTGACAAACGCGATGTGAATGTGTTTATACATGATGTGAACGTGCCTTACCATGATGCGAACGTGTCTTAGACGTGTCTTAGACGTGACATGTACGTGTTTTCTGCGAATGGCGTCCAAGAAAATGTTTACCGTGAACTTGTCGCTAGGAATCATCTAATTAGCATGTAGACAAACATACGGCCGGGCTATCGCTGCACGGCGATATTCATTCCACACACAGAAAACACCAGGAGGTCCAAACAACATGAAACTCAACATCGTACGTATATCACTGCCATGTTATGTAAATGTGTTTTGACTCCATTGAGTATATTAACAATATTATCGCCGACGATATTTCTCATTCAGTTACCAATCACCATAGCGACATCAGTTTCATTATATTTCCTGCTAACCACAATAATACATCCGCACGACGGGTGTGTAGCAAAGCTGTTGTTTGTTGACCATTTTTTGCGTTTTGAATATTTTAGTTGTAATAATACAGCCGAGGAACTGCAAATAATGCGGCATAGCAACGTTTAACTATTGCTTGGCATAGTTTTCGTTCAACAAACTGCTGGTAACAAACCGTGGTATAACAAATTATTGTTTCACCCCGGACTGCTGTTTGTACATACCTATTGATATACTGACAAAAACATAACCACGGTGTCCTTTACGGCTACCAGTGTCACAAAGAACACGCAGTAACTCCGCGACGACAATGATAATTTACAAATGACTACATGGACGGAACCGTCGCTGTAAGGGGCCGTTCACAAATGACGACATGGACGTAGCCGTCGCCGTAAGGGGCCGTTCACAAATGACGACATGGACGCAGCCGTCGCTGTAAGGGGCCGTTCACAAATGACGACATGGACGCAGCCGTCGCTGTTAGAGGGCGGGCGGGCGGGCGGGCGGGCGGGCGGGCGGGCGGGCGGGCGGGCGGGCGGGCGGGCGGGCGGGCGGGCGGGCGGGCGGGCGGGCGGGCGGGCGGGCGGGCGGGCGGGCGGGCGGGCGGGCGGGCGGGCGGGCGGGCGGGCGGGCGGGCGGGCGGGCGGGCGGGCGGGCGGGCGGGCGGGCGGGCGGGCGGGCGGGCGGGCGGGCGGGCGGGCGGGCGGGCGGGCGGGCGGGCGGGCGGGCGGGCGGGCGTGGGTGTGGTTATGTGTCTAAATAAAATTGCATAATATTTTTTGGAAAATGCTTATTTCACCCCAAGTCGTTAATGTCAATGTTATGTGGTAAGTTTTCAGATAGTTGGGTGCGGCACAGGTGTGCTTTTATAAACAAATGTTCACACACCGAGCATGGCTGCAGGATAATAACACTAACTGAAGATGCGTTTGACAATATGATACGTGTATATATCAACGTTTATCGCTGTTTCTTTGCAATTTTTACTGCGCACACGAACCCGCGTACACCCACTATCACTAGCGGTCCGGCTCTGCTGACAACCAGCGTAGCGTGTGACACTGGGAGTCAGTGAACGCGTACAGAGATGCAGATTACGACTGCTGCCGCCACGTGAATATTGAGCCGTACTTTTGGGTTCATCCTTGCTAGCCAGGGTTGGTAGTACTACACTACCACTGGCAGATAAACCCGTTGAACCGTGGATTTGTCAGTTTATCTCACGCCATGTGTCGATATACGCTGAATCATTTGTACTTTGTCCCACTTTCTGCCTTGGTCGACGTGTTGCTTGGAGCTAGACCCGCCCCTGCCCAAAGTAGCAAACTACTTCAAAGTCTGTTTCCACGACCGGTTCTCACCCAATTAAAGTTAAGTATGCGAGATCTTAGACAAGGCCGTTATTTGTTAACTCAGCAACAGTAAGCGCCACGTTTTAGCAGGTTGATCTGCCAGAGGTGCTGATGTATTCAAAGTCTCGCTTATCTGACTTTCGTTCGGCTTCATGAATTCGACGAAAAGACAGTCTATAGGCGTTGTCTCGTTGTTACACACAGTCAACACTCCATTTTGTGTAGGCGTTCCCTAGTTTAAAGTTAATTCGAATTGTATCGTATAAACTGATAACAGTTCACTCTTATTTTATGAATTAACCAAATGCCCGGATGAAATCTTAATTAGCTACTTATGTATACGCCCATAATATGGGTGCAAATATAATTTCCGTCACAATGAAAAACACACTGCGCATCCAGTCGAAGCTGTGTGCGACAAACGGTGGCGCCACAGCGCGGAACCTGCCAGAGGTGCTGATGTATTCAAAGTCTCGCTTATCTGACTTTCGTTCGGCTTCGTGAATTCGACGAAAAGACAGTCTATAGGCGTTGTCTCGTTGTTACACACAGTCAACACTCCATTTTGTGTAGGCGTTCCCTAGTTTAAAGTTAATTCGAATTGTATCGTATAAACTGATAACAGTTCACTCTTATTTTATGAATTAACCAAATGCCCGGATGAAATCTTAATTAGCTACTTATGTATACGCCCATAATATGGGTGCAAATATAATTTCCGTCACAATGAAAAACACACTGCGCATCCAGTCGAAGCTGTGTGCGACAAACGGTGGCGCCACAGCGCGGAACCTGGATAATCGAGGCTAATTTAGTCCGAAACCTTGGATGATGTGGGCGGAGCTCTTGGTGCTGATGGAGGTTGGGTTTCTAAGCGAAAATGTATTTTCAGAATGATGTGTGTTTGTATGTATGTATGTATGTATGCATGTATGTATGAATATATACGCGTATTCGTGCGTGTGCGTGAGTGGATACGTGCGTGTGTGCGTGTGAGGGTGGATGTGTGTGTGTATGTTCGTGCGTGCGCGTGCGCGTGCGCGTGCGCGTGCGCGTGCGCGTGCGCGTGTGCGTGTGCGTGTGCGTGTGCGTGTGCGTGTGCGTGTGCGTGTGCGTGTGCGTGTGCGTGTGCGTGTGCGTGTGCGTGTGCGTGTGCGTGTGCGTGTGCGTGTGCGTGTGCGTGTGCGTGTGCGTGTGCGTGTGCGTGTGCGTGTGCGTGTGCGTGTGCGTGTGCGTGTGCGTGTGCGTGTGCGTGTGCGTGTGCGTGTGCGTGTGCGTGTGCGTGTGCGTGTGCGTGTGCGTGTGCGTGTGCGTGTGCGTGTGCGTGTGCGTGTGCGTGTGCGTGTGCGTGTGCGTGTGCGTGTGCGTGTGCGTGTGCGTGTGCGTGTGCGTGTGCGTGTGCGTGTGCGTGTGCGTGTGCGTGTGCGTGTGCGTGTGCGTGTGCGTGTGCGTGTGCGTGTGCGTGTGCGTGTGCGTGTGCGTGTGCGTGTGCGTGTGCGTGTGTGTGTGTGTGGATGTGTGTGTATGCTCGTACGTGCGAGATTGTGTGGGCAGAATGTTTGATGTGATGTGAACGTGTTACGTAACACGAGTGGTGTCAGATATTATGTTTAACTTGCACTTGTGACTGCGAAAGCAAGTATTTATTAAGTCAAACGTCCGGGTTTTGGTGACCCGCCGTTAGTCGGTCCACATACAACAGACAGCAGGTCGTCCAAGCATCATGCAAATCAATATCGTAAGTATATTACTACTACACTAAATCAGTGTTCCCTTGATTCGTATGAGTACATTAACTACCTTAGCATACCTGATTTTATATCTGGATGATGATTTTTGTCTTCCCTTTTGGTCCCTTGCGGGTGGGTCCACATCACTTAATCTGTTCCGCCTCTCCTGGCAAGTCGTCTCCATCCATCGCTATGACTACAGTGTCATACAATCGATTCGAAAACATACGTAGCGTTTGACGAAATGTTCTTGAGAGGTGTTACAGCAGACACGCACGCACGCATGCGCGAAAGGCATGCACGCACACGCACGCGCGCACGCACGAGCGCCCACAAGAAAGCACGCACTCGCGCACGTATCAAGTTTATTAATATGTTGTAAATAATAACCCTGTATTGGTATGTACGAAGCCATCATGTGTAGTTTACTAATACTTTAAAAAGTTAATTATAAGTTTGACAGAACCACGTATGCCTGAAAAAGATCTACTGCTGCTCTGCGGTATTTCTCATTCCATTACAATTTGGACGGCAACAGCCTTGAGGTTGAACTATATTAGAAGAGGGTTCCTGATATAGTTCACCGAGGTCAAGATACCGGTCGTTGATATTTGTTTTCCTTCTTCTTCGTCACTGATCCCGTTTCACTGCCGTTTCCACCACCCGTCTCCACTCCACCTATTCCTCGCTCTCATTCTCCAACCCCCTCTGTCCCTCGCCCTCTTTCTCCTCCCACTCCCACTCCCACTCCTCTGCACACAGTCCGCCCATATGAGTGACGGTCTTCTTCTCCTTCCACCCTCCACTCCGAGGTCATCCGCTCTCTTCTTCAACCGTTCCCTATCCATCCTTTCCACGTGTCCAGCCCAGTTTAACCGGCTCCTCACCAGCCGCCTCCTGAAACTCTCTTTCACCACAACCCCTTTCCCCAGCTACCTCCTCCATTCTTCGCTAGAGTTGTCGCAAATAAAAAATGTATTTAGTATTCCAAAAAACAAATAGTCATTTCCTATTGTGCATATTTTTCATGGACATAAAATATAATATGAAGTACGGTTGTTACGAAAGTAAAAAGAACATGATGTTCATATTGTTCATCGACGACAATACACAATCACAGGGACATAGGACATGTATCTTAAGTCACCCTCTATACCTGAGAATGAATATAAGAATCAAAAGGTACAAGTTGACATTTTATTTTAAGATTTAAGTTTTTTTTCAAGGTTTCTTTAGTGATAATCTTTGCACTATATTTTATTTTAAATTCTTGCAGTTTTTTTTAAAGAAATGTTGCTAATTCTGTATGACACACAATCAATAAACTTAGTCGTCTTTGGCTGGGACAATTTAACTGTCATATATGTCCTAGGACTGATATTGTTAGCCATGCAACCAACAACAAGGTTATACCTAGGCAAAATCAACAAATTGAGCTCCAAAATAATATTTTGGAGCTCAATTTGTTGATTTTGTATATTATGCATTATTTGACTTTTACACTGATACTCTACACACCACGCCCGAAGATCGTGTTTTTCGTTGCATTTAATTAAACTTGGCCAAATATTTATGGCGATATAGCTAGCATGATTTATCACATGTCGTCTTAGGTTTTGAAACGTAGCTTTTTTGTTGAAAGTTCCCTTGACTGTTCCCTTAACTGTCTACAATTTACTGAAGCATAATTTCGTTTGAACAACCACAAAACCCCACATGAAAACAACTTCTTTGATCCACTTACATCTGACTTTCATTCGAAGTCATAATTTGTAATTTAGCTCCACAAAACTACATGCTACAACGAAGCCGCTTGAAGACGTTTTCTCAATAAATCTGTGGAAGCAGGCTCTGTGAATACGTCGAAAATTCGACTTTTCTCCTCGTACCAGAACACGTCGTAAATATGTTTACTGTCACCGAGGGAGTCGTAGCAAGGGCTTTTTTCTGTATATGAACCATATAAACGGTGTCCCTTTGCAACTTTTTTGGAGGTAGAGCTTTCCGTCGGTGGCGGTGGACAATCGGTTAAACCACTATTCTTTACCTTTGAACTTTAACGTACCCTATATTACTTCCATTTAGGCTTAACCGCATTATCTTTTTTCAGAATTCCTTCTTTAGTTTCGAGTTATATGTTTACTGAAAGATAAACGAAATACAGGCGACGATAATGAAAACAGAAAGAGGCCTCTCCTCTAAAGGTTACGGTCACGCGAATATTTAACAAATCCATGTTGTTTCAGATCACGGTCTTTCTCGCGACAGCCTTGCTGGCAAGGTCGTGTTCGGGTGGCGTACATACTCCGCTCCACCTCTACCGGATTTGCACGAATGCATGCGCTAAACAGTTCCACCTGTGTATCAGTGGGTGCCGCGGGTCGCAGGCACAACGATGCGAACGCAAGTTAAAGAAATGCACCGACAAATGCAAGAACAAATACAACCAGTAGGTCAAAAGGACTCAAAATGTGAACGGGTCTTGGTTATTCCGTGGTAGGTACACATGTAATTGATTTTGTATTATTCTGCTATGTCACAGCTGGTTTCATTAATGATATTTTTTGTCAAAATGAACACTACAGTGTTTACTGTCACTCTTGCGTCCGAACCACCGACAGTCTTCAGAACATTGTCACTAACCCAACGACCGCCACCGCCACAGTGTTAACTGATAAACATGACTGTTTACTATTTTTTTTTCAGATCATGATGCGTCTCTCAACAAGTTTGCTGAAGACATCGTGCTCCTGCGCCACAGTTTCTTCCATGTACCGTTCCTGGCTATGGACAGTCTACAGGCAAACTGTCGACACTGTGTTAGGAGAATCAAATGTCATGAAAATACGAACGTGACGTTTGTGACACAACTGTATTAGTGACGCCCGCTAGCGAATTAGTTTTATGGTAATCTTGACAATTCTGGTGCGGTGGCGTCCCATACATTTATCGAGCTTGTACAATGTGATCAAGTGTTTGCGTACATCTTTCTAGGTTTTACTTAAAGGGAATAACAACAACGATTGCTTGAAATCATATTATATTACATATTGTAGAATATTTCCATTTCCGTAGCACCGACAAATTCATTACAATTTAATTATTTAATAATTCCAAATAATGTACTACCGGCGAGCACATGATGTTTAATGTGTGTCTTTCCGTGAATAATGCATTCAATTTATTCTCTCATTTGTTAATTGAGTTATTTCCACATTAACCCGACATTTATACTTTGTAACTTCTTTTATTGTTTTCGCTTCCTTTCGCATAAAATACGGCGCTATGTTTTTCCATTTTAACACGCAGTCAATGAGCCGATCATTAAAACTCAACAATTCGTTGTATCCTTAACATTCATATCATATAATAGATAATATATTACACAAAAAATGATATTATTATATACAGTTGAATAATTTTAATAAATTAAATTACAATGATCATAATGTCTTGTTTCTATATTTAAGATTTTCAAGCGTTTCAACTCTTCAGGGGAAATTCTCTCCAGTTTTTGTTTTTAATTAAATCAAATACAGAGCAGTGAAAGCGATAAGCGATTACTGTATTGTGAATACAACGGAGCCACCAGCATGTGATCTTTGATCTATACAGTGTTTTTCGTCAGATCATTTTGAATGTGAAGCATGGTCTTTTATTCACACCTGCTCATTGTACGAAACAGACAAAGCATTGCACTTCAACAGTATCTAGTTCAACTAACATCCCTTTGATAACAAGTACATGAATAAGAAACCCTTAAAGTGAAGGCTAATCCATGACTAGCTAGAACTGAGTAGATATGGCGTGTCACATCAGCCACCGAAATCACCAAGCCGAAACAACATGGCAGTTGGGCCGAATTCTCCGAGGGCCGAAATCACCACCACCCGTCAGCTCTACTCCTGCCGTGTTTACTTTCTGACCTAACCATGAAAACGACCACAGAGAGGCGCCAAAGTTTTCCTCATATATTTACCATACATATACACATGTCACGTGGTCAAACATTACTCTTACTTCCATGTAACGAAAAAAAATACAAAAACAAAAACTAGTTACATCTTGTACGCCTAGCTCCGCGATTCAGTGCGAAGCTAGGCACAGGATATGACAAGTTTTCATTTATTTTGATCTTTATTCGGAAGTAAGAGTAATGTTTGTCCACGTCACATGTGTATGTGTCTGGCAGATATACGAGGAGAAGTTTGGCAGCTTTATGTGGTCGTTTTTATGGTTCAATCAGAAAGTAAATAAGTTGGAAGTCAAACGCACGAGCGCCCACGCACGCAAGCAAGCACGCACGCACGCACACACACATACTTGAACGTTGTACTGCACTGAACTCTTCCAGGGCAAAGCAAACGAACACATAAATGCAAAAGTAAATATGTGAAACAGCGTGTATGCACAGCCGGTTGCAGGCTATTGGCGGATTTAAGGCAGGTATTGTGCCGGAGGTCATATCGTAGTCTCTCTCTATCCAGCACACACGTTGCACGTACGCCCGTACAAAGCTAACACATGCATATACTCACACGCGTGCGCGGGCGGGAATGATGGTGTGGGTGTGTAATGCTATGTTGCTGGGATGAGCAGACACCATCTGTCCATGAAACACGCTGACATGTCTTGCGTCGGGATGGTTTTGGTGGAAATAAACAGGCATGTATGTTTCACTGGAGCTTTCTGACAGGACTACAGTGTTTCAACAATGCAGTCGTCCCCAGTCTTGTTTCGCTCAAGTTCAAAATACTTAGCAAAGCTAGATTGGAATAACATGCAGATGAATAAGACCACAATTGAATGTTGGAATATTCTAAAAAATAAAATTGAGTGTATCATCGATAAATTTGTTTCCTTGAAAAAACAAGGAAAACGGTCTAGAAAGAAACACTTGTCAAAAGAAGCTATTAGAAAAATAGTGTTTAAGCAAACTATGTGGAGGGTTTATTGGCGTATCAGAAAGGATGAAGATTATGCCAATTACAAAGAGGCACTTAACCTACCTACCAAAGAAATTAGAAAATCTAAAAGAATCTTTGAAAAAAATGGCAGGTAATATAAAAAATGGCAGCAAGAGTTACTCTGCTTATGTAAGGAGTAAACAGAAAGTTCGAGATAAGGTCGGACCTCTGGAAAACAACAAGGGAAACATAATTTCAAACGGGTTTCAAATGGCATAGGTCCTGAATGAGTATTTCAGCTCAGTTTTTACCACAGAAGATATCAGCCCACTTCCAGTTCCATTAACTAAATTTGAGGACAATACATCAGAACATTTAGGGCAGTTATTTGTAACTCCTGAAATGATAGCAAAACAATTAAGAAGATGAAAGATAATAAATCACCTGGAGTTGATGGGATACCACCATAACTGCTTAAGGAAATTGTTTAGCAAATTAGTACACCACTTGCAAAATTGTCACTAGAAGGAATAGTTCTTTCAGAATGGAAAGAGGCAAACATTACACCGCTATTTAAGAAAGGATCGAGGAACAAGCCAGAAAATTACCGACCAGTGAGTTTATCATTAGTTGTATGTAAGTTACTCGAAACATTAATTAGAGACCACATGGTGGAATTCCTTGTAAAACATAAATTAATAAATACATCTCAACATGGGTTCCTAAAAGCAAGGTCATGTATAACCAATTTCTTATGTTTTTGGAAGAAATTATAGAGTGGGTAGATGACGGGTCACCAGTGGATGTTGTCTACTTAGATTTTCAGAAAGCTTTCGATAAAGTGCCACATCAAAGATTGTTACTTAAACTAAAAGCCCATGCTATAGGTAATTATATAATCAACTGGATATAAAAGTGGCTTACACACAGAAAACAGAGAGTAATAGCAGATGGTGAGATTTCAAACTGGAAATATGTTTTGAGTGTGGTACCACAGGGATCAGTATTAGGCCCTATACTATTTTCAATATATATATATATATATATATATATATATATATATATATATATATATATATATATATATATATATATATATATATATATATATATATATATATATATATATATATATATATATATATATATATATATATATATATATATAGATATATATATATATATATATATATATATATATATATATATATATATAAATATATATATATATATATATATATATATATATATATATATATATATATATATATATATATATATATATATATATATAAATGAATATTGAAAGATGACATATCTAGCAAAGTACTCAAATTTGCAGATGACACAAAAGTATTCAGAATGATACAGATAAACAAAGTTTACAGATAAACAAAGTTTACAGGATGATCTAGATGAATTAGTTAAATGGTCAGAAAAATGGCAAATGTTATTAAATTTTGGAAGTGTAAATGTATACACATAGGACATGGAAACATGGACGAAGAATATAAAATGGGGGATGCAGTACTAGGTAGAACAACACAAGAAAAAGACTTAGGAGTAACATTTAGTGCTGACATGAAAGTTTCAGAGCAATGTGGGATTGCTACTTCGAAAGGAAATCAAATTCTAAGGCTAATTAGGGGAACTATCACGTATAAGGAGAAACAGCTAATTGTACCCCTGTACAAAGCAATAGTTAGACCACATTTGCAGTATTGTATTCAAGCATGGAGACCATATCGTAAAAAGGACATAGACAACCTAGAAAGAATACAACGAAGAGCAACTAAAATGATTCCCGAATTGAGAGACCTTAGTTACGAATGTCGCTTATTACAATCTGGTTTGACAACACTAGAGACCAGGAGACTAAGAGGAGACCAAATAGAAGTGTTTAAAATAGTGAATGGTTATGAGTATGTTGACAGGAATATGTTCTTCAAACTTAAAGAAGGCAGTAGACCCAGAGGACACAAAGCAGCATTAGTTAATGAGCAGTGTAGGTTGGACATGAGAAAGTACTCTTTCTCACAGAGGGTCATAAATGAATGGAACAAACTGCCAAATGATTGTTTAAATGTTTAAAAATAGAATTGACAGATATTTGATAAGGGCGGGTTACACATAGATGAGAAAATTGTTGGACTCTCGATAAGCCAATGGCTTCCTTGTCCACTTGCTATCTGGAACTTGTTGTTTGGGATGGCAATATTGTTAAATCTTGTTAAATCTTGTTATGTCTTAACTTTTCATCGACAGTTTTATGTAACATTGTCCTTGCACGTGAATGTGCGTGCGTGCGTGCGTGCGTGCGTGCTTGCGTGTGTGCCTGTGTTCCTCAGTGTGTACGCGCTTGTGTATGAGAGTGCATCAATGCATGTACGTTTGCGTCCGTGTGAATGTGTTTTATTGTGTAAAAATCGTGGTGAATAGTACCGAAGAGAACGAATTGATATTTGCATAGATGGTCAAGTACACGACTGTTTATGTGCGTGCCTGGGTGCGCTTGCGCGCGCATGTTGCAATTAGCAACAAGCGTGAAGCGAACGTGTTAACTTAAGAGGTTTCGTAGAATGTGTTTGCTGTCACATGTGACGGCGATACATCGAACAAACACGTCGACAAGCAAACGTCCCGACCGATTAGTGCATTCCAAGGAGAACAGAAAGCAGATGATCCAAGCAACATGAAACTCAATATTGTGAGTATATTTTTAGTATGTTATATAATTGTTCCGTGGACTTATGCACAAACTAGGAGGCGAAGAGGATAAGCAAGTAAGTAAGTAAGAATATATTTGTTCTCCAGTGTTCTGCATGACACAGGCCTAAGTCAACTTCCAGCTCACGTTAGGCTGTTTACCTGCTGCAGGTGGTGCGGAAATGTTATATTTACATTCCGGCATGATTCATTGGAAGAGTTGCCCTTGAAAGGGGGTAATCTGCTAATCGATTAGTCTTGCCCATGGCACCCAGTTGGTTGACATATGGGAAGCAGTTGTGCAACTGAGCCTAAGCGTCTGCCCAAATATATGGCAACTTGGGAGTTGGGTGTATATTTACCACCTAACCCGGGTGCCTGTCATGCAACTGTCCATAGGCACCCGAGTTAGGTGGTAAATCTACACCCAACCCCCTAGATGCCATCTGGTTGGGTACCCCCTTTCAGGGGCAACTCTTCCCATTAATCATGTCGTTGACAGACATCAAACCAATAACACCAGGTGCTTTGCAACGCACCATAATTATAATTAGACATTGGTCTAGTTAAAGATATTGTCACTCACATAATTAACACATTCATATTATTTCAGATTGTGGTCCTTCTTGTAACACATCTGCTGGTGAGGTCGACTTCCGGTGTTAAGAATTCTGTGTTGCATCTTTACCACCTATGCACGAATGTGTGTAGAAAACAGTTCGCTATATGCGTGGCTGCTTGTTCCTTTGATGATCACGAAAAACGATGCCGACGCAAACAGAAGAAATGCAATGACAAATGCAAGAAAAAGTTCAAGATTGAAGAATAAAAGACGCAATCTCAGTGGCTAATGTATTATTAGAAAAATACAACTAGTGATAAAACATATCATTCGACAATTTTGTGTTAAATTATGTTTTGTACAATGTTCTTTGTACACAACTGTTGTGTACACAGCACAATAGTATCTCTCACTCCACACATTGTATCAGTGTTTCTGTAAATACATATGAATAATGATTGTTTGAATATTCCTGATGCTGCTCTTCGCTTCCATCATTGAAATTTGCTTTAAGGATTACTATGCAGTCTGGAAAATTGTAATTCCAAGACCATATTTTGCTGATTATGCTGAAGTTCTGCCTCGGTTGCAGGGATTTGGACTTATCTGAGCAATTTGATGTTAGTAGAGTCACCATCTCTAATGTGTTTCACATTTTTATATTGTATGAACACTGTATGAACCATTTGAAAGAATTGTCTTGTGTTTTTTACAGTAAATATACAGGTTCAATTAACTTCATTGCCAAAATCGCGGACGAGGAATACATGTGCATAAATATTATCTTGTAAGTGATTGGATATTTATTGTGTACTAGTCAATGGGAATGGCATTATTACCTTTTGCAGAACATGTTACACAATGTACAGTAAACAGCATTGAAAGTATATATTTATTTATTTTCTATTCACTATCTTTGATGTTGTAATAAACTGTGGAATATAATAATGGTCGTCTCCACCTGTAACTATAACCCACCAGATTCAGTCACAGCAGAAGCTTCGTAATTCATATAATACAAATGTTTCAATATAAATGTTAATATTATTGTAAATAATGACAGTAGTTTCTATAATCATAAGAACTTTAAAAAAAGACAATACTCATTCTAATCACAATGTTTGTTTATCAGAAAGACCAACTGTGTCAGACAACTTTGAAGAGTCAGAAATGTATTAATTGTCACTGAAATAATTATTTAAATATCGGATCTCGCTTTAGATATTTAAAACAGACTACGGATTATCGTGAAAACTGCTCATTTAGACGTGTGGAATCAGTCAAAAAATCATAAACTATTTATGACTAACAAAGTGTCTAAACGCACATAAGCCCACAAAACTCATGACAACAAATGGACTGTTCTGAGTAAAATAAACATTTGCTACACATATGGAT
This sequence comes from Lamellibrachia columna, assembly GCA_963662155.1. Taxonomy (NCBI): domain Eukaryota; kingdom Metazoa; phylum Annelida; class Polychaeta; order Sabellida; family Siboglinidae; genus Lamellibrachia; species Lamellibrachia columna. Next base: position 12,067,588 of record OY759271.1, on the reverse strand, counting down.
TTTGCTATGCCGGCAGTGTGCGAGCGATAATACATTGTATCCAGTTGTAAATAACCATCAAACTGGTTAACGGATTTCCGTGAACATTCTTATATATATATATATATATATATATATATATATATATATATATATATATATATATATATATATATATATATATATATATATATATATATATATATATAGCTTCTCACACACCTTTAACATATTTTCATTTGTTTTAAACCAGAAAAGTTTACACAGGATGGTGTAGGTTCTGTAAGTAGAGCCAAAAACAAAATATAATCCTATTTTTTACACACGAATCAAACCAGCCAAGGTCGCCAGTGGACTCCAGAGCTAAAAGTTGGTAACGAGAATTACGTTCCCTATTACAACAGGTCTTAAAGAAATCACATTATGCGAATGTATTAATACAAAATCATATTTCTACTTATATATGTTCTGCAAACGGTACGAACCTAGCGACTATTGAACGCAAATGTTGCTTTGATATGCAGTACCATGTCAGGAATGAACGCATGTGCGTCTTTGATAAAACGTGTTCCCACACCTTGCCATACAGCATGTTTGTACGCACGTACGTATACTACAACATAGTTGTGTGAAATGGTGTCTGCAAGTGTGCGTTGTTCATGGTTCGTTTTTTTCTCTATCGTTTGCGAACAAATGCACTTATTAATAATATTTACATCTAGCACGAACGGGAAAGTGCATACACATACAAATACACACACTCACACGCGCGCACGCTCACGCACATACATGTACGCACGCACACACACACACACACACACACACACACACACACACACACACTCACACACAAATACACACACTCACTTACTCTCACACACACACACACACACACACACACACACACACACACACACACACACACACACACACACACACACACACACACACACACACACTCACACACAAATACACACACTCACTCACTCACACACACACACACACACACACACACACACACACACACACACACACACACACACACACACACACACACACACACACACACACACACACACACACACACACACACACACACACACACACACACACACACACACACACACACACACACACACACACACACACACACACACGATATGAAATAATATAATATATCAAATTCATCAACCAGGTAACAACATAAGATAAGTTCGTGACTAATGTAACTTTTCCTATCCATATGTGGAGAATTACATAAGATGTTAACGTATTGGGGGGAAAAACACATATGGAAGAACATGTGGCTACGTGTGCATGAACTGTGCGGAAATCCTTAATATATCACGATCGAACTAGTGTATATTATATTTTTGTGAGAAATGTGCCTTTTGACATCAACACGCTTCAATAAAAGAAGCCAAATTGCTGCTTGAAAAAATTGTCCTGGAAGGCTTCGTTATGAGGCTGTCAGCAGAGTCACAATGACGTCACAGTGCTTCCTTGTTGTCTGACATCTAGGTTGACCAAATCAGGTCAGCATTAAGTGTGTGGCTTGCTCATTGACATCCAAAAAGGTACTTGTGTCACCGGCGGAGATAAAGACGTTGAGTGTATGCTCACCAGAACATGAAGTGGGACGATAGAGCTGTGTTTGCCACTGCTGAGTTGATGGCCAGGACAGCTAAACCTTGAAATAGTCGGACTTGTCTTTTGTCAAGGTGCTTCTGTGGTGCGTAATCTGTAAAGCATCATGGTAGAACAATATTGTTTCAGCAGCGTAATTATTGTTTCGATCAGTTCGATCACGACAGTGTCTGTGCCTGCGTGCGTGTGTGCGTTTGTGCGTGTGTGTGTGTGCGTGCTTGGTAGCGTTAATTCGTGCGATCTTGAGTGCGTGTTGAAAATCATAGCATAAGTGATGTGAACGTGTTAACTTACATGATATCGAAGAGTATGTTTGTCTTGCACTTGTGACTGCGAAACATCGAAAAAACAATATAGACAAACGACTGAGTTGTTGCTGTTGATCAGTAGATAATCCCAAGGAGAACGTCAAGCAGATAGCCCAAGCAATATGAAATTCAACATTGTAAGTATATTATTGTCATATTATATTATTGCTTTCATGATTCATGTGAGAACAGTAGCAATATGATCGTTTTTGTAAGCAACCATGACATTGTTAGATCTACACATGCATGCATAAACACGATTCTGGCGAACAATTTTGAGTTGATGCTTATTTTCATGACCTCTGTCAACACAATGTCTTCGATATTTTATCATTTATTTTGGCCACGTAATTATGTTATCGAGGACCCAGAGACATATCTGAAACAATTTCAACAATTGTGAAATTGACAGCACATGGCTAAAATTCCCAATATATCAACATTATTTGGATGATATAGCATAGCCAGAGAGATTACAAAACATAATCAAAATTAACCTTATTTCCAATATGGTACACAATTCCTTAAATGGCCACACTGGGTTTCCAAAAATAAAGAAGTTGTCTTGATTTTTTAAATCACAGTGGCATTTCTGAAGCAGACATATTCAAAATGTATCGCGGAAAATATTCCAGCACCATCATATTGGTAAAACTTACGTTATACATATGGTTCCTCGAAGATACGTTTTACAAGTTATCGGCTATGTTAATTCCGTGACGTTAATTCCGTTACTGATAGAAGAAATGTTTGCAACGGGTGTACGAATACCAGCACATTTAATGACAATCTCTCATTCATACTGGGAAATATCACCAGTAAAATACATATGTGGTGATTGTATACATATGTGGTGATTAGAATATAGATCTATTGCACTGCGAAGATATACACAGCAAGCTATTTGTTACAATCCTGTTGTTAACTTACATATACGTGCGACATGCAGAATATTAACTGTGTTAATTCCGTGATGTTAATTCCGTTACTGATAGAAGAAATGTTTGCGTACTTTTACTAATCCACTTACAATTACTTGCAATTTCTAGGAAGCATGACTTTGAGAAGATGCCTTAAACACGATATTTAACCCTGTATTCTAACGGAATTAACATTACGGAATTAACACAGACAGTTAATATTATGCATGTAGCACGTATATGTAAGTTAACAACAGGATTGTAACAAAGAGCTTGCTGTGCACATCTATTGTTGTGATGTAAGACTCTACCTTGTAACCTGCAGAATGGAAGACACGGCAGTAATAGAATTAACTTCGTAAACTATTGTTTATATACACATGCTGCTGTTTTAGAAATCGAGTAATGTAGACCAGGCTCCACGTTAACAACGATTACACACTCAACAATATCACAATCGACAGAAAAGAAATGATATTGCACATATATTCCAATGGGCTCCTTGACATAGTAACGGAATTAACCAATAGTTAAATATACATTAGTATTAATAGGTCTTTGTCCAAACTGTGCAGCAATACATCAACTATTTGTTGTTCGCAAGACAGAGCTACATCATGTAGTCAAATCGTCCAGAAATGTTCTTTTTTAAACAACGTCCTTTGAACAAATACAAGGCAGCCAACGTAGAGAGTTTCGGTTGAGACATGCTCAATTTGGCCAACACTGGTATAATATGCTCAAGTAAACCAAATCAAAGACAGACAATAACAACCACACATTTTCCAGATGGTATTTCTGATATCAAGAACTTCAAACATCAAAGATACAATCGAATACTATAATACTATAATTCCACGTGCGACCAATATGTGTGTGTGTGTGTGTGTGTGTGTGAGTGTGGGTGCGTGCGTGCGTGCGTGCGTGCGTGCATGCGTGCATGCGTGCGTGTGTGTCCTATATTCAACCACCTGGTACAATATGCTCAAGTAAACCAAATCAGAGACAGACAATACCAACTACACATTTTCCGGATGGTAATAATATAATAATATAATTCCACGTGCGAGCAATGTGTGTGTGCGTGCGTGCGTGCGTTCGTGCGTGCGTTCGTGCGTGCGTGCGTGCGTGCGTGCGTGCGTGCGTGCGTGCGTGCGTGCGTGCGTGCGTGCGTGTGTGTGTGTCCTACATTCAACCATCAAATTAATAAAACCAGACAACTACATACATCATCTCTATGCACCAAGTTGTTATTTATGCAGTGTTTTATACTAAATCATTAGGTTTCCCTATTACACACTAGCATTTAAATATGTATGCTTTATTTGCGATGACATCAACTAGAATTTGCATGCTTTTGATTTAAGTTTGCACTGTAAAAAGATCCCAAATTGAAGCTAGATTACCTTTCTCCACATCTCCCCATTAACGGTTATAATGTACACACGAAATAATTATAGATGCATAGGTATAATGGCTGCACGTTGCCAGCCCCAACTGATTACTTTAAACAGATATGTGTAGAAGCCAAGGTTAGCCATCAATTCATCGCCCTACCAGAGGACATTCTAGGCCTTCCCTCCAATTCACATGTGCCTGAAGTGAGTGTCTTGCCTGAAGTACCAGTCCACCCCATTTGGTACAGTGTATTTGTGCTCTGTGATTATCTCCCTCCCATTCACACACGCCTGAACCTAATATCTCATTAATGACTGAAATAGTGATTGCACGCCTTCTACAAACACCTGGATAATATAGCTGTGAACTATCTAGTAAAATCAACTGTTAAATGAGCAATTAATTAATAGTTCATTGGGAATTCGTCAATTAAATTACCCCCTTTCTGGAAAGTTAATTAATTAAATGAAATTAAACTAGCCTTTCTGGAAAAGTTAATTAATTAAATTAAATTAACCCATGCTTTGTGTGTGCGTGTTATTAATGTGTGGAGACCTTATGGCATGCTACCACAACAAATAGAGTCATTGGTTGCTAACTCGGCATTGTTCCAGTGAGCAGATATTTTCCAATACTATGAAAATAATATTATCATTTTCATATTATTATGACAATAATATTATTACTTTCATACTTTTGGAGGTTCAAACTTTTGAGAGGGAGGTTTTCACGATAAGGGGTTCACATGTTTTTAAAAGGGGGTTAATATTTTTTTGGAAAAACGTGTTCACAAGAAGGGGGTTCGTGTGAACCCCCTGAACCCCCCTGGCTACGGCCCTGATGTTGATAATGTTTTAATCTATTGAAACATCTGTTTATATCTCAACGCCTCCTTTGTCTAGTCATTTGGCTTCATGGAAATGTTTTTGTTCTTGTTTCTTCTTCTTCTTCTTCTTCTTCTTCTTCTTCATCTTCTTCTTCTTCTTCTTCTTCTTCATCTTCTTGTATAGTGACATTTGTGGTAAAAACAAATTCGCGTTGTGCATGCGTGCTCGTAAGTATTAATTACGAGCAAATCTTAAAGGTGCAGGTAGGGCAATAAACCCGTAGCTTATGCAGTAATCGATCGCGCCACTGGCAGGATACACCACAGTCGTACATTTGTAGTATGGACCAAGTTACATCACATTCGAAGGAGATGCTCGAATTGGACCACCTAGGTCAAAACTAGGTCACCTATGTCAAGTTGAGAACAAGAGTTTCCAAGATGGCCGCTGTCAAGCAATAACACATATTGGCCTTATATCGACTTCTTATTTGCATATGATTGTGATAGTGATTCTGAGCAATGTGTAATGTTGTGCACAATTATCTCAAACAGCGTATGTGGTTATGACTGAATAAATATTTACTAAATTTTATTATCTTTATTTGCATATTATATCCAAAATTGCTACTTTGTTGTATCGCATTTGCCACATTATTGTATTGTATATAACTTTGTGATGGTACAATTTGTAATATTACACGTTACATAGTGGTGATTTTCTTGCACGAAAATTGTTAAGCGATAATATTAGTAGCGATGTACGGTATCGATATTAACTGCAAACTCAGGAATGAAGTACCGATGTCCATGTTCCAATATCAATGTAGATTTGCGTGGTTTTATATCAATACAATTATCCATTTATCTTAATTGGCGTAGTAATCTGTATGGTTTATTAGTTGTGTATGTTGAATGACATTGACATGACACTGAAATCGAACGAGTCATGCATGAAATAAATGTAGTATTGTAAACTTAATTACATAAAGACATAACATACTTTGCATAGGCAACGATATTACATATTGCATAGGCAATTTTGTACGCATGCACAAAACGTCGAGTATCCGCTTGACATTATTTATATTGTAGTCGACGCAATACGAACCGATAAAAAAAACTGTAGCCAAGCAAACTTAAAATAGCCATTCAAATAAATCACCTAGGCAAAGGTAATCAAGACATTGGTCTAGCTAAGAATACTGTGACTCACGTAATTAACAAATTCATATTATTTCAGATTGTGGTCCTTCTTGCAACAAACCTGCTGGCGAGGTCGACTTCCGGTGCTAAGAATTATGCGTACCTTTACAACCTATGCGCGAAAGTGTGTAGAAAACAATTCGGCTTATGCCTGTCTGAATGCGCCTTTGATGTTCGCGAAAAGCGATGCCGACGCAAACTGAAGAAATGCTATGACAAATGCAAGAAAAAGTTCAAGATTGAAGAATAATATATGCCACGGAGATGCCACGGACCGTTATTCTGTCATGACAGGTTTACGTGGATGTTGTTAACCTTCAGCTGAAATACGGCTTGTGGCGCATTACGCAGCCACGTTTTCACATAATGGCACATACATTTATAAATTTAAAAAGGCCTACAGCATGTGGATGTAAGAAAATTATTGTATTGTAAAAGTATTGTATTGGTTGCCTACTGCATCATACGTTGAAAGGAAACACAAAAAGTTGACTTTGGGGCTAATCTCTTATCCATATTCTTAGTTTGTCTGCTATGTTGGTCAGTGGTTTCACGTGGTTAGGTTTCTTTGGGTATTGCATGATTGAACATAACCTTTTGTTATTCAGTTATTCAGACTGTTTCAATATTAAGTTCTTGTAAGCTCCACCAAAGTTTATTTCGTTTGAACGACGCGTATTTTTACGCGAGTCGTCTCTGACCTACTTATATCACAACATGTCTTTAAAAAACAATCACTTTATGCGAATGCATAAATACACCATTATATTTCTACTTATATATTTTCTACAAACGGTACGAACCTCGCGACTATCGAACGCAAATGTTGTTTTGATATATTGTACCATGTCAGGAATGAACGCTTGTGTGCCTTTGGCAAAACGTGTTCCCACAGCTTGCCGTGCAGCCATGCATGTACTTATACACGTACGTGTGCTACAGCACAGTTGTGTAATATGGTGTCTGCTGCAAGTGTGTCTTGTTCATGGTTCGTTTTCTTCTCTATCGTTTGCGAACAATTGCATTTATTAGGAATGTTTACATCCTGGCACGAACGGGAACGTGCGTACACATACAAACACACACACACACACACACACACACACACACACACACACACACACACACACACACACACACACACACACACACACACACACACACACACACACACACACACACACACACACACACACACACACACACTCACACACTCACACACTCACACACTCACACACTCACACACTCACACACTCACACACTCACACACTCACACACTCACACACTCACACACTCACACACTCACACACTCACACACTCACACACTCACACACTCACACACTCACACACTCACACACTCACACACTCACACACTCACACACACACACACACTCACACACTCACACACTCACACATGCACACGCGCACATACCTACCCATGCCAGCACTCAAACACAAACACAAACACGCACGCACGCACATACGCACGTACGGCATGAGTTCCTCTAGTGTCCATACTTGATTCTAGGACAATCCCACAAGTACATAACCACACTAGGAAAAACCTCCCCTTGCCAATACTCCCCCCCTGCACAATACACCGCCAGGACAATCCCTCCATACATTTGCTTTTAATGGTTATTAATGCATACCGACATATGTTGATATATGTGTTACTGCATAACGCAATTTTTTTTGGGGGTTTTCTTTGACCGTGTATGTTGACTCACGATGGCTAAGAAATGATATGTGATTAAAATATGTTTAATTTAACGTGTGCATTGACTGAAGGCGATGGTATAATGTGTGTTGTTTAAAATGGTTTTAATCATTTATTTCAGTGAAATGTTGAGTTTATAAATGAAGGAATCGGAAATGGTTATTGGACCCAGACATAATATTGTCACAGATAGCAGTTACTATCAGTATCATGTATAACATTTTCTAAGTTTAAATTCATATATCTTGAGAAAAATAAACATTGCACTAATTAATTCGTTTCAATTGGTCAGGGAGACTGCTACAAAGACCAAATCGTATCGTAGCAATTACCTACTGAATTAAACTAAATAAATTAACAAATTTATCCTCTTTCTATAAATAAAAAACACTGGTTTAACTCTAAACATATATTATAATGGGTTCGTATGTAATTGCTTAATTGTTATCGTGTTCTAATGTATCAGACATTGAATGTTTAATCTGTTGGATATTTGAAAAGAGCACACTGGTGGATGACGAGGAATCTGTGTAGGAGGATCATATAATACAAACATGATACACGCTGATGATACTGCACTCATGGCTGAGACACGAGAACAATCACAACATATACTAAACGACATCGATAAAGAAGGGAAATAGCTTGATATGGAGGCACCTGCCAGGAAGACAAGACGGTGGTGATCAGCAGGACATATAAAAGATCTAGAATGGGAATAACGTCGGAAGGACACACAATAGAAAGAAAAGAGAAGATGGAGACATTTGTACATATTGCGTCTTATATCGGATGACGGAACATGTGATGAAGAAATCGAAATGAGGGTAGAAACAGTAAGGGCAATTTTCGGCAGCATATCAGTAGTGCTCACGGGTAAATTCAACTTACAACTAAAGATATTTCAAACTGATATTATTTGGTCCACGTGGATGCACGGCGCAGAAACATAGATAATTTCCAAACTATGCCAACAAAGTGTGGAAGCATATTCGAGATGTAGTGCCTAAGACCAATCGAACATATAAACCGGACTGAACATGTCGCGAACATAGAAGTGCTATATCGGAATAAAAATAAAATCTAGAAACATAAATACAAAAAAATGGGCATATTACCAGACACTTAGGAATACAACGGGACATATTGGCGGGAATGGTGGAGGGCAAGAGGCAGGGGAAGACGAAAAACCACATACAACATCAGAGAAAAATTAAATACGAAAAACTAATAAGAGCGGTGAAGATATGAATGCCGACCTTTCGAGAGGAGATGGCACCACATGATGACTATGGCTCAGATGGTCTCATTTGAGGCATAACAACCTAGAACGTATTACATTGTTGATGTTTGACATCGTATGCTATATTTTGGAAAGACTTGATTTTGTTGTGGGGGAACTATGTCCTACATGGTTACCTCAAGGGGACGTTGGTACAAGTGGAATTGTCCAAGTGCGATGTTGTGCTGATACACCATCTT
>OY759271.1:12040602-12053102 GCA_963662155.1 Lamellibrachia columna | reverse complement strand
ATGTTTACTTTTTTCAAATTTCATTACGTCATGTAGGATATCATAGTTTACATTAGGCTTTGCATTAGGAGATTGGTCAAGTTTGCTGTAAACATTTGATGAGAAAACCTCCTGTATAAAATCAGATATTGAATCAGAGTTCTGTACGCTAATTGTTCTATATCTTGGTAAAGTAAAGCAAAAATGTGCAAAATAAATTATCAATTAGGGTTCCATTATTTTTGGAGAGCCTAGTAGGAAGTGTGATGTGAGGGTAAAAGCTATATGATATCAAAGTATCAAAAAATTCCGCGAATACGTCTTTTTCGTTTATTTTCAAAAGGTCTATATTGATGTCTCTGCAATAATACCATCTAAGTTTGTTCTGTCAAATGATGAAATGATAGGTGTGATTTCGGAAAGGAATTGTTTATCATTTCCTTAAGGTATCTTGGGGTCCTGTAAATGTTACCAATAATTATATCTTTTGAAAGCCCACCACTAGTTACTTTAATAAATTGACCTTCCCAATTGTCATACTGATCAAGTGACAAAATTAATTTGTAGTTAAATATTTTGCTTAAATACTTGACCAGTCAATCTTTATTGCTACATGTTTTGTCTTGTTTAATGCATTGATATCCCCAAGTTGTAAATGACACATATCATCATTACCAGAAAGCCACCATTTCTGAAAACAAGATAAGCTAATTTTAAAGTTTATCAGGTTAAGTTATTCGAGGAAGGCTTCTATTTGACTATGTTTAGCATTCATTGATTATATGTTTGTGCTTTGTATATTAAAACATTCCTTGTGGCTTTCTGCCAGTAACTTAAAATTATCAAGATCATAATAAGGGGAATGACGTATTGGTTGAATATCCTCATCAAGTGTTTCATTTAACTGTAATATAAACAATTGCGGTTAGTACCTCCTTGAAAGTGAATAAATGATTCATCATAATTCATTATTTGGATACGCAATTATGGTTAAGAAATATGCAATTAAAACCGATGGTCTGCTATATATTATACATATAACACTTGAGATACAATATAGAGTCAGCATATATGTCGTGCTGCGAATCACCACAGTTGCCTGTGTAGGAATATTAGAGTAGTAAATATAAATACTGACACGAACGCTATTATTTGATATTAACAAAAACAAGAAAAATGCGTACCACAGAGGTAATCGAGGTACCGAGATTAATGGTGATAACACAAGTCACAATACAATGGTGAGATAGGACTGCCAATCATTAACAATCGCAGGTGCCCATTAAATTATATGTGCACATAGGCTTAAGTTGGTTATAGTCTTGATATAGAAAAAATAGTTTATAAAAAAACAACAATAATAATATAATAACCTACTATCATGATTTGGCCTGTACCAACTACACATCAACAAAACTAAATATATTACTGTAATTGTATTTAGTCTGAAAAATAAAATGATACTCTATAAATAATCTTTTCGTATAACATTGATAGGTTATATTAATAAAATACATTAATGTTGTATATAAAGAAATAAAAATAATACTGTCATAGTGCCATGGAAACTGGATACGTAGGTTCACGCTACTTGAAGGTGTGCAAGTGTGCAAGTGTGCAAGTGTGCAAGTGCCAGACATATGGAAGAACATGTGGCCACGCGTGCATGAACTATGCGGAAACGGGCATATTACATCAATATTCAACTTGAGTATTCGGATATACTGATGAAATCCTTAATAAATCAGGATCGAACTAGTGTATATAACATCGTTGCGAGAAATTTGCCTTTTGACATCAACACGCTTCAATAAAGAAGCCAAATTGCTGCTTGAAGAAATTGTCCTGGTAGGCTTCATTATGAGGCTGTGAACAGAGACACAATGAAGTATCAGTGCTTCCTTATTGTCTGACATCTAGGTTGACAATATCAGGTCACCATTGAGTGTTTGGCTTGCTAATTGGTAGGTATTTGTGTCACCACCGTAGACCAGGACGTTGACTATATGCTAACTAGATATCGGAACTTGACGTGGGACGATGAAGCTGTGTTTGCCACTGCTGTGTTGATGGCCAGGACAGTTAAACCTTGAAATAATCGGACTTGTCTTTTGTCAAGGTGCTTCTGTGGTGCGTAATCTGTGAAGCGTCTTGATACCACAATATTGTTCCAGCCGAGCAATTATTGTTTCGATCAGTTCGGTCACGACAGTGTGCGTGCGTGCGTGCGTGTGTGCGTGTGTGCGTGTGTGCGTATGTGCGTGCGTGCGTGTTTGTTTGTTTGTGTGTGTGTGTGTTTGTGTGTGCGTGCGTGTGTGTGCGTGCGTGAGTGCACGCGTGCGTTAATTCGTGCAATGTTGCATTTAGAAATTCCTAGCATAAGTGATGTGAACGTGATAACTTAAATGATGTCGAAGAGTATGTTTGTTTTGAACTTGTGACTGCGAAACATCGAAAAAACAATATAGACAAATGACCGAGTGTTTTTGCTGTTGATCAGTAGATAATCCCAAGACGAACGTCAAGCAAATGGTCCAAGCAACATGAAATTCAACATTGTAAGTATATTAGTGTCATATTAAATTATTGCTTTCATGATTCATGTGAGAACATTAGCATTACGATTGTTTCTGTCAGCAATCATGACATTGTTAGATCTACACATGCATAAATACGATTCTGGAGATCAAATTTGAGTTGATGCTCATTTTCATGTCTTGTGTCAACAGAAATGGCTTTGATATTATCGTTTATTTTGGCCACATAATTATGTTATGGAGGACCCAAAGACAATTCTGAAACAATTTCAACAACTATGAAATTGACAACACCTGGCTATAATTCCCAATATATCAACATTATTTGGATGACATAGCATAGCCAGAGAGAGATTACAAAACATAATCAAAATTAACCATATTTCCAATATGGTACATAATTCCTTAAATGGCCACACTGGTTTCCAGAAATAAAAATGTTGTCTTGATTTTTAAAATCACAGTGGCATTTCTGAAGCAGATATATTCAAAATATTCCACCACCATAATATTAATATAAAACTTACGTTATACATATGGTTCCTCGAAGATACTTTTTACAAGTTATCGGCTATGTTAATTCCGTGATGTTAATTCCGTTACTGATAGAAGAAATGTTTGCAACGGGTGTACTTTGCGTACTTTTACTAATCCACTCACAATTACTTGCAATTTCTAGGAAGCATGACATTGAAAAGATGCTTTAAACACGATATTTAACCTTGTATGCTAACGGAATTAACATCACGGAATTAACACAGTTAATATTCTGCATGTGGCTCGTATATGTAAGTTAACAACAGGACTGTAACAAGGAGCTTGCTGTGTACATATATTGGTGTTATGTAGGACTCCACCTTGTAACCAACTTAACTGAAGATACGGCAGTAATAAAATTAACTTCGAAAACAATTATTCTTATACATATGCTGCGTGCTGTTTTCGAAATCGAGTAATGCAGACCTGGATCCACGTTAACACCGTTTACACACTCAACAATATCACAATCGACAGAAAAGAAATGGTATTCAGCAGCGGATCCAGGGGGGTCTTAGGGGTCTCAAGACCCCCTCCAGGCCATGAAGGGGGTCTTAGACTCCCCCCGTGTCCGTGGCAAATATTACGGTAAAAGAACACGAAGGGGAGACCGGGACTAGTCCGCCCCCAGGACATGTCCGCCAACCAGCTTTTATTCCGCGCCGTTGCAGAATTTAGTAATTTCGGTCACACGATTAAGTCACTTGACCATCAAACTACATACAGCGCAGTGTTCGAAATGACCATTAATTATTTGGGGTCCCCCCAAAAAAATCTTTTCAGGCACTGTAATGGCTATTAACACCTATTTGTGTGTGTAAAAACTTGCTTGCTATCTAGTTATTTCGACCTGTAGTTATTTTAACAACTTAGATTGAATGCACTTGTTGTAAGTCGCTCTGAATAAGAGCGTCTGCTAAATGACTAAATTGTAAATTGTGGTCTAAACCATTGTTACTGGAGTAGTGCGCTTGCAGACACAGTGTCTGTAATTCTGAGAAATAAAATGCCATGGTAAAATGTGCCTCAACTAGATACTCGTTGGTGACATTACTGCAGACACCCAACAGATGGCGCCCTTAACCACAGAACACACACTCATCAATGGTATGAGTGGAATGATTTAAGCTGTTTTTAACAGAGATTAATTGAATGACAATAGAGTGAGCTGAATGAATCAGCTAAACTACCAACATAATGATGTCGAGTCCTGCAAAAACCGTAAAGTTCTGCTAAAGTCGTCGAGTTCTTGCTGTGAGATCTACGAAAACTGTCGAGTTCTGCGAAAACCGTCGAGTTTTAGCGCATACGAACAAGAGTAGCCTCACACGCAGCATCAGGTGCAACGGCGGAAGGGTAATTACATCGGTAAAACGATAAAATGTGGGACCCCCCAAGTTTACATTTTTCTTTCTTATGGGAGGTCCCTCTTGCCTTGGCAGGATCCCCCCAGACCTCCCTCATTTCGAACACTGATGCAGCGGGAAGTTGACGTCTACGAGTTGCTGGCTGGAAAATTGTGAACTAGAATACTGAATTTGGTGACTGAAAGTTTTTTTATTTTGTTTCGATCAAATTTCAGTACTTATAAGTGGCATTGGTTAGACATTCTGAGTGCTAAGTAATGCCCTTATATCAGATATGTTGTTTGGATCTTGCGTTGTTGCTCTATCCAGTGTCAGTAGTATTTAGTTGCCGCCCACCAAATATGTATCTGTGTAGGGGAACGTCCGACTATATGCTACGGGGCAAGTTCGTCCCTAGGATATCTGATGTAAAATGCTCAGGATCACTTGTGAACATAAACACACTAACATACACTCTGATAAATACTTCCAATTGTCCACTCTGGTGTTATTTTCTAGTTAAAAAAAAAAGTGACGAAATCAGATTTTATTTTACCATTTTCTAGCCGATGCAGTGCCAAACGTTGTTTTATGTTTGCCTAGTTTATTTCATAGAAACCACAACATTTGTGAGGACTTTTTTACATAAAGATAAGACAAAAGTGAACTGTTCTTGTGTATTTGCTGCTTAAAGTACGTGTGGGGCGGATTGACATGAGGCAAGTCTGCACATGCTTGGGTAGGTCTACTAAGAGTCCTATTTGGATATTGGCTTGTAACAGTTTTGGCATTTGTTGATAGCACAAATGTGGACAAGATATTTTCGTTCAATTTAAGGCCGAAACTGATCCTCTAGCTCTACAATTACAGTCTCCAGATCTATTAGAGTGTCCATGGGGGCGGACTAGTCCTGGTCTCCCTATACAAGCCTACATCGGAACTAGTGTCAATGTAAACACTGAATTATTAGCAGCCGGCTAATATTAACCCTTATGTAAGTAGAACGACACATGTGTCGCCCCCCCCCCCGTAAGTAGAATGACGTATGACTACGACTGACTGAGACCCCCCGCCAACAAGCCTAGATCTGCCCCTGGTATTGCACATATATATAAATGGGCTCCTTTGACGTGGTAACGGAATTAACCATTATTTTAATATATTAGTATTAATAGGTCTTTGTCCAAACTGTGCAGAAATACATCAACTATTTTTTTTTCGCAAGACAGAGCTACATCATGTAGTCAAATCATGCAGAAATGTGTTTTTTTAAATAACGTCCTTTGAACAAATACAAGGCAGCCAACGTAGAGAGTTTCGGTTGAGACATGCTCAATTTGGCCAACACTGGTACAATATATACAATGTGTGTGTGTGTGTGTGTGTGTGTGTGTGTGTGTGTGTGTGTGTGTGTGTGTGTGTGTGTGTGTGTGTGTGTGTGTGTGTGTGTGTGTGTGTGTGTGTGTGTGTGTGTGTGTGTGTGTGTGTGTGTGTGTGTGTGTGTGTGTGTGTGTGTGTGTGTGTGTGTGTGTGTGTGTGTGTGTGTGTGTGTGTGTGTGTGTGTGTGTGTGTGTGTGTGTGTGTGTGTGTGTGTGTGTGTGTGTGTGTGTGTGTGTGTGTGTGTGTGTGTGTGTGTGTGTGTGTGTGTGTGTGTGTGTGTGTGTGTGTGTGTGTGTGTGTGTGTGTGTAGATTACATTTCTCCACATCTCCCCATTAACGGTTATAATGTACACACGAAACAATTATAGATTTATAGGTCTAATGGCCCCATAGGCCCACTTGGCTAGAAGTTCCCAGCCCCAACAGTTTACTTTAAACAGAAATTTGTAGAAGCCAAGTTTAGCCATCAACTCATCGCCCTACCATTCTAGGCATTCCCTCCAATTCATAGGTGCCTGAAGTGAGTATCCTGCCTGAAGTACCAGTCCACCCCATTTGGTACAGTGTATTTGTGCTCTGTGATTATCTCCCTCCCATTCACACATGCCTGAACCTAATCTCTCATTAATGACTAGAATAGTGATTACAGGCCTTCTAAAAACACCTGGATAACATAGCTGTGAACTATCCAGTAAAATCAATTGTTAAATGAGCACTTAATTGAAAGTTCATTGGGAATTTGTCAATTAAATTAACCCCTTTTTGAAAAGTTAATTAGTTAAATTAAATTAACTTGAGTTAATTCAATTAAAGATTAAAATTAACCCATGCTTTATGCTTTGTGTGTGTTTTATGAATGTGTGGAGATCATATAGCCACCACAACAAAGAGAGTAATTGGCTTGCTAACTCTTCATTGTTTCAGTGAGCAGATATTTTCCAATATTATGAAAACAATATTATTATTTGCATATTATTATGAACATAACATTGTTACTGTTATATTATTGGAGGTCATATGACCCCCCGGCTACGGGCCTGATGTTGATCATTCTTTGATCTATTGAAACATCTGTTTGCATCTTAACGCCTCCTTTATCTAGTTATTTGGCTCCATGCAAACGTCTTTCTTCTTCTTCTTCTTCTTCTTCTTCTTCTTCTTCTTCTTCTTCTTCTTCTTCTTCTTCTTCTTCTTCTTCTTCTTCTTCTTCTTCTTCTTCTTCTTCTTCTTCTTCTTCTTCTTCTTCTTCTTGTATAGTGACATTTGTGGTAACAAAAATTCGCGTTGTGCATGCGTGCTCGTCAGTATTAATTACGAGCAAATCTTAAAGGTGCAGGCCGGGCAATAAACCCGTAGCTTATGCAGTAATAGACCACTGGCATGACACACTACAGTTGTACACTTGTAGTTTGGACCAAGTTGAAGCACATTCGAAGGAGATGCTCGATTTGGATCATCTAGGTCTAAACTAGGTCACTTATTTCAAGTTCAGAGTAAGAGTTTCCAAGATGGCTGCCCGCTGTCAAGGAATAACACATATTGGCCTTATTTGCATATGATTGTGATAGTGATTCTGAGCAATGTATAATGTTTTTGCACAATTATCTCAAACAGCATATGTGGTTATGACTGAACAAATCTTTACTACATTTTATTATCTTTATTTGCATATTATATCAAACATTTTTACTTTGTTGTATCGCTTTTGCCACATTATTGTATTTTATATAACTTTGTGATGGTACAATTTGAAATATATTACACATAATATATTGGTGATTTTCTTGCACAAAAATTGTTAAGCGATAATATTAGTAGCGATTGACGTTATCGATATTAACTGCAAAATCAGGAATTAAGTGCCAATGTCCCTGTCCCAATATCAATGTAGATTTGCATGGTTTTATATCAATACAATTATCCATTTTATGTTAATTGGTGCAGTAATTACATATGTATGGTTTAGTATTTGTGTATGTTGAATGACCTTGACATGACATTGAAATCGATCGAAGCATACGTGAAACAAATGTAGTATTGTAAACCCAATTACATAAAGACATTACATACTTTGCATAGGCAACGATATTGTGCGCATGTACAAAACGTCGAGTATCCGCTTGACATTATTTATATTGTAGTCGATGCAATACGAACCGATAAAATAAACTGTAGCCAAGCAAACTTAAAATAGCCATTCAAATAAATCACCTAGGCAAAGGCAATCAAGACATTGGTCAGCTAAGAATACTGTCACTCACGTAATTAACAAATTCATATTATTTCAGATTGTGGTCCTTCTTGCAATAAACCTACTGGCGAGGTCGACTTTCGGTGCTAAGAATTACGCGAACCTTTACAACCTATGCGCGAAAGTGTGTAGAAAACATTTCGGCTTATGCCTGTCTGAATGCGCCTTTGATATTCGCGAAGAGCGATGCCGACGCAAACTGAAGAAATGCTATGACAAATGCAAGAAAAAGTTCAAGATTGAAGAATAACATATGCCACGGAGATGCCACGGACCGTTATTCTGTCATGACAGGTTTACGTGGATTTTGGTAACCTTCAGCTGAAATACGGCTTGTGGCGCATTACGCAGCCACGTTTCCACATAATGGCACATACATTTCTAAATTTAATAAGGCCTACAGCATGTGGAAGTTAAGTAAATCACTGTATTATAAAAGTATTGTATCGGTTGCCTACTGCATCATACGTTGAATGGAAACACAAACAGTTGACGTTGGGGCTAATCTCTTATCCATGTTCTTAGTTTGTCATAGTTAGTTGGTCAGTGGTTTCACGTGGTTAGGTTTCTTTGGGTATTGCATGATTGAACATAACCTTTTGTTATTAAGTTATTCAGACTGTTTCTTTATTAAGTTCTTGTACGCACGTACGTATGCTACAGCATAGCTGTGTGAAATGGTGTCTGCAAGTGTGCGTTGTTCATGGTTCGTTTTCTTCTCTATCGTTTGCGAACAAATGCATTTATTAGGAATGTTTACATCCTGGCACGAACGGGAACGTGCGTACACATACAAACACACACACGCGCGCACGCGCGCACACGCGTACATACGTACGCATGCCAGCACACAAAAACACAGAGGCACGCACGCTCGCACATACGCACATTATTGCATGTTTTCCTCCAGTGTTCATATTTGATGCTAGGACAACATCCCTCGACATAATTCCCACAAGGACATAACCACCCTAGGGAAAAACCTCCCCTTGCCAATACCCCCTGCACTATACACCGCCAGGACAATCCCTCCATACATATGCTTTTAATGGTTATTAATGCATATCGAAATATTTTTATATATGTGTTACTGCATAACGTAGTTTTGTTAATTTTTTTTTCTTTGACTGTGTATGTTGATTCACGATGATTAAGAAATGATGTGTGATTAAAACATTTTAATTGAACGTATGGTATGGTATAATATGTGTCGTATAAAACGGTTTTAATCATTTACTTCTGTGAAATGTTGAGTTTATAAATGAACGCTCTGGAATCGGAATTAGAAATGGTTATTGGACCCAGAAATAATATTGTCACAGCGAACAGTTACGAACAGTGTCGTTTATAACATTTTCTAAATTTTAATTCATATATCTTAATTCGTTGTTAGTATTCGTATATTCAACATCTGCTAACTGCGGTTGTATAAAAGAAACACATTTCAGTTGGTCAGGGAGACTGCGACAAAGACCAAATTTGACCGCTATCGTAGCAGCCACATACTGAATTAAATTAAATAAATTAACAAATCTGTACTCTTTCCATAAAATGGAAACACACTGGTTTAACTCTAAACATATATTATAATAAGTTCGTCTGTAATTGCTTAATTGTTATCGTGTTCTAATGTATCAGACATTGAATGTTTAATCTGTTGGATATTTGAAAAGAGCACACTGGTGGATGACGAGGAATCTGTGTAGGAGGATCATATAATACAAACATGATACACGCTGATGATACTGCACTCATGGCTGAGACACGAGAACAACCACAACATATACTAAACGACATCGATAAAGAAGGGAAATAGCTTGATATGGAGGCACCTGCCAGGAAGACAAGACGGTGGCGGTCAGCAGGACAAATCAAAGATCTAGAATGGGAATAACGTCGGAAGGACACACAATAGAAAGAAAGCAGAAGATGGAGACATTTATACATATTGCGTCTTATATCGGATGACGGAAAATGTGATGAAGAAATCGAAATGAGGGTAGAAACAGCAAGGGCAATTTTCGGCAGCATATCAGTAGTGTTCACCGGTAAATTCAATGTACAACTAAAGATATTTCAAACTGATATATTTAGTCCACGTGTATGCACGGCGCAGAAACATGGATACTTTCCTAACTATACCAACACAGAGTGGAAGCATATTCGAGATGTAGTGCCTAAGACCAATTCAACATATAAACCGGACTGAACATGTCGCAAACATAGAAGTACTAAATCGGACCGGAATAAAAACAAAATATAGAAACATAAATAAACAAAATGGATATATTACCAGACAAGGAGGAATACAACAGGCGTATTGGAGGGAATGGAAGAGGGCAAGAGGCAGGGGAAGACTAAAAATCGCATACAACGTCAGAGACAGACAACACCAAGGCGTGATTGGGAAAATGAAATACGAAAAACTAATAAACACGACACAGTGAAGACATCAGTGCCGACCTTCCGAGGAGAGATGGCACCACATGATGACTATGGCACTGATGGTCTCCTTTGAACTGGTTGTCCATCCCTACCTGGAACACGTACAGTATATTTGAGGCTTAATAGCCTAGAACGTGACATTGTCGTTGTTAGGCATCGTATGCTAAATATGTGAAAGGCTTGATTTTGTTGTGATGTAGCTACGTCCTATGGGATTACCTCAAGGGGACATTGGTACAGGTGGATTTGTCCACGTGCGATGTTGTGCTGTTACACCGAATTCCATGTAGTACCAATCAGGGTTGTCTTCATGAATATCTTCAGCAAGAACGATTTTTTCCATTCATTCTTATGCATGTAATACATTGTTTATGCTCTTCCCCGTCTTCCCTTTTCCCTGCTTCCGTCCCTCCGTCCCTCCATCGTGTCCTTCCTTCCTCATACGCCCTTCTCTCCCCTCTCAACCCCTCCTTATTACCAACCTACACATTTCACTATCCAGCCAAGATTACCATTTGGTCAACATCAACACTACCATTTGGTCGACATCAAGATTACCATTTGGTCATCATCAAGACCACCTTTTGACATTAGCATTAAACGTGTCACGACATTGTCTGTTGACCTGACATCCGACATGCTCACTACTTAAGTAAGTCTTGTCGAACCTATGCTTTCAAGTGCTATGTGCATGTATCATGTGAACCTGGTGAGCTATTTCAGTACATTCCCGTGGTTGGTACTCGTCTAAAGGTTAATCACACTTACTGCGAAAGCGCTAGACACTGGATTGTGTGTAGCGGTGTCACTGAATCGGTTAATTGGGATGCAAGGATATATATGTTAATATTACGTTACACTATGAGACAACGCATTGAAATGAGACAAATGTTCAGTGATAAGCATAATTGTATGTGTTATCGTATCATTCCATTTTAATGTTCTCATGTATTATTCCATTTTAATGTTCTCATGCATCGTTACTAGATACGTCACAACACATGATAACATTAAAATGGAATAAATCTAGTAACGATGCTTCTCTTTAAGTCTGCAGTGACCATAACGACCGCCGTTTGTTTTCACTGTTGGCGTTACAATCACCACCTTTGTTTCTTTTGTTTGATTAAACTGTTTTCATTATCTTGTTTGAATGATTGCACCACACCACGTATGTGAAGTGATTTTACGCCACTGCATTCCTTATATTTTCAGTTTTAATCCTATATCTGTAGTTGTTCTCTGATGAGTATATCATACTTGTTTTGGACATGGTTTTTCTTGGTAAACATGGTTTGCTGCAGTAAACACATACTTTTACAAAGCCTTACATGTGGCTGACAACCTGCAACTTCCTGTGTTCAAGGTAGACTAGTTATTGATCTAGTCAACTTGATTAGTGTTATCGTATCTTTAGTTCATTCGTTCATTTAATACTTTGATGGTGCCACTGAAGGTGATTTTATTAGAAATTTGAACATTATTTTATTCTTTTTCAATATGGCTTGGAAATAATGATGGTGTTATGTTGTTATATTTTCTACAGAATAAACATTAATAGGGAATGATTTCTCGGAGTCAGCGCAGCAAATGAAAACAATTATAGTTCCAACATTTGTCTTAACACTGAGAACACAAAATTTATTAGAATTAGATGATCGAAGCTGTCTGAGCTGTCTTGCAGGAGTGAACAGTGAATATAAATATGCTGGTTGCTTGGATGAAAGTACTTGATAGGTAATTGTGCAGATCTTTTGAAAAATGCGATATCGGACAGGGAGCCAATGCGATTTTAGAAGTGGTACTGAGTGAGAGAAAAGAGGAGACCGGGTAACTATCCTTGCCAAACATTGTGCACACGTTGAAGTTTCAAGATGTCCTTGAGAGCACTATTATGATATCTGGAATTACAATAGTCAAGTCTACTGTTAACAAGGCAGTTGCAATAGTTTTGGCGACAACAAAAACATATACCAGCGAATATGACGAAGGTCACGAATGTGATAAAAGCAACAACGACAAGT
>OY759271.1:12030602-12035602 GCA_963662155.1 Lamellibrachia columna | reverse complement strand
ATTCGTGATTTAATAAAAATTAACGAAATGTATGAGCTACTGGGGCACTAAAGGGCATTAAAATCTATTCCATGCCCCGACTATCAGTTATTGTATTTTAACCGTTTCCTTTATGATGATTTGTCCGTGTTGTTACTTTTGTTCTAATTTGTTTAGAACCACCCGAATTATATGACTATGAATTATATAACTATGAATGTGCTTCCGTAGTGCAAGGGAGATGTATATATGTATATATATATATATATATATATATATATATATATATATATATATATATATATATATATATATATATATATATATATATATATATATATATATCATATATAATTCATATTGGATATTTCTTTCAGGATGAGTGCATAGCCATTTGCATGCCTAAAAGAAATGTATATGTGAACTGTGAATACCGTCTCTCGTTTCACAGTTTCAACAGCCAATTCACTCATTTAGTTATACCTGATTACAATATGGCACCACATTAAAATAGAACGAGTCATCGTGTCAGACATATTTAGCCCAATATTGGTCTACTACGTACTTTACACAAGAACGACACTTTATATATGTTGATCAAAATTAACGTGTGTACAAGTGAACGAAAAAAAGACATGTCAATAACGTCCTCTCCCTGAAACTCTACGTTAGAAGATTGCACCTCGGACAACAGTTCAAACAAACCACACAAATATAACGGAAAAAGACAGGCAGGAAGATTGTAGAATACGTAATTACGTGAGAATACGTAATTGTTCTATTCGTTGTGTTTGTCGCAAAAAATCATGATAATTATTATGTGTACGATGCTTCTTACTTGGCTAACAATCGTTTCAAAGACCAGCGTATTGCGCAATGCGGCGCCTGCCTGTCACCAAGAATCTAATTCAATTTACTGCATCCAGAAGAGGCCACACGCACAAATTCAACGTTCCACACAAGAGGATTAAATCTTGCCATTGGTCATTCTTCCCAGACACCACCAGGCGGTGGAATGACCTACCAACATATCTCGTAAATCAGGACAGCGCGGAAGCCTTCAGACAGGGCTTCCAGAAGATCAACCTTCGACAGAAAAAAGAAAGAATAAAATGCAATAGTTAACTGTAAATTATTGTTCGCACTTAATTTTAGAAATCTGTATCAGTTCCCTCTGCTGCGACGTACGACACACTGTCACATTACGTTATTACTCCGACTGGAGGCTAGTACTAATAAGAAACAAAACGAACAATGTCAACAACGACGAAGTGGACGCAGCCAGTTAAGACAACGGTCGTCAACCTAACTGACAAATTCATATTCTTTCAGGTCGTGGTCATTCTTGCGACATCCCTGCTGGCGAGATCGACTTCCGGTACCGCTGATGCCGACCGCCGTTACAAGATGTGCTTGGATGTATGCTCCAAACAGTTTAATACCTGCATTAGAGGCTGTCCCGTTTCGCGCTTAGATCGATGCGAACGCAAATTTAAGAAATGCAATGACAAATGCCAGAAAAAGTTCAAGGTTGAATAACATATAACAAGTAAGTCAAGAACATAAATCAACACAATCACCGTTGCAGATGCACAGCCGCATTGAATGAGATGTTTCATCATAAATCATCCCATGACATGCACCAAAAGAAGGTCAAAGTCAAACATTTCGCTATTACAAAACACCGATTAAATCGGTCTGAGTAGGAATTCATTACAAACGTGTTTACGCGTTTTGTGTGCTTGCGTGCTTTTGTGCGTGTGTATATATATATATATATATATATATATACATACGCACGCACGCACGCACGCACGCACGCACACACACACACACACACACACACACACACACACACGTGATTAGCCCACCATTGTCACAATTGCAATGATAATTGCTAAAACAAACGTGTCCGCTGTTCCAGGCCGATGCTTATTTCAACGAGCTTGCTGAAGACATCGTATTCCAGCACGAACGTTACCTGTTATTGATGGACATCAAGATTTAACAAGATTTAAAAAGATTTGCCATCCAAGCCAAGAAAAACATATTTCTATCAATATTTTCTTACTCATTCCATATCTTTAAAAAAATTCAATATGATATACTCTTAACCTCCTTGTCTCTAGGGTAAACTACATTGTTTTACGCGTTCTTCATAACTAAGGTCTCTCAGTTCTGGAAAAATGTGAGTTTCTCTCATATATATTCATTCAATCGTATTTATATCCTTCTTACGATATGGTCTCCATGCTTGTATACAGTATTCTAAATGAGGTATACCTATTGCTTTATACAGAGGTATAATTAGCTTTTTTCCTTGTATGTTATGTATCTCCTAATCAACCCAATAATTTTATTACCCTTTGAAGCTGCAATACCTCACTGTTCTGAAACTTTAATATCAGCACTTACTGTTATTCCTAAGTCATTTTCTTTTACAGTAGTACATGGCCCTGTACCTAGAACAGCGTCTCCCATATTATAGTTTATATCCAAGTTTCCGTCTCCTGTGTGTAGGCCTTTACATTTATCAACATGTTTCCGTATCCTGTGTGTAGGCCTTTACATTTATCAACATGTTTCCGTATCCTGTGTGTAGGCCTTTACATTTATCAACATGTTTCCGTATCCTGTGTGTAGGCCTTTACATTTATCAACATGTTTCCGTATCCTGTGTGTAGGCCTTTACATTTATCAACATGTTTCCGTGTCCTGTGTGTAGGCCTTTACATTTATCAACATGTTTCCGTATCCTGTGTGTAGGCCTTTACATTTATCAACATGTTTCCGTATCCTGTGTGTAGGCCTTTACATTTATCAACATGTTTCCGTATCCTGTGTGTAGGCCTTTACATTTATCAACATGTTTCCGTGTCCTGTGTGTAGGCCTTTACATTTATCAACATGTTTCCGTATCCTGTGTGTAGGCCTTTACATTTATCAACATGTTTCCGTATCCTGTGTGTAGGCCTTTACATTTATCAACATTTATTAACATGTCCCATTTTTCATTTAATTTGTCTAGATAGTTTTGTAAATGTTGTTTATCACCATCAGTGTTAACCTTTCTAAACACTTCTGTGTAATCCGCACATTTCAGTACATTGTTTGTTATATTGTCGTAAAAGTCATTGATATATACATTAAGAATAATCTGGAAAAGGCAAAACTGTATTAGACAAACCGAATATCTTGTATAGTAAACCATCGGGTGAGAACGTCTGTAATGTGTCTGTAATGTGCACTTATGTGTCTGTAATGTGCACTTATGCTGCTTTCATCGGTTTTACAGTTATATGTATATTAACGAAGGCGTTAATTAAACAGCCTTACCTTTGCCGAACATCTCTTGTTTGTCGTTTCGTTGCGTACACGCCAGCACGAATAAACAATTACTTGTTTGTCGTTTCGTTGCGTACACGCCAGAACGAATAAACGTTTACTTGTTTATCGTTTCGTTACGTACACGCCAGCACGAATAAACAATTACTTGTTTATCGCTTCGTTGCGTACACGCCAGAACGAATAAGCAATTACTTGTTTATCGTTTCGTTACGTACACGCCAGCACGAATAAGCAATTACTTGTTTATCGTTTCGTTGCGTACACGCCAGAACGAATAAGCAATTACTTGTTTATCGTTTCGTTACGTACACGCCAGCACGAATAAACCATTACTTGTTTATCGTTTCGTTACGTACACGCCAGCACGAATAAACAATTACTTGCGAAACGTTTTTGCCGCTTTATAATCATAAGTATTTATCTCCAAGCAACAGTTCTAGCAATTTGTTTCCACCCAATTAATGACATACTTGCTAGTGATTTATAATGTTTACCTCTTGGGCACCTGTGTCTTCACATGTTTGTAAAAATAGTATATTCTATTAAATTTAGCAAAATGGCATCAACCAGTGTACATCTGTTTGGCAGAACCTCGGTTTCCATGCTACGATTATCCAATTTACGGTGATTCTAGGTATTTATCGCACTTAGCTAATATACTATGCTTTACGAATATGGTGCAGAAATTACTTTTGGGGTATTTGTAACACTAACCCGTCCATTTTTGAGCGCAGACAAAAGGCCGAGAGCTGCTATTATCGCCCAAAAAGGTATTCAGCCGGAAATGGTTACAACACTAGTTCGCAGTGGGGTTGGACGTGCGTGTTTAAGGGCTCACTATATATTTCCTGTAGCTTGTTTACAAAGTTGTCGACCCACGTTGTGATCCTGAATGTATATATATATAGATATATTTTGTGAAGGCAAACCTTTTACAGCATTCCATGTATGTTGGGAACGTTTGACTCCCTGGGTATTATATAAACATTTTCGTGGCAACTTTTGTAAAGCGAGATTTGTGAAGTGATCTGCGACCTTATCTAAAATAACTTAAAAAAAATGAAATATGCATTCGGATATATATATATATATATATATATATATATATATATATATATATGCAGGTAAATACTTATTATTTTACAAGAAATTCGTGTTTGTCATAAAACGAGAGGGGCTAAGAAATCAAGAATCGGGATCTCCAAAACATGCACAAGTTATTAACTTTTATTTGCATTACGTACGCAACATTGCATTATTGATTAGGATTTTTTTAAGGTGTTCAGGCTGACACTTGAAAAAATGTGCACAGTGAAATTCATAAAAGAGTGCCTACGTTTTGTACAAATCGACTTTGATCGTTATATCGGGTAACTTACGAAAGTATTAGTAGCCTTATGTCATAGTATATAGAGCAGGATAAACGGGGAAGATTTTATTTGATACATATATGTAGAGGTTGTGTGTACACAAGACGCGTGCTCACGAGCATATGGTAATTTGAAAGTGTGTAAACCATGTCTAACAAGCGCAGCAAAATATCCTTGGGTTTGATAAAATACATGCTCATATATATTCCAGTGTGTGTGTCCAAGTTAAAACGATGAGAATGAGGGTGAAACCTCTCACATTCATGAATGTATTTAATGTATCCTATTGAACCATCAACATTT
>OY759271.1:12010492-12017992 GCA_963662155.1 Lamellibrachia columna | reverse complement strand
CTGAGAGTTGTTTCTATGTATCTCCAATAACCGTATTCATATTGCAACATGCACGTGTCATGCCTGACATTGGTGCAATTATGCTGGCAAATATTCGGGCATTTTGAAATAGATTGAATTATTGTCATAATGGTATTCAATCCTTTTATGCGGTAACAACGATAGCAATGATACCAAAGACGATAATCTGAAGGACCTGCCTCTTCACTGCTGTATCCTTCGTGCAGATTGTATGTAAGGTCATGCTGAAGGTCGTTCGCGAACTTGTCGGCGTACTCCGGGTATAACGTGAGAATGTCTGAGATTCCTCTCAGCATGATGCACTGCAGGTCGCAGTAAGTGAGTGACTTGACGTCACAGCTCGACTTGGCGTTCGCCGCATTGGTCGATGTCTTGTAGTCCGTGCCGAACAGATCACCTTTGCCTGGAAGAGGCGTGGTGGCCGATCGTTAATTTGGCAAATGGGTATAGGTTTTGTATGCCATCGGAAACGATCGTATTGTATGTACAAAGATTATCTTTACAGCCGAGTAACTGGATCGTGGAGCGACACCTGTTATTGAGATCCTCTGCTAGGTTAAATTACTATTGTAGCATACTGCTTTTTGGTTGGTTCGCGAAAAAGTGATAATAATATACTTAAAAACATCTATTGTAACCGACAGCAAATATAGCAGAAGCAAGAGGCTTTGGATGAGTAAAGAATACATTTGACACCGTTGTAAACAGAAAATAGTTGTAAACAGAAAATAGTTGTAAAATAGTTGTAATCAAGCATAGGCATAGGATATGCAAGGCAATATCCTCCTACATAGGCAACATATAACATCCCTGCTTGCCAGTTTACTTCAAGTAGAACCGTAACCAAGGTAGGTAGATAATAATAATAATAAAAGTAATTATAATGATGTAATTCTTAAAGAGCGCAATATCCTTCAAAAGTGCAAAGCACAGTATATAACTAATTACTAACAAAATCAAATTATATATATATATATATATATATATATATATATATATATATATATGTATATATGCGCTTATATACTGCATATATACTGCATATATATATGTATATATATATATATATATATATATATATGCATATGCATATACATATACATATACATATACATATATATATATATATATATATATATATATATATATATATATATATATATATATATATATATAATTTGATTTTGTTAGTAATTATTAACATAAAATATTTATGCGGTAATTACAACATTTATAAATAATAATCATTTTAAACTACGTAAATCAAAATCTTGATAAAACAATAAAATGTCAGCAATATTCCGTCATGACATGTGCGTCTCTAAAGTGCTCTTCAATAGAAGAGGTAGGCAGATGTTACTTTACGGTAACCTTCTCCGCGACGACCGCCTCACCCAATATGGCGACGACCATGCCGGCATTGAGTATCTCCATCGAGCCGTTACATATGTAGTAGACGTAGCTGATGAAGTCACCGCTGTGCACTAAGTACTCTCCGGGTGCGCAGAATATGGACTTGACCTGCTGAGCTAGGGCCTTGAGACAGCCCTGACTAGCTTGTTCGAAGAGAGGCAGCGTCAACACCTCCCGGTACAGATGGACCGCGATGTCTCCCTGCATCTCGTCCGGGAAGTCTTTCATCACCTAAGCAATATTGTCCGATTATTTTGAATTGTGCATATTGTGGTGGTAATTGTATTTGTGGTGTGGTTGTTGGTGTTCTTGTTGTTGTTGTTGGTGGTGGTTGTGGTGGTTGTGGTGGTGGTGGTAATGGTTGTGGTGGTGGTGGTGGTGGTTGTGGTGGTGGTGGTTGTGGTGGTTGTTGTGGTGGTGGTGGTGGTGGTTGTGGTGGTGGTTGTGGTGGTGGTGGTAATGGTTGTGGTGGTTGTTGTGGTGGTGGTGGTGGTGGTTGTGGTGGTGGTTGTGGTGGTGGTGGTAATGGTTGTGGTGGTGGTGGTGGTCGTCGTGGTCGTGGTCGTGGTGGTTGTGGTGGTTGTAGTGGTGGTGGTGGTGGTTGTGGTGGTGGTGGTAGTGGTTGTGGTGGTTGTGGTGGTTGTGGTGGTTGTGGTGGTGGTGGTGGTGGTGGTGATGGTGGTTTTTGTGGTAGTGGTGATGACAATGATGACGATAATAATTATCGTATTGTTGTAAGTATTATCATTATTACAAGAATCATCGTCGTCGTTTAGGTAAAGTGAGTTATAGTAATTACAATTCAACTGCTGACTACCCAGTTTGGTGGTATGTCCCCTACAAAAGCAATTCCTGTGGGACGGAAAACCTCGGCAGAAATTCTTTTTTTTTCATGTTCGGAAAATTATAATTTATATTCAAACGTATCAAGCTTTGAGGTTACGTGATATAATGTAACTGTAACAATAATGAATGCCATACCATAAGTATTATCATTATTACAAGAATCATCGTCGTCGTTTAGGTAAAGTGAGTTATAGTAATTACAATTCAACTGCTGACTACCCAGTTTGGTGGTATGTCCCCTACAAAAGCAATTCCTGTGGGACGGAAAACCTCGGCAGAAATTCTTTTTTTTTCATGTTCGGAAAATTATAATTTATATTCAAACGTATCAAGCTTTGAGGTTACGTGATATAATGTAACTGTAACAATAATGAATGCCACACCAGTTGTTGCGAGTTAACTAGTACTTTACCGAAGTAAACGGCTAATCTAATCCAGGTACCTCAAGCGTGTCGACGCCATTGTTGAGTGACCAGGTCGTCTGGAAATACTCCTGCATGCGCTGCTTCAACGGCTTCGGAATGTGATGCGCACAGAAGAAATCCTTCAGGTCTCGAGTCTTTGATTGATACGTGGCGCGGCGGGAGTACAGTCGCTGGATGATGGCCGTCACGTTGCCAAAGACGACGGCGTGCATGAGCGCTGCAATGATAAAGTTGTGTCATGTCGCCACGTTGCCAAAGACGGTAGCATGCAAGAACGCTGCAATGATCAAGTTGTGTCATGTCGCCACGTTGCCAAAGACGTTAGCATGCAAGAACGCTGCAATGATCAAGTTGTGTCATGTCGCCACGTTGCCAAAGATGGTAGCATGCAAGAACGCTGCAATGATCAAGTTGAGTGTTGTTGTCACATTACCAAACACGACGACGTGCACGAGCGCTGCAATGATAAGGTTGGGTGGTGTCGTCACGTTGCTAAACAAGGCAGCGTGCATGAGCGCTGCAATGATAAGGTTGAGTGGTGTCGTCACGTTGCTAAACAAGGCAGCGTGCACGAGCGCTGCAATGATAAGGTTGGGTGGTGTCGTCACGTTGCTAAACAAGGCAGCGTGCATGAGCGCTGCAATGATAAGGTTGAGTGGTTTCGTCACGTTGCTAAACAAGGCAGCGTGCATGAGCGCTGCAATGATAAGGTTGAGTGGTTTCGTCACGTTGCTAAACAAGGCAGCGTGCATGAGCACTGCAATGATAAGGTTGAGTGGTGTCGACACGTTGCTAAACAAGGCAGCGTGCATGAGCGCTGCAATGATAAGGTTGAGTGGTTTCGTCACGTTGCTAAACAAGGCAGCGTGCATGAGCGCTGCAATGATAAGGTTGAGTGGTTTCGTCACGTTGCTAAACAAGGCAGCGTGCATGAGCGCTGCAATGATAAGGTTGAGTGGTGTCGACACGTTGCTAAACAAGGCAGCGTGCATGAACGCTGCAATGATAAGGTTGAGTGGTTTCGTCACGTTGCTAAACAAGGCAGCGTGCATGAGCACTGCAATGATAAGGTTGAGTGGTGTCGACACGTTGCTAAACAAGGCAGCGTGCATGAGCGCTGCAATGATAAAGTTGTGTGGTGTCGACACGTTGCTAAACACGACAACGTGCCTAAACGATGCAACGATTGATCAAAACATATATAATACATATAAACACCACTTGTTTCGCTTTTGTTTTCACAAGCAGTTATGTTTGCAACTGACATGCAATTGAAATAGATTGCGGAACACTGAATAAGGGTTGATGTAGACAGAATGCAAGCAAGCGAATACTCTGTCTAACGCTTTCGGAAATGTGCAATAACGAATGCAAGAACGGAGCGCATACTTCATTACAAAAATGCAAATTATCATCATTTACACGTCTGAAAAATAGAAACCGTACGCGTCAAACCGTAAATGCCGTGAGACACGCAATCTACTCCCGCACGTCGATGAAGCCTGGTGATTGTATGAACGTATAAACTAACACGTTAGCGCGCGGTTCCTATCGGGAAAACCATATCAGAAGCATCGATTTGAAACCCTGCAATGCCGCGTCGCTGGACCCGGCGCCCGATAACTGCTTACGCGAGAGTGCAAAGCAACTGCATTGACGTCATCAGAAAACAACCATTTCGAACACGTTACCCGTATTCAGTGCTTGATATCTTGGGAGGAATATCCTGTATTTAATTGAATTTGTTTGAAATTATCGAAACATCGCTAGTCGTGTTTACGGTGAAACCGCGCGGATGGTATTGTATGTTTTATAACTTGATTTGCATCGGAAGCGATCAGATATCTTCGGGAATTTCCGACGAAACCTAGCTGATTTCATTTGACATATATTTTT
This sequence comes from Lamellibrachia columna, assembly GCA_963662155.1. Lineage (NCBI taxonomy): Eukaryota > Metazoa > Annelida > Polychaeta > Sabellida > Siboglinidae > Lamellibrachia > Lamellibrachia columna. The sequence goes on along the minus strand of OY759271.1, from coordinate 12,013,391 downwards.
TATGTATATTTTGATGTGTATTTCATAGCCTAATAGACAACCTCCTCCCGGGTTTCATGGATACAGAGGAGAGCAAAAACAACATATGATGCAATCTGAATGAAGTCCAACTAACCTATGATAAATATGCAGTGGAATCCGCTTAACAGAATCAAAGACAACTGAATCAGCCTCTTAGCAGATTCAAATATATTGGCTGGGCCGGAATTATTCCCGCTGTATTAAATTGCGCCGCTTGAGGGAAAGAGTCACTTCTATGAGAATCGCGCTGCTCTTGCCCAAGGTGCTCTTGCCCAAGGTGCTCTTGCCCAAGGTGCTCTTGCCCAAGGTGCTCTTGCCCAAGGTGTTTATGTTAAGCGAAGGCCACTGAATATGGATCAACACGAACTTATGCATAATTAAAAATACTGATTTAAACACAAAGAAAACGGCTCGCCCGCCTCAATGAAATGCGATTGGTAGGGGAAAGGCGGACAATACGGGTTATTAGCAGTTGACCAGCCAACAAGGGATTCAACACTTTTGACGGCATTATTCTTTAATAGCAGGAATCTATGCTAGATTAATCACCCATAGGATGAAGAAAAGGGTATGGGTCAAAAAGTACAAAATGGTTATTTGGGGATTTTGCATGATTTTAGACCATATTCACTAGATCTGTCCGGACAAACTATTTGTATTATCTATATGTATTATCTTGCAGTTGTGCTCAGCCTCTATAAATAACATGTGAACTTTCATAATATACATAAATATATGGCAGAATGCAACACAAAAGTACGTTTTTCAATCAGTTGTTTAATTTGAAACGTTGCTCAACAGTGTGTTCATCACTCTGATGTGAAAGTATACATTAATTATGTTTCGGTATGATGTGTCTAGCCAACTGGGTACGCTAGAAATGGAAACATATTATTTTATACATATGTATGCTCTTGGTGTGAGTCTGTTGTTCAGCTGGGTTTCAGCAGTCGATTACGTCACATCCGCAGGCGTAAGTCTGTTGTTCAGCTGGGTTTCAGCAGTCGATTACGTCACATCCGCAGGCGTAAGTCTGTTGTTCAGCTGGGTTTCAGCAGTCGATTACGTCACATCCGCAGGCGTAAGTCTGTTGTTCAGCTGGGTTTCAGCAGTCGATTACGTCACATCCGCAGGCGTAAGTCTGTTGTTCATCTGGGTTTCAGCAGTCGATTACGTCACATCCGCAGGCCTAAGTGCACCCTTTTTAGAATCGTGTAATATGTCTGTAATATTTTCAGAAATCATCCCAGAAATCAGCTGTTCATTGCTCGAACTTCCCTTTTCAAAACCTTGAGGACGGGATAGCACCCCTATGGGGGTACAAACAAACAGTAGAGACGGACTCAAAGGTGCTGTATACACCCAGCGACATATTTGTAGGCGTCACTATTATCTTTATAATTACATAGAAAATGTTATTCCACCGTCGCAATTTCCGCTACAGCCATATTTGGAATTTTCACCAAAGACCCCCACCCCAGAGGATTTTTTAAAAATACGAACCGTCCTCTTGAACCCCAGAGCACGCCTACACAATTCCAGCACCATATATTGGGTAAGCAGGCAACTGTGATATACACGGTAAACATATTTCGAGAATTTTGTAATCATGTGTAAATTCAAAGTTCGACACCTGTTGACACAGTCATTACACCTGGAAATCATAAAATCTTTGGTTTTCTGTATCTCCGTAGATCTCAATTCATAAAAAACGCCATTTGATCCCAGGTTAATTTGTGACCTTCAAATGACCTTCAAATCAAAAACTGAATGTGGTACCCACCCACATCTTTTTGGTCGTGCTAAGCATGACTGATCCCGCTATTAGCAAACAACGCTGCTAAATAATAGAGGTCTACTGCTGGTCTACTGTAGTGCAAAAAGGGAAATGGCTACCTCCGATGAGCATGGCGATAATAGAGAAGATCTTCTCGGCGTTCGTGTTAGGCGACACGTTGCCGAAGCCGACGCTCGTCAGACTCGTGCACGTGAAGTAGAGCGCCGAGATGTAGGCGCTGTGCGTGAACGGCGGATGCATCGTCTTGTTGTAGATCGGCCGGTCAAGCTTCTCCGACAACTGGTACAGCCAGCCTGCGATAAGATCACGCAATGAAAGTGCATTCAGTCAATATTTAACAAGATTTAACAAAAATTTTTACAAGATTGTCATCCAAAGCAGAGCAAAACAGATGGCAAGTGGACAAAGAAGCCATTGGCTTGTCCGAGAGTCCAACGACTTTCCATCAATGTGTAACCCGCCCTTCTGAGATATTTAAAAATTTTGTTTTTAAACATATTTACGTTGTTAGCATTTGCCTCAGCCCGCCCACCCACCCGCCCGCCCGCCCGCCCGCCCGCCCGCCCGCCCGCCCGCCCGCCCGCCCGCCCGCCCGCCCGCCCGCCCGCCCGCCCGCCCGCCCGCCCGCCCGCCCGCCCGCCCGCCCGCCCGCCCGCCCGCCCGCCCGCCCGCCCGCCCGCCCGCCCGCCCGCCCGCCCGCCCGCCCGCCCGCCCGCCCGCCCGCCCGCCCGCCCGCCCGCCCGCCCGCCCGCCCGCCCGCCCGCCCGCCCGCCCGCCCGCCCGCCCGCCCGCCCGCCCGCCCGCCCGCCCGCCCGCCCGCCCGCCCGCCCGCCCGCCCGCCCGCCCGCCCGCCCGCCCGCCCGCCCGCCCGCCCGCCCGCCCGCCCGCCCGCCCGCCCGCCCGCCCGCCCGCCCGCCCGCCCGCCCGCCCGCCCGCCCGCCCGCCCGCCCGCCCGCCCGCCCGCCCGCCCGCCCGCCCGCCCGCCCGCCCGCCCGCCCGCCCGCCCGCCCGCCCGCCCGCCCGCCCGCCCGCCCGCCCGCCCGCCCGCCCGCCCGCCCGCCCGCCCGCCCGCCCGCCCGC
>OY759271.1:11960492-12005492 GCA_963662155.1 Lamellibrachia columna | reverse complement strand
GACATTCAAGTACGACGCGACACTTCGTGGACAATTACGTACGCTTTGGCGTCAACTACTGGAGTAATAACTCGTGTTGTGGCGTTGGCAATCAGCGTGCTGGAGAATAACGTAGGACCAGCAACCTTGAACATACAGTCGTTAGCAGTAGCATCGGCAGCGTGGAAAATAGCGGACAGTCGCATACGTTGAAGTATGAGCAACGTAGACAATCACTTATGTTGTAGTGTCAACTACGTCGGCAATGACGTATGCTGTAGTATCAACTACGTCGGTAATGACGTATACTGTAGTATCAGCTACGTCGGCAATGACGTATGCTGTAGTATCAGCTACGTCGGTAATGACGTATGCTGTAGTATCAGCTACGTCGGTAATGACGTATGCTGTAGTATCAGCTACGTCGGTAATGACGTATGCTGTAGTATCAGCTACGTCGGTAATGACGTATGCTGTAATATCAGCTACGTCGGCAATGACGTATGCTGTAGTATCAGCTACGTCGGTAATGACGTATGCTGTAGTATTAGCTACGTCGGTAATGACGTATGCTGTAGTATCAGCTACGTCGGCTATCACGTATGCTGTAGTATCAAGTATGCAGACAACCATGTCCGCTGTGGTCTCACATACGTAGACAATCACGGATGTAGCGTATGTCGCAGTATATATACCCGCTCATTTGCAGAAAGACGTCGTACTTTCACTAGGTGGCGCGTCGGTTTCTTGTCAGTTGTGGGAAAAATAGACGTATGTATAAAGATGGCAGTACCGGCTTATTCGTCAGTTTCACAAATCACCCCCACAATATGCTAGAACCTATGTTCTGGACGTCCGGGAAATAAATAAACGAACGGCACTGGCGTTGTGTTCTGATTACCCGGCCTTAAACGTAAAATGTATTATTAATATGTTGTCTCTGCAGAAAATTACCGGTCAACTTCATGGAGGAAACGGGTTCAAACGGCCGTAGATTTGCGACGTAATGACCCCGTGTTTCCGATCGGCCGTAGAATTGCCGTCGGCGTAAATTTGTTCGTCGTACAGCCGGAATATGTGGGATTTGTTCAGTGTACTACATGATCATGTTTACACGGATGCACTGCATGGATAAACCTATTTTCTGTACAATTATGAATCGTTCAATAATAAATCAATAGCTATGACTGCGCTGCACGGTGAGTTTGACCAGGCATGCGTGATATTAGTGTAAATAGACTTGAAAACACGCGTCCCGTGTCGGAGTCGCCGCCAAAACCTTGCTGGATGCACCGTTTTTAAGCATCCCCCTCCCCCACCCACCCATCCCCCCAACAAGCAAAGTTTATCTGTTCAGTTGTATGATGTAATGGGTTTGTTTAAAAAATCCCCTGTTACTTTTGATTGTAATTTAATGTTACTTGGACATAGTTAATATTTTCTTGCAACCGAATGACACTTCTTCCGACCAAAGTTATTCGACATTTTAAAAGTGAAACTGATTTATCGATAAACATGGCATTTACATCATGTCTGTGTGTTGAAATATGGTATTTTGTGACCTGTTGTGCACTGAAAACATTGCGTTTAGATGTGTAAAAGTTCACCACAGCAGAAAACGCAATGTTTTTCTCCAGCTGCTTCAAGCACAGTCTAAGAGTAATGGTTGGTTTACCGTGAAGGAGTCAACGAAGAAACTGACGCGCCATCTAAAGAGACTGGAGCGTTGCAGCGTCTACGTTACCCTGGCAAAACGTACTTGAAACGCTGCCGCGTTCGGCCAATCTGCGCGTCCCAGGCAAGTGAGATTGATCTAATACCGATGACGTCAGCGCACTCGCAAACACGAACAGCAGCGAGTGCGATTGGGGTTAAAGGGCGCCCGCACGCGCAGACGTTGATTTTTATTGGCGCGTGCAATGAATAAACATCAGAATAAGCTTACGTTAGCTCATATATTTTTAGAACGCCGGGTTAGATTGTGAATAATTCGATTCCGTGACATCGGATTGAAGATAGCGTGATTATTGAATATGACGGCGCGTCAAGTCCTGTTGTTGTTGCTCAATGGAGTTCCGGTCGAGCACGCGCATGCGTACATTCACTTCCACTTATGACGCAAACGCCCCGGTTTGCCAAATATCACTTAAACATAATTGAATAGCAATTGCTAAAAAAAGGTGCAAATACATCTTTTTGCAAGCGTGCAAGAAATGTACAGTATACTAGTTTATTATAGTTTTATTTACGTGAAGCGAACGTTATTCTTTTGGTTGTCATTCTTTTTGAATTTTCAATCTTTGGCTGCGTTATTGGCCTAAATTATTTTTCCATGATATATCTACACGAGAAAAGCTAATTCCCGACTATGGGTGATGATGGAACTGTAAATATCTAGGAATAATTTGCGTTAGCTGCGTTACATAGAAGCACGGCACGAATGCACAAAATTAATGTATATTTAATACATTTATCTCAGAGTCATTATCAAAGATATCTAAATGCAGTGAAGGTATCACACGCTACGCATGCTTTCAGGCTGAGAGATGGGGTAAAGCAAAGCAAATATCGCTTAAATATCAACACCAAGAGGCGACACGGATACTGACCATTCTTCTTGTAGAACGTCACGTTTGTCTTCAGTTCCTTCTGATGATCTACTGCCTCCTGGTGGACACAACGACAACTACGTTTATCTCCAGTACAGTAACGCGTAAGAGAAGACAAGTTAATGTTGCAACCGAACAATAATAATTATATTATTTATTCTGAAGTAAACACTGACACAAAATAGTTATCTACCTTCGTACACCAATGCAAATGAGAGTATTATTTGCAAAACAGTATGAGCCTTATATAATGCGTCGGAAGCGATATACATATAATGCTGATGACCTCCGTATCAACAGTGCAAACGCCAGCCGAAACTAATTTCGTAAAGCAGCGGTGCATAGAGATAGCTATTATGTGTCGACGTGGACCTGTTACTTGGAAAAGATCAAGACGAAGAACAACGTGGGCATAACAACGGATCAGCCAGGCTTTTGATGCGCACACCATGTCACACCGTAACTGTAGCTGTAACTTTGTAGTAACAACAAAACCGAGCTGGTTCTAAGGTCGTGTTCACATCCAATTTTCAGCCGAATTACGATGCGGATCTACTAATTCGGCTCTGTTCGCATACACCGAGTTAAGCCGGATTAAACCGCCAACCGAATTAGTGCACCAGAGGGCGTGGTGTGCGGGTCATATGCACTCGTTCATCGCGAGACTATGGCCTTCTGTCATGCAGCAGCGCCGCCATCGACGAATCAAGGCAAACGGAGCGTTCACATTGGCTAATCCGCACCCTAATTCACCTGTTTTCCCGCATTAGAATTCGGGTAGCTTAATGCGGATTAAGGGTGTTCACATTGCGCTACCCGAATTGGGATCCGCACCCTAATGCGGATTAACGTTGTATGTGAACACGGCCTTATATTCACAATAAAATGGGGCCTAAATAGCGGCAATCAATATCAGCGAAAATATATCAGTATAGCAAAAGCCGATGTTGCAGTGTGTAGGTAATCGTTTCGTTTCAGTTATTCAAATAATTCGTGGATGTAGAACATGTATTCCAGAAAAAAATGGTTTAATATAATTTGACCGTTGTCGATAGTCGACAATTTCCAATACATGTCGACAAACCTTATCGGGGTCAGGTTGTGAGCATATTATTAACATCCGTACCATTCCGTTCTCGTGCGCATTTAACGTAAACATAATATTCGCCAGGAAACATTCAAACTAAGCAGATAACCGTTGAAGTGTATATTTAAAAAGTGCTTCTTTAAAACACAGTTCGGCGGCCAAGATGTTGATTTTGATGATGAGCAATGCCCTCTGCCCCCTGCCCCCCCCCCCAGACCCGCTTATTGCCTTACCTGGATCTTCGACCGTTCCTCTGTCTCTGTGTCTTCGCCGTAGAGGAAGTGACAGCCGCAGCTCTTGGACATCACCTGGGCCCGGGAGAAGCTGGTTAGCTCGCAGAACCCGTCCGAGCAGTACACGATCGGGTAGCCTCGAGCCTGGGCGTTGCCGAGGACGAAGTTGCTGTCTGTTGCAGGGTAAAGACGGAAACGGGATTATTTATAATATCGGCATAGGTGGCAGTGACTGGGCGGTATAAAGAGAACATTGCATTAATGAAGATAATAAAGTGATGATGATGATGTTGATGATGATAATGATGATGATTATTATGATTGTGATGAAACGTTTGTGATGATGATGACGATGGTGATTGTGTGGTAGTTGTTGTAGTTGTAGTAATAGTAGTATTAGTAGTAGTCGTTGTAGTAGTAGTAGTAGTAGTAGTAGTAGTAGTAGTAGTAGTAGTAGTAGTAGTAGTAGTAGTAGTAGTAGTTGTTGTTGTTGTTGTTGTTGTTGTTGTTGTTGTTGTTGTTGTTGTATTTGAAAATTATGACAAGCATTATTAACATTATGATAGTAAAGGTTATGATGATGATGATTCGTCGGTGTCTTACGTTGTCGTGCAATGTGTCTTACGTTGTCGTGCAATGTGCCATACGTTGTCGTGCAATGTGCCAATCAACTAATCATACGCATGCGTTCAATCGCGTGACTTGCAAGAGGACAAATATCTCCAAACAGACTCGGATGCTGACGCTGAATTTGAGCATAATAGCGTTCATCTTCGCTTACTACTTCAAATAGCAAGTTGATGAAGGCCCCTGTTCTATCATCTTCTCCACTAGGGCCATGTGTCAACGTCATTAGCAGTACAACAAGACTAGCAAGCATCACAATTGTTCACGATTATTCTAGATTCGTCCACGACGCGTCTATTTGCCTCTCGTCGCCGTCCTGTGATGTACTGAGCGGCGGTGCAATACATAGAATCATTATACGTAAACGTGTCAACAGTGTAGGCTGTAGACTACCTGTGCAGCACAATATATCACTATTTTACTCTACAGTTATATTTCCAAATGTAAAATCGTCAATGGAACATTGCGTTGTGCCAACTGGTATAGTAATGTAGACATATTGTTTATTTACTTGTTTTTCATTGTATAACAGCGTTACGTTTGCGTACGCCACTTAACACAAGCGATGTTGCCATACTTCTATATCATGCCAACTCGAGAAAACATTTTCCTCATGAGAATACACGCATGCAGGACAATATATGTTTAAAGGTAAATAATATTATTGAAAATTGTGAACGGCCCCTAACAGTAAATTCAAATAAATCGCCAAGTGCATTTGTAGAAGCGACACGATTGTTTAGACCGTGAAACCAGTATGGCCTACACAAATTGTCCTCCACCATTAGCATTGATACACTGAAAGCAAATTATCATTTCCGCGACAGTTCATATTCACACATTGGCGAGTGACGCAAAAATCGATGGCAAAGCGACGATCGCTACGTAACATCAATGGCGAATTTAACCGAATGCAGTTTAAGCGGGACCGATAAATTACCACTAGAACGGCATCCACAAAATAACTGCATCCACAAAATAACAGCTCAAAGTATGTACTGAAAACACCACTTACTTGATTGTAACATAAATAGTTTCAATAATATGTTACTTTTGAATAAACGCATCTGCTGATTACTCCTATAATTGCTCACCATTGACCTTCAAGCAGGCCATATTGTGTGTGCATTATCGTATCAAATATGTTAACGCCAACAAATAGAAGCAATATCGTTAAAAAAACACAATGCCACTCCTAGCCTAATGGGAAGAGTCCATTTTCCGTTAGATTGAATTGTCAATTTTAGCAGGACAATGTAATGTGTGTATGTGTGCATGTCTGTAAGTCTGTCTGTCTGTGTGTCTGTGGCTGTCTGTCTGTCTGCTGTTTGTCTGTATGTATGTATGTCTGTATGTCTGTCTGTCTGTGTGTCTGTCTGTGTGTCTGTCTGTCTGTGTGTCTGTCTGTCTGTGTGTCTGTCTGTGTGTCTGTCTGTGTGTCTGTCTGTCTGTCTGTCTGTGTCTGTCTGTATGTATATCTATCTGTCTGTCTTCTGTCTGTCGCCCTCCGTCCGTCCGTCCTCCCCCCCCCCCTCTCTCTCTCTTTCTCTCGTGTGCGTACGTGCGTGCGTGCGAGCACTGGTTAAATCAGGGTATCGTTCTATATACCTACAGCGTGTTTACATGTATTACTGAATCCGCATTCCCATTTTATTAAGAATCGCTAGAGAATCCATAATCACGACGTCGGTAATAGTATTTAAATGAAGCCGTTACTTCAATGCAGAAAGCTTCATATTATATCGGTAAACAAAAACACGTTATTGTGGTTGTTAGTTATTGTCCTGGGGTCAATCGTGTTTTCTCGTAAAATCGTAAACGGCAACATTTCATTGCCTATGCTGAAGGTCAAATCGATAAATGTTTGACAGCAAAGCTTTGGTCGAAAGTGGCCTTTTGATACCTAGCTTACCGGACTCGCCGCCTGCGTATTCATGGCAACGAATTATATTGTCATCGAGCAAACGAAAACTGACGAGCGGCTTTATCGACTCCATGCGGGTCTTGCGAAGGGTTCATTATTGCGACGAGATGAACGGAACGTACGGAAATAGAACGCTGCAAGAGGTTGCTTGACTTTAAGCTTGACAAGTTAAACAAGTGAGAAACTACGTTACGTTCACCGCTCAACGGCTTTAAGAAAGTTGTTTATTCAGCTTCTTGGTTCGCACCGTGTGGGCCCACTACCATTACGGTCACCTCGGCGATACAACCACCTCGCCATTACGGTCACCTCGGCGATACAACCACCTCGCCATTACGGTCATCTAGGTGATACAACCACCTCGTCATTATGGTCACCTCCTTGATACAACCACCTCACCATTAAGGTCACCTCGGTGATACAACCACCTCACCATTATGGTCACCCTTCGACAATCCCAAATTATTTTCTTAACAGTAAAGCATAGGACCTGCTAATACTGTCACCTCGCTATTCAGGTCACTTTAGGCCCATTCATGAGGATGACCTTAATTGTGAGTTTCCAATATATATATATATATATATATATATATATATATATTAGCCTATTTGCCGGGCATTGTACGGGAGAATGCGGCCACTACGTACCGTTCGAAGGAAATTACGTGGACGTTTGACGTTGACTATGTAACTCTGAACAGTCATAGAAAACACGCATAGCGTTGCTAACAATTGAACGTAATTACGAACTCCTATTGTTCCATCATGTCCACATAGGTTCGTTCATAATATCTTCATCCCCGAGGGAATTCTTTTTTTTTTAATGTAAGAACCATTCCCATGGGCCCCCTCTATAAAATGTCAATCCCCCTATACGCGAAGCTGACGGAAATAAAAGCGAACATTGAGACATACAGAAAGAATCACAAACTACTTTATAAGATAGATAACATTACGCATTTACATATAGAAGTGACATGGTAATCCGCTTATTATCTAGCTACGAATGCATTTTTACTTCACTTATTTCCTTTGTCACGTACCTACAACTTTGCCAGATACATTGCGGGTTTGTGTGGGCTATGTGATGCTCCTTCTTTATTTTCTTGTCAGAGTGTTTGTACATTGTACATAATTTTAAGTATGTAATTAGGTTAAAATGCCTCTTTCTCGCGATTATCGGGACTGCGGCAATTGTCCTCCACTAGACAGGCGAACACATTCTGACTTGATTTTATCAGATTCATGGAAAATAACCGTAATTTAGATATGCAGAATCGTCGGTTAACTGCGTACGTACAGTCGCAAAGCTGTCAGAATGTATTTGTGCCGGAATGAATTGATTTGCATTGTTGGGAGAGCGGGTGTTCAGAATCATAAGCGAGCACACTGTCCCACGTGTTACGCCAGCCGCATACGTTGATGTCAATGTTAATAGGGCATAACAAAGCGTAGTATTGTCAATACTGTATAAACTACATGTGTGTGTACGTGCGTGCGTGCGTGCGTGCGTGCGTGCGTGCGTGCGTGTGTGTGTGTGTGTAACCAACAACAACAGGTGGTTCTTTATTAGCGAGGTGCCTAACATACATATTATTACGTCTAAGGGTCTTATGATATATATATATATATATATATATATATATATATATATATATATATATATATATTATGCTAGTTTTTACCAGTATTCCGGAATCAATAATCAAAGTTATCTCGCTTGGTGCTTATCCGTACGCCTTTCCTAACACCTCTTCCCCGATTTCCGTTCCCTCTAGTCAATTCCGTGTATTATAAGTCCAAATCAAATTACCACAACTGACATAATTTATCCCCTAAACTAGACATCGCAACATGCACTTCCTCAATCGGTTCTACTTGAATATATCCGATCCACACTGACGTCAATCGTTACACGAACGACCACGCCGAATAAACAGAATATTAACTAAGTCATATGCCATATTTCGCTTAATGAAACGCCGTTACGTTTTCTTCTCACGCTGCGAACGTATCAGCTCGGATCGATTCAACTGTCTCATGTTGCTTTGCTCCAGAATCTAGCCTATGACCCGCCACGAGGTCGCCACGATGTCGCGCCGAATCCGGCCGCCTGCAATCACCCAAAACGTCCACAGAGGTCATCGGCAGGCCAACTGGCACACGTATGCAGTCGCCTCACGTCCAGATGAACTAGTGTTGCCATCTCTGGACACCGGCGGAAGACTGGACACTGGATACTGGTAGAATACATGCCGTGTGCGCGTGCACGTGCGCGTGCGTGCTCGTGCGCATGTGCGTGTGTGTGCGTGCGTTTTTACGAACTGTTTAGTCGCGACCAAGATACATGTTGTCTTAAATTTTTAATGTCTCCAAGTAATTATTTGGACAGCGGCAATGTGTAATCGTCATAGCTGTCATGTTGATCGGTTATGAGTTATTCTACACTGTGGATTAAACCCGAGACCTTTGACATGAAATGAAGATGTTCCATCCTTTGTACTACTGCAAGCAGTCATATCGCGGGATGATACAGTCAACAGTAAACGAGCAAATGATGAGCTCGTCTCCATAAGGCGCTAGACAATATGCAATGGATATTTATAACTTTTTTTGGAATTGAGCTCGTCAAAAAGAAGATTACTTGGGTGTGCGGAAACGACCCTAATTTTCGCTCCTTCACTGTATATCTAAACTTTATAACTATTTTTCGATGCAATCTTCTGGCAAGGCTACTTGTGTTAACATGACCCCTGCAAGGTTACGTACGGCTCATAGCAAGGTGGCTCTCCAGTGCGAACCCGCTACTAAAGCTAGTGCGATTAAAGTATTATTCGTAGGCATTTACTTCTACGATTACACTGGGTGATTAACCCCGGTCCGATTGTCAGAGGATCGGAAGATCAGATTATTTTACATAGACCCAGGAGTCTACTTGTCTCCTTGTAAATTACTTAGTAACTATCGTGTATTAAATGTTTATTTTTCTTTCACTTGTCTTTGTTGTCTGGTTCACTTGTGCAGCCATCATTCACGAGCGTTGAATTATAGAAATGGGGCATCCTAACTAACTAATGAGCCAAACTAGTGAGCAGAAACACCGCTAATCCCTGAAAGGCACGCACCCGTACGCCTTTCCAAACACCTCTTCTCTGATTTCCGTTCCATTTAATCAATTCCGTGCATTATCAATCCAATCTTCTGATGGCGATATCAAATTACCACAACTGACTTAACCCTAAACTGGGCATCGCAACCTACACTTAATTAATCGGTTCTCCTTGAATATATGCGACCGACGTTGCCACTAATCCTTACAGAATTTCAATTAAGTAGTATGCCATATTTCGCTTAATTAATTGCCTTAACGTTTTCTTCTAACGCTTCGAACGTATCAGGTCGGGTCGATTCAACTGTCTGGCGTTGCTTTGCTCTAACCTACGACCCGCCACGAGGCCAGTCCATGTCGCGCCGTTTCCTTTAGCCCGCTATCAACCTAAGCTTCCTTCGTGGTCATCGACAAGCCAACTTGGACACGTATGCAGTCGCCTCACGTCCGTATGAACTATTAATGCCGTCTCGGCTTAGCAAAGCATCAGCACCAACACCTATTTTTCAATTGGATCTGACGCGCGGAATACAGAAAGTGTCGGTTAGGCACCCAAAAGGAACAGAAGTGTGTGTGTGTGTGTGTGTGTGTGTGTGTGTGTGCGTGCGTGCGTGCGTGCGTGCGTGCGTGCGTGCGTGCGTGCGTGCGTGCGTGCGTGCGTGCGTGCGTGCGTGCGTGCGTGCGTGCGTGCTTACGAACTGTTTAGTCACGACCAAGATTTAACAAGATTTAACAAGATTTGCCATCCAAGCCAAAGGCCCAGATGGCAAGTGGACAAGGAAGCCATTGGCTTATCGAGAGTCCAACAATGTTCATCTACTTATAGCCCGCCCTCCTGAGATATGTGTCAACCTTGTTTTTAAACATATTCACGCTGCTAGCAGTTACACAATCTGTAGACAATTTGTTCCATTCATTTATTGTCCTCTGTGAGAACGAGTGCTTCCTGATGTCCAATCTACATTGATCCTTTACTAATTTTACCTCATGTCCTCTAGTTCTGCTATCCTTCTTGAGTGAGAAAAACATATTTCTATCAATATTTTCATACCCATTCAATATCTTAAAAACTTCAATCTGATCTCCTCTTAACCTCCTTGTCTCTAGAGTTGTTAAACCACATTCTTTCAGGCGTTCTTCATAACTAAGGTCTCTCAGTTCTGGAATCATTTTAGTTGCTCTCCTTTGTATGCGTTCAAGCGTATCTATATCCTTCTTACGATATGGTCTCCATGCTTGTATACAGTATTCTAAATGAGGTCTAACTATTGCTTTATAAAGAGGTATAATTAACTTTTTTCCCTTGTATGTTATGTTTCTTCTAATCAATCCAAGAATTTGATTACCCTTTGAAGCTGCAATACCACACTGCTCTGAAACTTTCATATCAGCGCTTATTGTAACTCCTAAGTCCTTTTCTTTTACAGTAGTACCCAGAACAGTATCTCCCATTTTATAGTTTACATTCAAGTTCCTATGTCCTGTATGTAGGCATTTACATTTCCCAAAATTGAACAACATCTGCCATTTCTCAGACCATTTCACTAATCTGTCTAGATCGTTTTGTAAATGTTGTTTATCACCATCAGTATTAACCTTTCTAAACAGTTTTGTGTCATCCGCAAATTTCAGTACGTTACTTGTTATACTGTCGTCCAAGTCATTGATATAAATTAAGAATAATATAGGTCCTAATACTGATCCTTGAGGTACCCCACTCAAAACCGATTTCCAATTTGAAACTTCTCCATCTACTACAACTCGTTGTCTTCTGTCAGTCAGCCATTGTTCTATCCAGTCAGTTATGCTATCCCCGATACCATGGGCTTTTAATTTAAGTAGTAATCTTTGATGTGGCACTTTGTCAAAAGCTTTCTGAAAATCTAAGTAGATAATATCTACTGGCGATCCCACGTCATGTTATCTTCCATTATTTATGTATCCAATTAATTATTTGGACAGCAGCAATGTGTAATCGTCATAGCTGTCATGTCGATCTGTTATGAGTTATTCTACACTGTGGATTAAACCCGAGACCTTTGGCATGACATGCAGATGTTCCATCCATTGTACTACTGCGTGCGGTCATATCGCGAGATGATACAGTCAACAATACAACAGCAAATGAAAATGTCAACTCGAAAAGGCGCTAGACAATATGCAAAGGATATTTAACACTTTTATGGAATTGAGCTCTTCAAAAAGAAGATTACTTGGGGGTGTGGAAACATCCCCAATGTTCGCTCCTTTACTGGATATCTTTACTGGATATCTTTCTAAGTTGTATCACTGTTCTTCGTTGCGATCTTCAAGGTTATGCTTACATATGGCCTATAGTAAGGTAACATGCCAATGCGAACCCGCTAGTAAAGCTAGTGCGATTAAAGTATTATATCGTACACATTTACATGCATAATTGATCAACATGGAATGGTGAAATACCGTCTCTACATCGGCAATTCTTGGTAACGTTGACAAGTCTTTTTTGCTAACACGTTGCTGTCGTCAACTGCATTTATATCCACAAACGATGTGTTTGTCTTCAATACCCGGTGGCGCCTTACTTTCCAACAAAGATCGAATCTCTTCAAATGGTAACGCGATGGGAATTACCAAGAATTGCCGATGCTAGAGACGACGAAATTTGCATCGTGAATAGGATTAATATCTGGTTTGATGGATCGTGCTCCGTTGTTCTCCCAGTGGGATTTCCCCATAATACACTGCGTCAGTCGTGTAGCAGGGAGAACCGAACTGATGGTAGATGGATAAAGTAAATGTCAGAATTGGATCAATGTGATGACAGAATGCACTCAGCAGACAACAAACTGGATGAGGTTTTGACATCAGATATTTCTTTTGAGTTGGCTGGATCGCCGTTGCACATAGGACAAAACGTGTGACTGATTTCTGTCCCAAGAGTGTCTTCTATGAGTCCTTATTTGTGGCGTCGTAGTTTTGCCTTGGTGATATGTTTGTCGGTGTCAATGTCACGGCCAATGTGGAGCATGGTCCACCTGGTTGGTCTGTCTACATCACGGCCAATGTGGACCATGGTTCCCTGGTTGGTCTGTCTACGTCACGGCCAATGTGGAGCATGGTTCACCTGGTTGGTCTGTCTACGTCACGGCCAATGTGGAGCATGGTTCACCTGGTTGGTCTGTCTACGTCACGGCCAATGTGGACCATGGTTCCCTGGTTGGTCTGTCTACGTCACGGCCAATGTGGAGCATGGTTCACCTGGTTGGTCTGTCTACGTCACGGCCAATGTGGACCATGGTTCCCTGGTTGGTCTGTCTACGTCACGGCCAATGTGGAGCATGGTTCACCTGGTTGGTCTGTCTACGTCACGGCCAATGTGGAGCATGGTTCACCTGGTTGGTCTGTCTACGTCACGGCCAATGTGGAGCATGGTTCACCTGGTTGGTCTGTCTACGTCACGGCCTATGTGGAGCATGGTTCACCTGGTTGGTCTGTCTACGTCACGGCCAATGTGGAGCATGGTCCACCTGGTTGGTCTGTCTACGTCACGGCCAATGTGGAGCATGGTTCACCTGGTTGGTCTGTCTACGTCACGGCCAATGTGGAGCATGGTTCACCTGGTTGGTCTGTCTACGTCACGGCCAATGTGGACCATGGTTCCCTGGTTGGTCTGTCTACGTCACGGCCAATGTGGAGCATGGTTCACCTGGTTGGTCTGTCTACGTCACGGCCAATGTGGAGCATGGTTCACCTGGTTGGTCTGTCTACGTCACGGCCAATGTGGAGCATGGTCCACCTGGTTGGTCTGTCTATGTCACGGCCAATGTGGAGCATGGTCCACCTGGTTGGTCTGTCTATGTCACGGCCAATGTGGAGCATGGTCCACCTGGTTGGTCTGTCTACGTCACGGCCAATGTGGAGCATGGTCCACCTGGTTGGTCTGTCTATGTCACGGCCAATGTGGAGCATGGTCCACCTGGTTGGTCTGTCTATGTCACGGCCAATATGGAGCATGGTTCACCTGGTTGGTCTGTCTACGTCACGGCCAATGTGGACCATGGTTCCCTGGTTGGTCTGTCTACGTCACGGCCAATGTGGAGCATGGTTCACCTGGTTGGTATGTCTACGTCACGGCCAATGTGGAGCATGGTTCACCTGGTTGGTCTGTCTACGTCACGGCCAATGTGGAGCATGGTTCACCTGGTTGGTCTGTCTACGTCACGGCCTATGTGGAGCATGGTTCACCTGGTTGGTCTGTCTACGTCACGGCCAATGTGGAGCATGGTCCACCTGGTTTGTCTGTCTACGTCACGGCCAATGTGGAGCATGGTTCACCTGGTTGGTCTGTCTACGTCACGGCCAATGTGGAGCATGGTTCACCTGGTTGGTCTGTCTACGTCACGGCCAATGTGGAGCATGGTTCACCTGGTTGGTCTGTCTACGTCACGGCCAATGTGGACCATGGTTCCCTGGTTGGTCTGTCTACGTCACGGCCAATGTGGAGCATGGTTCACCTGGTTGGTCTGTCTACGTCACGGCCAATGTGGAGCATGGTTCACCTGGTTGGTCTGTCTACGTCACGGCCAATGTGGAGCATGGTCCACCTGGTTGGTCTGTCTATGTCACGGCCAATGTGGAGCATGGTCCACCTGGTTGGTCTGTCTATGTCACGGCCAATGTGGAGCATGGTCCACCTGGTTGGTCTGTCTACGTCACGGCCAATGTGGAGCATGGTCCACCTGGTTGGTCTGTCTATGTCACGGCCAATGTGGAGTATGGTCCACCTGGTTGGTCTGTCTATGTCACGGCCAATATGGAGCATGGTCCACCTGGTTGGTCTGTCTATGTCACGGCCAATGTGGAGCATGGTCCACCTGGTTGGTCTGTCTATGTCACGGCCAATGTGGAGCATGGTCCACCTGGTTTGTCTGTCTATGTCACGGCCAATGTGGAGCATGGTCCACCTGGTTGGTCTGTCTATGTCACGGCCAATGTGGAGCATGGTCCACCTGGTTGGTATGTCTATGTCACGGCCAATGTGGAGCATGGTCCACCTGGTTGGTATGTCTATGTCACGGCCAATGTGGAGCATGGTCCACCTGGTTGGTCTGTCTATGTCACGGCCAATGTGGAGCATGGCCCACCTGGTTGGTCTGTCTATGTCACGGCCAATGTGGAGCATGGTCCACCTGGTTGGTCTGTCTATGTCACGGCCAATGTGGAGCATGGTCCACCTGGTTGGTCTGTTTATGTCACAGCCAATGTGGAGCATGGTCCACCTGGTTGGTCTGTCTATGTCACGGCCAATGTGGAGCATGGTCCACCTGGTTGGTCTGTCAATGCCACGGCCAATGTGGAGCATGGTCCACCTGGTTGGTCTGTCTATGTCACGGCCAATGTGGAGCATGGTCCACCTGGTTGGTCTGTGTATGTCACGGCCAATGTGGAGCATGGTCCAACTGGTTGGTCTGTCAATGCCACGGCCAATGTGGAGCATGGTCCACCTGGTTGTTCAGTCTATGACAGCAGCAGTCCGTGTTTCAGGTGGGATATCAAATGTCTTCTCTTTTTGGAGCATCTTAATAGCGACGATGGTTGCCATACTGTTCTTTTCCCGTCATGCATCTCGCCAAAGAAGACAGATGTGGGACGTGTGTCCTCCATCCTACACACGTGTCTTAGACGAGCTCGGGTATTCGTCGATGGTGGGTGGTTCAATGAGTGACACATGTGACAATTATCTTGAATAACTCTCTGCGATATCTTTTACGCTCAATCCCTGTATTTTTTTTAAACATACGGGTTTGTTCTCTTTCGCTGCCTGTAACTTTATCTGTCTCATGGTTTTCCTAATGCCATGAATCTCCTAGTCCACTCAGGAACTCAAGAGCTAACTTGTTAATTCACAATGTTATCGTGATACCTTCAGTATACCTTGTTTCTGCACTGATTCCGATTTATTAAAGGTCCCTCCTCAATTAAAGGTCCTCCTCAATTAAAGGTCCCTCCTCAACTAAAGGTCCCTCCTCAATTAAAGGCCCTCCTCAATTAAAGGTCCCTTCTCAATTAAAGGTCCACCTCGATTAAAGGTCCTCCTCAATTAAAGGTGCCTCCTCAATTAAAGGTCCCTTCTTAATTAAAGGTCCCTTCTCAATTAAAGGTCCCTCCTCAAGTAAAGGTCCTCCTCAATTAAAGGCCCCTTCTCAATTAAAGGTCCTCCTCAATTAAAGGTGCCTCCTCAATTCGATTATTTGCTCGTCTCAGTTCAAATTAATTTTGCGAAAATTCAAACCTACCTATTATAGACTACGACATGCTGGCTCGTTTGCTCGCTTTAGACTCAATAATTCCGTATAACCAACTCGGTAGAAAACCTTTTTTACATCTAGGCACAAAACTCAACCACTGGAATTTATAAACGACCTCATAAAAACGCAACCAGAATAAACAGCATCGGGAGCGGAAGTCCTTCGTGCCTCAGAGAACATTCTTACGTCTCGACCAAAGATACATCATCTAATGCGCACCGAACATTGACTCTCAGTTAAGTTCTGTAAGGTTATGTTTACGGTCGGCTAAACGGAATATACAACGACGGTTTTCGTTGGTTGACTGCACGACTGTTTTACCGGATTGTGCCACTGACATTGGGATATTGCGACACTGAATTGTTAGTATTGATAGCATATCGGTTGCTTAAAAATAATATATATATATATATATATATATATATATATATATATATTATATATATATATATATATATATATTCACCTTTGAATGCGAAATATATAATGCTTTTCATAGGATGATTTATTGGTTTGTAAAATTCCCGATATATATAATTTATGGCGGTAAATATGCTACGACAATACATATTTAAACATGAAGTACAACAATGTTGATTTAGGTGAACCTAGAGATAGGGAAATTCGTAGAATTGGGGCATTTTAATAGTACGAAACTTACAACTAGCTGCTTATCAAATAACCAATGAAAATCGTTAAAACGCTGCCAAGACGGCAGCATCATGTAACATGGTTTACACACGAGGGATCACACCAAAGACTGCAGCATCATGTAACATGGTTTACACACGAGGGATCACACCAAAGACGGCAGCATCATGTAACATGGTTTACACACGAGGGATCACACCAAAGACGGCAGCATCATGTAACATGGTTTATACACGAGGGATCACACCAAAGACGGC
This sequence comes from Lamellibrachia columna, assembly GCA_963662155.1. Taxonomy (NCBI): domain Eukaryota; kingdom Metazoa; phylum Annelida; class Polychaeta; order Sabellida; family Siboglinidae; genus Lamellibrachia; species Lamellibrachia columna. Next base: position 11,988,726 of record OY759271.1, on the reverse strand, counting down.
AGCATCATGTAACATGGTTTACACACGAGGGATCACACCAAAGACGGCAGCATCATGTAACATGATTTACACACGAGGGATCACACCAAAGACGGCAGCATCATGTAACATGGTTTACACACGAGGGATCACACCAAAGACGGCAGCATCATGTAACATGGTTTATACACGAGGGATCACACCAAAGACGGCAGCATCATGTAACATGGTTTACACACGAGGGATCACACCAAAGACGGCAGCATCATGTAACATGATTTACACACGAGGGATCACACCAAAGACGGCAGCATCATGTAACATGATTTACACACGAGGGATCACACCAAAGACGGCAGCATCATGTAACATGGTTTACACACGAGGGATCACACAAAAGACGGCAGCATCATGTAACATGGTTTACACACGAGGGATCACACCAAAGACGGCAGCATCATGTAACATGATTTACACACGAGGGATCACACCAAAGACGGCAGCATCATGTAACATGGTTTACACACGAGGGATCACACCAAAGACGGCAGCATCATGTAACATGATTTACACACGAGGGATCACACCAAAGACGGCAGCATCATGTAACATGGTTTACACACGAGGGATCACACCAAAGACGGCAGCATCATGTAACATGATTTACACACGAGGGATCACACCAAAGACGGCAGCATCATGTAACATGGTTTACACACGAGGGATCACACCAAAGACGGCAGCATCATGTAACATGGTTTACACACGAGGGATCACACCAAAGACGGCAGCATCATGTAACATGGTTTACACACGAGGGATCACACCAAAGACGGCAGCATCATGTAACATGATTTACACACGAGGGATCACACCAAAGACGGCAGCATCATGTAACATGGTTTACACACGAGGGATCACACCAAAGACGGCAGCATCATGTAACATTGTTTATACACGAGGGATCACACCAAAGATATCCCCATGTCATCGTTGCAATTCACTGATGCCAATACTTAAAAAAATCGTGGCAACAGCCGTCAAAACAGAAACATAGATCGACGCGAGAAGGCCACACGAACCGGTGTGTAGGCGTGGAAAACTACTTCGTTTTCCGTTTGTTGATGGGATTCGTGCAACTGGGAAATGATGGTCTAGTCTGCAGAAACTCTTACTTCCGTTGCGTCATGTCGAACATTCTTGAAACGGTCGCCGATAATGGTTCCTCTTCAATTCGATTGTTTCGCTCGTTTCAATTCGTGAACAATTTATACTATCGACATGGTATCCACTACAATATGCTAGCTCGTTTGACAATTTTTAGTTAGTTTTTCGGTGAAATCATCGGACGAAGTAGTGAACTGTTTTTTGACCGTATCCGGTTATAATGCGGCGAAAGAAATGGCACAAATGGTCCGGCTCTACATATTATGTCATAGGGATTTTCACACTTTCGCAAGTTACCCGATATAACGATCAAAGTCGATTCTTTCGATGATATCAGCAAACGTGCGCTATCTTTTATCATACCGACTGCGCATATTATTTCAGCTATTTACACACTACATATGCGAACATCAATGAAACTGATTCGTGATGTGCTAAATCAATTGAAATTGAAGAGCGAGTTTTAATTCCTGCATACATTTAATCTGAGGTACTGTCACCAATGCTGAAACGTCACGGATAAACACGTGTTCGAAGCGATTCCTGTTAAGTGCTGTTCGATTTCCATCGTGCTATCGTCGATAGAATATCTGGCTAATGCAATTCGTGATTATCGTGCGACCAGCCTCTCTCCTCCCATTCGCATGCAGCTGACGGTTGCGACCGAGCAAAACGGTCGTTTTTGTGTCCGCATAAGGCGCGTCGTGCACATACGTAATGTCCTTTCGTCGTAGGAAATGTGTGGTTATGTGATAGTAATTGGGCTCAATATGCACCACTATCTACAGACAGGCCACCTGTGAGGCTAAGTAGTTTTCTGATGGCGTAGACGCTGGGCAATCAGCAGTGGAAAACGAAATAAGCCGTCTTAATTTGACAGCGCGCCATAACGCGTCGATAACATAGGTTGATGTAACTGGTGCATAATGTAAAGCGGGTTATCTGGTTTACACAATGGTGCACATTGCGCGCTGCGTGGTGCCACTATGACGAGTTGATTGATCAAAGTCTCTGCGTTAATTTGCTTTATGGAATACGTGAACGCCATTGGAAATATAGGTAAATAGAAAAACGTGTTATAACTCGCTCGGCAACTGATTTAGTTCAGCGCTTCGTTAGATCGGGTAACTTGCGAAAGTGCGAATATTCTTATGTCATAGTATAAACAGCCGGTCCACATTTGCCATTTTACGCCGAAATTTTACAGGATGCAATAAAAAATAATGTGCTACTTTGCCCCGATGATTTCACCGACACTAAAACATAAATCTGTACAAACGAGCTAGCAAGTCGTAGTCGATGCTAGATAGGTGTTATATTTCGCGGAATGAGTCTGAAATGAGACGAGCGGGAAAAAAAGGGAATTGACGAGGGGAGTAATTCAGCTCAGCCATTTTATAGCGTAAGATAATGTAACCTAACCTACACTGTCTGACTAGCGTAAGCTACTCGTGGAACATTGACGTCAATTTGGCCTTTGGTGTAGCTGATACGTTCGTCTCTCTCGTCATATATTCGCGTCAGCAAGGATCTTTATGCACTGTTGCCAGTGAGCCGATACGTAACTAACTGGCGCCGATGTGTTTGTTTATGTCCTACGAAAATAGCAGCTATGCAACAAACAGTTCTATCGCACAGAGAAAGTGTGAACGACTTTTTTGTAAGTGTAAACTGATACTACAGACTTCGATGAAGTGGTTCAAATTCTGGGCCAGGCGAAACACTTACTTAAGAATAATGTGCCAATGATTTTGGCAGTACCAACTTTCGAGGATGTTTGCACCCTGACAAAAGTAGTTTGTGACCAGGGAAATGGCCACATTTGCAGACAATGGTTCTACTGCTGCGGTTAAATGTCTCGCTGCAGACTGGCAGCGTATGGACGTGTCACTGGTGGCAGGACACCTGGTGTTCGAATACAGAGTCTGGTTTGTTTGAGTGACAGGTGACGGGGAAACATCTTTCATGTTGATTTTCTCGAAAACAAAATTGGAGGGTTTCACGAAAAGGCTACTGAAGGTCAGTGAAACGACAACGTGGAAGCGCACAGGTTTAACTAAAACCGAATCGTAATTTTGCTAACAGCGTCGAATTGCCTCACTGGATTTTAGCGTTGGTTTCAATGGGACATTACGTTGTAGTCCTACACCAGCATTCGGTTATGTCAAGAAGTGGAATACCAATAGGGGGGGGGTGTTTATATGTAATGCCATAAAGTATGTGCCTATTCTAGCAACTTGTGTAAACAAATTCAATTTGACCGTTATCTATTTATGACTACCGCCTTCTTTTCAGCGTGTGATGTTACCATAATATTCGGGGCGACACGTTCAAATTAATCACATTTGGACAGTAAGTATTTTAGAATAGATAACGTTTGTACTTTGTGCACTTGTGCGCGTGGCATTCCGCGAGATGTGAACTATCCACAGAGTTGAACTACCCCGCTTCGACGATACATTGTCGCCCGACACTACGCGTGGGCTCTGACTGAACGCTCGCTGGGCAAGCTTCAAGTGTACCAGGCAATTACTGATCGGATCGTTTTGATTAACGATCAGATGATTGATTGGCCGGGTGAACGACACTTCACGTGTTACTCTTCAACGCCTTCCGCACTCGTTCATACCACTATATAGTGGGACCTCACTAATAAGGTCACTCAGGACGGGGCCAATGTGAACTAAATTGCGAGGTGACCATGTAATCGGGGCTAAAATAAAGCTCCATACTTTACTGTTATGGACTGGGTAACCTAAATGGCAAGGTGGCTGTCTTACTGAGGTGATCGTAAAGCGAGGTTCGACTGGACGTAGTCGAAATTACAGTTGAGAAGAAATGACACCGATATTAAAATCGCGGATGCAGTCTATCTTCTCCTAATACGAATTATAATTTTGTTACAAATATCTTCCAAAATGGTGATATATCCTGTACCAGTCACTAATATTGGCTATTAGTTCGGAAATTGTCGTATCTACAAAAATACATAACATTATTTGTTATATTATTTGAAGATATTCCTGCGTCAAACAAGCACATTTCCCCGTGGTCTTCATACGATTTGATACAGGTGGAAGATAGTCTCGAGAAATAACTAGCGATGACGTGACTTTTACATCTGCCATCGGCAAACTTCGTCTGGAATTCTGGGATGACGAGTTCTTCTTCGGTTCGTCAGTTGGCTTGGCAAGCAAGCCGTTACATACGTGGCTTAATCGGAATGTCTCTTCGTCTTGATTCATGATTAAGACATCTTGCTTGCCAAGCCAACTGGCGAGTAAAAAAGGAATTAGTCGTCCCAGAATTCCCGATGAAGGTAATCTCAATAGTTGTGTTTAGAAGTAAATCGTCATTGGTATGTATCTAGCAACTTATTGAACATTTTCACGAATGTATTCACACTGCTACCATTGACACATCTCATTTGTTCCATTCGTTTATCTTGAACATGTGAGATGACACTCATACGACCATGTCTCACGTTCGTTCATAATGTCAGCACTCAGGTAAAGTTCACCAGAGACCGCCGACGCAGCTGGACTGGCGTAACCTTCTCGGAACGTCGACAAAACCGCATCTAATTTGATTAACGACCTATGAAATGAAGTTAAAATGCCAACGCAGTATGTCATCCTTTAACTTGCCGATTGCCTCCGGCAGTGTCTCGTGGCTGTCTAGTCCGGTGACAAATCTGAGGACAACAACGGGACATCTTGCCTGGTTTTCATTTATTTGTATTCATTCAATGGTGTCCGCGTGTGAGTTATGTATATTTGGCAAAATTGACTGAGCCGCGTCACGGATTCTTCTGTCGTAATTCATTATGGTTAGGAAAGTCCATAGCAGACTACACATTTACCCCAGTAGCGACAAACGGCTTTTATTGTATCGTCTATACAAAAAGGCACAGGCAACGTGGGGTGAAAGAAATCGCCCATTTCAAAACAGGAGTAGGTGGACTCGAACAATTGTACACAAAGCTATGCGAACAATTACGTACAATTGTTCACAACGTCATGCATCTTTTCTACGATTGTCCGACGTTACGTAATAGTCGACGTTAGACGTTACTATAAATGTCAGTATTACGAGTTCGATTTAAAAAACCCTTACATATATTGACTGGCAGCAAACACAACGTACTAAGACATAGATAGCTATGTATCCTGAAAATGTGCAATCACGTACGAACTACCAAGTTTTTCCGTCCGGAGGATGTGTATTATGCTAGTAATAACAATAAAACTTCCATAGCACCTACTTCATCGGGTTCTCGAGCTCAGAGGCGCAACAAACCGGAATCGTTAAGCATGATGGCATGAATAGGGATACGCAAAAGTCATCATCAGAGTGAAAGACCGCCGATGATTGAGGGTGGGAATGATTGAGGGTGGGAATGATTGAGGGTGGGAATGATTGAGGGTGGGAATGATTGAGGGTGGGAATGCAATTTAAAACAAATATGACTTCCGATTTATGCGGGAAGTAGTTAGTTAAAGTTTCAGATAATGTTAACGGGATGCTAATTATACGTCATACATGATACATTTGGTATTGTTGTTATCACAGTCTGAACATACAGGCTATATTTGGTATTGTTGTTATCACAATCTGAACATACAGGCTACATTTGGTATTGTTGTTATCACAGTCTGAACATACAGGATGCATTTGGTATTGTTGTTATCACTGTCTGAACATACAGGATGCATTTGGTATTGTTGTTATCACAGTCTGAACATACAGGATGCATTTGGTATTGTTGTTATCACTGTCTGAACAAACAGGCTACATTTGGTATTGTTGTTATCACAGTCTGAACATACAGGATGCATTTGGTATTGTTGTTATCACAGTCTGAACATACAGGATACATTTGGTATTGTTGTTATCACAGTCTGAACATACAGGATACATTTGGTATTGTTGTTATCAAAGTCTGAACATACAGGATGCATTTGGTATTGTTGTTATCACAGTCTGAACAGTCATTTCCATAAGTATTTGTAGCAAAGACAACGACATGACATGTGTTTAATATATAAATGTGGGCGATTAAAGATATGATTATCGGGTTTGCATAGCTAGTCAGTGGCACGTACGTATGTAGTAAATACTGCGCATTACGAACGTATTTTTTGTCGGAAACATAGAAATTGCTAGCAATTATAATGTGACACACGTAGCGAAATGTAAACTGACATCCTGGGATCCAATCGTGAAATATCTATTGAAAACATTAACTTTTTTCGACTAAATGCTCAGCTTCTAAACTTATATTTGATATGTTAAAGGAGCCTCGTCAATTCGGTTTTTTTTCGTCTCATTTCAAATTAATGTTGCGAAAATTCAAACCTACCTAGTGTCCACTGCGACATGCTAGATCGTTTGTGCAACTTTTGTATGTAGTTTTTGCGAAATCATCAGATAAACTATTACATTATTTAATTCTGCGTGCAGAATTTATTGAAGTGAAAATGGAAACGCTGAAAACTCACGAATTTCGTCCTAGGAGAAAGTTCATAACTTTGTCATGTGATCGGCGAGATAAAGTGTTTACCGTTTTGGATGTCCACTATTTTGAGCCTTACCAGATGTAAGGACTAAAGCCTATTATTTCGATGATTTGAATAACAATACACCCTTTTTAATTAAACCGACTGCGGATATTACTACGTATTACTAACTATTCACACACTACATATAAGGAGATCAACGAACCGGTTTCGAGATTGGCTAAATCAGTTAAGGATACAGTTTTAATTAAAATTCCGCTTCACTGCGTTTGCAAAAGTGATAGCATCAGCCACATCGTTCGTTGTTTTAACTGGAGGCCATCCACCAATAGTCACAAAATACAACAACAAAACCCATTACTAAAATACACTAAACAAGCACAAGTTCTACATAGTACTCGCAACATTTATCCACCTCGACGCCTGCGATAGTTGGACTCTGACAGCAGAGACAGAGAGACGCGTACAGACAATGAAATGAAATGCTTCACAAGACTCTGCCATTCTTACACTGAACACAACGCGAAGGAACAAGCGAGACAACAAATGGATTCCGCTGATGAAAAGCAAGAGCCTCGTTGCCAACGGCGAAACGACGAAAGCTCTCCACGTTTGACCACATCACCCGATACAAGAGCATTTAAAAAATATCCTGCAATGCACCCTGGCGGGCAAGAGAACACGGGACCGCCATAGGAAAAACTGGCTTGATTGTAATAAATACACAGGAATGGACCAATCATAGCTTACCGACCCTACGACTCACAGCAGAAGCAAACAAAGCTGGCGAAGAATATGTCGAAATGGCACCTTTAAGACCGTCCCGGTCAAGGGATAAAGATGAAAATGCTCTAAACTCTATAATTACAGAAGTCATAATTTTCCGAATAAGCAGTCATACGCTAATGACCTGTAACAGTAGCAAATTTGAAGGTCGACGGTGGCTTTGCACACTAATCACAACGTGGGATATCTGTGCAGGTGGTCCTCGGCTCGTGGTATTTGGCGCGATCGATGCAGCGTCAATATTTCTCGCGCCGACGAGATAACCTGACGACAGGACTGACAGTCTTATATATCCACCGGGAACAAAGTAATTACGAAACCCGGTAATGACGAATTAATCACACTATCTAGTGTCTTTCCACGAAAATTGCCACCATGACCAGTACGTGTCGCGAATTCTTCGTATTCCACTGTGACACATTTCATACACGCGGGGACCGCGCTTCACTTAGTTCGGGGCGATGCACACTTTTCGTGCATCTGTTATTGCAATAGTCAATATTAGTCACTCTGTGTGTGTGCGCGCGTGCACCGAACACACTTTCCGAAAACAGTGTGTGTGTTCTGCCGGTAGATGTCAGGCCGCGTGACATCATTTTGGCCAAACAAACCAACTTCGCCTACGACGGTTCATAGGCACGTAACTTTTAGCAAGATTTAGATCACGGAAAATGTCGAGCGACGGCGATTCTGACGGTGCAACTGACATAAACTTATCATTTCATGTCATTTTGTACGCGTCAACTACGCGGTTACAGTCACAAAAACGATGTTAGTAGCGACAGCGAGTTGTGTCAAATAAGGTATGATTTATTGGCTGAAGCTTTCGGATTCACGCCGCAGTAAACAAATGCCCGAGATCAAAAACCTCAAAACTAACGTATTTAATCATCAAACTGTTTTAAATGCCATGTTTAGTTTGTACAAGCTATTAGACCCAGTCGTCGAGTCTAGCCCAGCCCTAGCCTAGGCTTGGAAGTTGTACCAGCGGCCTACTTTGTCTTTGCGTTACTCGGTGGTTTGATTGGGAATATTGGAACACGTGGGGAAATGTGTGGACACTGTACGATTTTACTGCCGAAATAGCTTGATATATGCAATTTTTTACAGCTGTGTCGATCTAACTTTTAAGTACAGCTCTGTCGCCTTTGCATTGACTTGCCGTTTGGCTTTGCGATTTTGTCGTAGCACAGCCACAGTGCACAAAGTGCCTCTCGGTCTACGCTAAGTATTATTTAATATATATATATATATATATATATATATATATATATATATATATATATATATATATATATATATATATATATATATATATATATATATATATATATATATATATATAGATGTTGCAGCGTTTTAATAGTGTTTCAAATAATAAAACTGATGTCTCACCCAAATTCACTGTTTTTTAACGTACGAAAATGTTCTGCCTTGCTATGGAATGACAATGTTTGTGGATGTTCGTTTGACCAGACTGACGTCACATGGCGACTCCGTACTGACATACCCGAGCGAAATGTCAAATCGCTTGGAGATTCTTTGCCCCTAATATAAATAGCTTTTATCGAAGAGTAGCCTATAACATTATTTGTTAATGCATTCCAAACTACTAATACAACTGTTTGTTATCATATATCACGATTTCTGGAAAAATTTGCATATGATCTTTAAGTAAACATAACTGAAAATATATGCTAGGCCAACGTAGATTCTATTGATTTAGCCGCGTTTGCCATCCGATAAGCAACGTCAATGAAATGGAAACATATAAAATATCATTAATAATAATGTTATCCACCAGTGCGATTCGGTTATCTATCGCCATCATCAACATAGAGACTTTGAGGGATGATGCTCGCTGTTCCATCGCGTTATCTCCCATGTGTCTGCGTCAGATACCGGGACGGACACTTGATGAAGTCGTGCAACAATCGACGTCGCCATAGGCTCGGTCTGAAGTCACGTCGAAATATCGACTCAGCTCACTACTGGATGTAATCAGCGAAATTGATTTGTTTTTTCTCTCGCCGGTTTGACAAGTTTGCAGTGTAAATGCGATATGGGAAAATCGAAAACGTTATTAGAGTCGACATTGGTTGAAGCAAAAAAATGGCGTAGAATCGATAAGTGATCTTCCTTGTAAGAGTTATCTTCTTCGCACTGTAACGACAACTGATTATAGTAATGTAACTTGACAAAGTCTTGGCTGTTGTCGTTCTCAAAATATACGTACGTACATGCACGCACGCACGCACGCACGCACGCACGCACGCACGCACGCACGCACGCACGCACAAACGCACGCACAAACGCGCACACACACACACGCACACGCACACGCACACGCACACGCACGCACGCACGCACGCACGCACGCACGCACGCACACACACACACACACACACACACACACACACACACACACACACACACACACACATAATGAACTTAGGATAGTAAGCATGGTTAAATGGATGAGTCTTCAAATGACGGCGCAATTGCATAACATGTTTTACTGATCTGACACTAAAACGGAGTAGGCGGGGCGACCGAGAGTGACCTAGTCCCCATATTATTATCAACTAGATTATCGACGTTGTATGGACTTTCTTGCAGACGTGAGCAAAGGGTGTAAATAAGCCAGTTGCTTAAACGAAATGGCGGAGAGGTAGTAGTACAGATCTTTAAAATACCGATATCGACTAGAAAGATATCAGGAGTGGCAACGAGTGAGAGGAACGAGGAGTGGCAACGAGTGAGAGGAACGAGGAGTGGCAACGAGTGAGAGAAACGAGGAGAGCGAGTGACTAGTTGATGCACGTGTTGTAGTTTTGTGAAATCCGTAAGACTAATATTGTGAAAAATGGAAATGCAATAGTCAAGTCTACTACTAACAAGAGCAACTGCAGTCGTTAGTTAGTTAGTTAGTTAGTTAGTTAGGACTACATATATTACTTAAATAACCATTTAGCTGTTGATGCACTTGTATGCTAATAGATTGTTTCTCTACTCCAACGCATACTAATTAAGTTAGTGAAATACATTTGCCGCATCCACTGCCCGATCGTATTATATTCGACAGTGACAGAGCTGTCTATCTTTCTTACTTACTTACTTACTTACTTACTTACTTACTTACTTACTTACTTACTTACTTAATGTAGTGCATAAAGGCCACAGGTTTCCGTAATCGTGATTTTTACGGGAAGGGGTGATTGTGATTAGTCCCTTGCCCAACACTCCTCCTTTATCCGGAATCGGGACACGCCAAGTGGTCCATGATTTGTAATCAGTTTTCCTTCTCCTAGACCAACTGCCTGCTGCGACTGATGAGCTCGGTCTACCGGGGTTTGGAATCAGAGTTTCCTTCTCCCAGATATCTCCTAGATACCGAGTCAATAAGCCTTGAAGAGAGGGTTGACTCGTACCAAGAAGATATCTAGCGTGTTAGCCCGGGACCGTCGGATGCCCAGCTACCTTGTACCACAAGGAGGTTATGCAAGAGTCTTATGCAGGGAGTGGAGATGTACCGTTATCCTTTTTCGCCCCTGTGAGGAAGCTTGCTGGCGGTCGCAGCTGAAAGCGAGATCGCGAAGCGCTTGCACTACAAACTACTCACTACACTACAGCACTAGACGCATCACACAGCCGTGTCTCCTCCACACGCCCCGGTCTCTCATTGCAGCCGTTCTAATCACGCAGGTTCCGTTTAGTCCACGTTGCCCCCGTTCAGTCGTCTGTATAAATGAGTACCTGGGTAGAGACAGCGATGGAATCATGTGCCTGAATGATCACAGCACATCGATTGTATTGTTGAACATGTCCTATCGACGTCTAGTCGGCATTCGAGCAACACAACCCGCAGATGATTCATAAGCCACATTGTATGACGCGTTATGCAGGAACCATCCATTCATGACGTCATTATATTGTTCAATGGAATTGTACATAACAATTGTGGATATGTATCTTTCATTTAGTCATAGATACTAACAACATATTTGTTTGGATGTTGAACTGATATTATGGAAATGTGGAATATATTTTGATTATAGTCTAAACAAGCGAAATGTATGGGATTTGGTAGCGAACTAGAATGTTGTAGCGATATAGTTGGTTTAATTTTATTGTAGCAGCATTCCCATGACTTTCACGGTACAGACCGGGTCTCTTGCATCTAATCTAGAAATTCTTCTAATTCAAAATGCATATCCTGGCGGTGCACACGCGAGGCTTAACTGAAACAATGATTTGTTTTTCGTCATTGAATGGCGATAATATAACATTTGCTGAAGATGGTTCTGTTAAATGGTCATATTACGGCAGAGCATATATGTTAGGCTAACATGAGCATGTTATGTGTAGGTAATATGAGCAGGGTGCTCATATTGGCCGGTGGGGTGCTCACATTTTTGTTGAATTGCGTGCACTCCGTATTCGGTGTATAGGCCCCTACATGAACATGCATTTTATTGTTTAGCGTTATAGCTTTTTGTCTATACTTAGGTATATGTCTACTGGTATTTTATTTCAATAACAGGCTCACATTTTTTTAGAATCCAAAGGCAAAAGAGAAGGTCCCACGCAAAAAAATGGACGTTGTCAAACATGCAAGCGGCCGTACGCGATGTGATCGCATGTAAACGTCCAGTAAAACGATCCAGTAAAGAAACCAACGTGCCACGAGAAACATTAAGACGACACGTAAAGAAACCAACGTGCCACGAGAAACATTAAGACGACACGTAAAGAAACCAACGTGCCACGAGAAACATTAAGACGACACGTAAAGAAAGCTCATTGTGGAGAAGGCGTCGTAAAGTGTTTTGGACGCAAACCTATTTTATATAAGGATTAGGAAGGCGAACTGAAGGAAACTATAATCGATATGGAATGGAAACTGTTCGGCCTGACAAGAGTTGGCGCGAGGCGACATGTCTATCAGTATTGCGAACAAAAGATGATCAAGCATCCCTTCAATCATGAAACTCAAAAAACAGGTAAGGATCGGTTGACGGGCTATCTGAAAAGGCACCCGGTTATCAGCCTGCGAATAACCAACTCCAAAGGTTGACCGATACATGCAGCTGCTAGAAACGACCGACCCTCTTTGACGGGAATGGGAAGAGGGTGATTCCTGAATGAAACATATTTAACGTCGATGAATCGGGGTTCACAAATTGTCAAAAACCTGAAAGGTTTTGACCAAGAAGGGGAAGAGGGCACTGGAGCGTGACTAGTGCTGAGAAGGGGAAGAGGGCACTGGAGCGTGACTAATGCTGAGAAGGGGAAGAGGGGCACCGGAGCGATGACTAGTGCTGAGAAGGGGAAGAATGTTACCATTGTGACATGCGTGCCAGCAACTGACGTCTATGTCCCGCCAATGATGACATTTCCCAGAGTACGCATGAACCGAAACTACTTGACGGGTTGCCTCCTGGTAGCCTTGGTCACGTGAACAAAAGTGGGCGGATTACGGCAGAGCAGTTCGAGTGCTGGTTCGACCATTTCTTTGGAGCGATGTAGCCAAGTCATCGCACCGTAAAGGTGTTGCTCATCTTAGATGTCCACAGCAGCCATACCAAGAAAATGAAACTAATAGATAAGGCAAGAGACAACAACGTCGTCATCATATCATTGCCGTCCCACTGCCCGCACACGCTTCAGTCCCTCGACGTGAGCGTGTTGAAGAGTGTAAATGTGAATTACAACAGAGAAGTGTAGATTTGGTTGCGCCAACACCCTGGCCGCTCAGTTATAGAACTCCAGATAGCAATCCTCTTTGGATCGGCACACACCAAAGCTGCTACTGTGAGCAATGCAGTCAGTGGTTTCTGGATAAATCCCTTCAACCCACACATCACTGTTGACGATTGTGTCGCGGCCGATGTGACGGATAAACTAGATCTCGCTGCTGACTTGCTTCGTCTACAGCATAATACTACGTCTGCTGGTGGCCTGCCTGATCCACAGCCGAATGCTACGTCTGCTGGTGACCTGCCTGAACCACAGCCGAATGCTACGTCTGCTGGTGACCAACCTGATCCACCGCCGAATTCTACGTCTTCTGGTGACCTGCCTGATCCACAAACGTATGCTACGTCTGCTGGTGGCCTGCCTGATCCACAAACGAATGCTACGTCTGCTGGTGACCTGCCTGATCCAAAGCCGAATTCTACGTCTGCTGGTGACCTGCCTGATCCACAAACGAATGCTACGTCTGCTGGTGACCTGCCTAATCCACAGCCGAATGCTACATCTGCTGCTGACCTGCCTGATCCACAAACGAATGCTACGTCTGCTGGTGACCTGCCTGATCCACAGCCGAATTCTACGTCTGCTGGTGACCTGCCTGATCCACAAACGAATGCTACGTCTGCTGGTGACCTGCCAAATCCACAGCCGAATGCTACGTCTGTTGCTGACCTGCCTGATCCACTAAACGAATGCTACGTTTGTTAGTGACCTGCCAGATCCACAGCCAAATGCTAAGTCTGCTGGTGACCTGCCTGATCCACAACCACCAACGATTGTTCAGTACATACAGTATACTATAGAGCCCGTCAATCGATATGCGACTAAGCTGTTCACACGGGATCAGAAATTGTATTGAAGTTTTGGCGACTTCGTAAGAATGCGATGATGCAATTTCATATCGGCATAATATATCACAAATTATATGGATTGCACATTTTTTTCAGCGTCATCGCTGATTATCAGTTTTTCGCTGATGCCAATGTGAAGGCCGACCCACAAAGTATGCAATGAGAGAGCCGGAGCTTTCAACACCCGGCGATCTAGAAGTTGTCGGTTTATCTTTTAAAGATCTCATTTGTTCGCCAAAACTTACCACGCCAAAGTTGGCAGGTGGGGATGGGGCAGCCAGAAAACGGAGAGTTGCGCACACAGAAATAGTAACAAGTTCGCCGTGCAAAAAAAGGTGATAGAAAGTAACGCCAAAACAAACAACAAAGAAACATTGTCAAAAAAAGGATCAAAATTGAAAAGTTAGCTACGACAAGAGTTGAATCTAGGAATTCATCTCATAAATGTGGCTTAGATTTTGGCAGCAGAACTGATCAAAAAAGAAACGGAGATTGGATTCAGTGCAAACCATGCTGTTTTTGGTTTCGCGAATCGTGCGCCGAAGAGTGTGGTATTCTAGCTTATTGTTACAGTTTAAAAACATTATGCGACGGCCTATTCCATGCACTATATATGAGGCAATTCGGACATATATTTCATATTGGCCAAAAAACAAAACCATGCTCATAATACCCGACTTTACCCTACACTTTAAATATTCACGATAAATCTAAGTAACATTGTGTAGTTAATATACTGCGGTAGTACAACTGATGTAACACAGAAAAAACAATCGCAATTCCGGACATTTGTTCATAATTACTAAGATCAAAGGGTTACGCCGCTAATGTAGTCAATAGGAAATAGGTTCTGGCGCAAGTACTCGACGCCTAGAACGGACGTCTGAACGAGTCTGCTGCAAGAGCGGTCGTTGTCTTCGCAGCGGACAAATCATTACGCTTTGGAGGTGTAGTCAATGTTAAATCAAATGTGTGTACCGATGGGCGGCAGACGAGGGCTTCCAGTGACGTGTATGACGAAATCGCTGAAGCGGTCTGAATGTTTGTTCACGTGTGCAACTATTATTTAACAAGATTTAACAAGATTTGCCATCCAAGCCAAAGGCCCAGATGGCAAGTGGACAAGGAAGCCATTGGCTTATCGAGAGTCCAACAATGTTCACCTACTTATAACCCGCCCTCCTGATATATGTGTCAACCTTGTTTTTAAACATATTCACGCTGGTAGCAGTTACACAATCTGTAGACAATTTGTTCCATTCATTTATTGTCCTCTGTGAGAACGAGTGCTTCCTGATGTCCAATCTACATTGATCCTTTACTAATTTTACCTCATGTCCTCTAGTTCTGCTATCCTTCTTGAGTGAGAAAAACATATTTCTATCAATAATTTCATACCCATTCAATATCTTAAAAACTTCAATCTGATCTCCTCTTAACCTCCTTGTCTCTAGAGTTGTTAAACCACATTCTTTCAGGCGTTCTTCATAACTAAGGTCTCTAAGTTCTGGAATCATTTTAGTTGCTCTCCTTTGTATGCGTTCAAGCGTATCTATATCCTTCTTACGATATGGTCTCCATGCTTGTATACAGTATTCTAAATGAGGTCTAACTATTGCTTTATAAAGAGGTATAATTAACTTTTTTCCCTTGTATGTTATGTTTCTTCTAATCAATCCAAGAATTTGATTACCCTTTGAAGCTGCAATACCACACTGCTCTGAAACTTTCATATCAGCGCTTATTGTAACTCCTAAGTCCTTTTCTTTTACAGTAGTACCCAGAACAGTATCTCCCATTTTATAGTTTACATTCAAGTTCCCATGTCCTGTATGTAGGCATTTACATTTCCCAAAATTGAACAGCATCTGCCATTTCTCAGACCATTTCACTAATCTGTCTAGATCGTTTTGTAAATGTTGTTTATCACCATCAGTATTAACCTTTCTAAACAGTTTTGTGTCATCCGCAAATTTCAGTACGTTACTTGTTATACTGTCGTCCAAGTCATTGATATAAATTAAGAATAATATAGGTCCTAGTACTGACCCTTGAGGTACCCCACTCAAAACCGATTTCCAATTTGAAACTTCTCCATCTACTACAACTCGTTGTCTTCTGTCAGTCAGCCATTGTTCTATCCAGTCAGTTATGCTATCCCCGATACCATGGGCTTTTAATTTAAGTAGCAATCTTTGATGTGGCACTTTGTCAAAAGCTTTCTGAAAATCTAAGTAGATAATATCTACTGGCGATCCCACGTCTATCCACTTAGTGATTTCTTCCAAAAAACATAACATATTTGTTAAGCATGACCTTGCTTTAAGGAATCCATGTTGAGATGAATTTAATAATTTATGCTTAACGAGGAAGTCCACCATATGGTCTTTAATTAACCTTTCTAATAATTTACAAATCACTGACGTTAAACTCACTGGTCTGTAATTCTCTGACTTATTTCTCGAACCCTTTTTAAATAATGGTATGATGTTTGCTTCTTTCCATTCAAACGGAACAACTCCCTCTTTTAATGACAAGTTGAATACTCTTGCAAGTGGTATACTGATTAGATCTACTGTTTCCATTAGTAATTTTGGAGGAATCCCATCCACTCCCGGTGATTTGTTATCCTTCATTGCCCTTATTTTCTTAGCTACCAATTCTGGAGTTACAACTAACGGTCCTAAATATTCAGATTTAGCCCCCTGAAATTTAGCATCAGCAACTGGTAATGAACTAATGTCTTCCTTGGTAAACACTGAACTGAAGTAACCATTTAGGTCTTCCGCCATTAAAAACCCCTGTGATATTATATTTCCAGCACTGTCTTCTAGAGGTCCAACCTTGTCTTGTACGTTTTGTTTACTCCTGACATATGCATAAAAACTCTTGCTGTCATTTTTTATGTTACATGCCAGTTTTTGCTCATAGCTTCTTTTAGATTGTCTGATTTCAGTTGTAGCTGCATTAAGTGCCTCTTTGTATTTTGCATAGTCTTCTTCCTTTCTGGTACGCCTATAAACCCTCCACATAGTTTGTTTTAGCATTATTTTTCTAATAGCCTCTTTTGACAAATGTTTCTTTCTACACCGTTTTCCTTGTTTTCGGAAGGGAACAAATTTATCGATGATACTCTCAATTTCATATTTAAGAATGTTCCAGCATTCAATTGCGGTCTTATTCATCAGCATGTTATTCCAATCTAGCTGTGCTAAGTATTTTCTCATATCTTTGTAGTTACCTTTGTGGAAGTTTCTCTTGTACGTTTTCTTATTTTTACTTTCTGATTTTACATTGATGTCAAAATGTATTTGATTATGGTCACTATTACCCAATGGTTCAAATATTTTTACATTGTCCACTAATTCTTTTTGTGATGACAAAACTATATCTAATACATTTTCTCCCCTGGTTGGTTCTAGTACGTGCTGAGTAAGAAAGCTATCCTGGATTAAACATAGAAATTGTTGATCCTCAATCCCTGTGCTCTCTAGAGAATTCCATTGTATGTGTCCATGGTTAAAATCTCCCATTATGATACATTCCCCTTTACTAACTTCCTTTATAGCGTTTTTTATTTTTGTGTTGTCCTCTTCGTTTATGTTTGGACTTCGGTAAACTAATCCAATAGTTAATTTTGAATTTCCTGAAACAATTTTGCACCAAACAGCTTCATCGCAATCTGCTTCCCTTTCTAGTTTTATTTCATAAGCCTGAATAGATTCTTTAACATATAAAATAACTCCCCCGCCCCTTCTTCCTATTCGATCTTTCCTAAACATTACGTATCCTGTCAGTCCTAATTCAGCATCTGTAATATCTATGTTGGCCCATGATTCAGTTATACTATGCACGTGTTGTGTTGTCACTGTATCCAGTATGATGAACTGGGTCGCGGCTTCTTCGTCTACGTTACATGGACACCTGCAAGCGTGACATGAACATGGCAGGCATCAGCATAATCAGCTGGGAGACAGCCGCCGATGATAGAGGCCACTGCAGACTGTTTGTTCAGAAGGGCAACAGAAGACGAGAAAAGAAACGAACCGCACAACTGGGTGAGAAGATGAACCACAAAAAAAACAGGGATCTGCAAATCCTGCACCTTCTCAGCCCGCTGTCTTCGCCTGGAGCAAGTGCGGCTGAGATTGCCACGCCAGAGTAAGGTTCTTGAGCCACACCAGACGATGCGCAAACGTTGTTGACCACCACGGTACAAACCATTGTCTTGCGAGACAGAACGATGCCAAACATGTGGTCATTGTCCTTGTCTTCAGGATGTTCATAGTTTTCTCCCAATCGTAGCTGCTGCCAGAGAAATGCTACACATCGTCAGGCCTAAACCGCTTTTACTGTTTTTATATAGATATATCCACATTGTGCGTTGTTGCCTGACCAGGGCAAACGCTCGTTGCTCGTTGTCAGCTTTGTAATAATCTTACTATAATCCATGTAGCGTTTGTATTGTATGCTGCGTCTCGTACGTACACTGCATCTCAGGCTCAACACTTTCATTGCTCCAAGAAGCATCAATAACATTTTTATGATATCGATATCGCCCCTGAGTCGAAGAATTACAGCAACGCTCTGCGTGTTTTCTATGATTGTTACGTTACATTAGTAACGTTTTTCGCAACGCTCTGTCTATTTTCTGTTACGTGAATCGTCCGCACCGTAGACTTTACACGTCGTAAGCCAACCAATCGATTATACCACTTCGCCACTTTTTAATTCTTATCAGGTCGTGGCAGCGGTGATATGCTGAGTGGTGCCACTGGCGGGGAGTTTAACAGACGTCATGGTTTACGTAACTACTAAGTTGTCCCGTCGGGAGGATGGGTATGTTTGCTAGTATTAATAAACATAATAATATATTATGTTAACCGATGGCCAACATGTTAACAGTTCAGTGTCGTCATATAATGCTTGTGATGTATTTGATTAATACTTGTGGTGCATCTGATTAATGCTTGTGATGTATTTGATTAATACTTGTGGTGAATCTGAAGAATGCTTGTGGGGTGTCTGATTAGTGCTTCTGATGTATTTGATTAATACTTGTGGTGAATCTGAAGAATGCTTGCGGTGTATCTGATGCGCTTCAAAGGAAGCGAGGGTCGTTCCTGTTTTATTAACATGATGATGATGGTCACGCTACACCGGTCATCAATCTTATTTCAAATAACAAAACCAGCTTAGTGAAGGATTTCTTTTAACCACAACAATTCAAGCTGACACACTCAACGTCTCGGCTACTCACACCAGCTTTCTTCAGGAATTGAATTCTAGGATGACTTAGTTGTTCTTCTTCTGCGCGCCAGATAGCACGGCAAGCAGGCTGTCCCGTAACGCCGAGTGAGAAAACTTGAATAGTTGTAGTTGTGACTAAATTATTCTCTACCAACCTGATGAACATTTTCATTAAAACAAAAACAATGTTGCTGTTTGAGGTAAAATAACGTTAGATGTTCATATAGTGTTAACATGTTATGTAATATTTGGATTGTGCCACTACTCTCTCTCTCTCTCTCTCTCTCTCTCTCTCTCTCTCTCTCTCTCTCTCTCTCTCTCTCTCTCTCTCTCTCTCTCTCTCTCCCTCTCCCTCTCCCTCTCCCTCTCCCTCTCCCTCTCCCTCTCCCTCTCCCTCTCCCTCTCCCTCCCCCTCTCTCTCTCTCTCTCTCTCTCTCTCTCCCTCTCCCTCTCCCTCTCCCTCTCCCTCTCCCTCCCCCTCCCCCTCCCCCTCCCCCCCTCTCTCTCTCTCTCTCTCTCTCTCTCTCTCCCTCTCTCCCTCACACAAACACACACACACACACACACACACACACACACACACACACACACACACACACACACACACACACACACACTCACACTCACACTCACACTCACACTCACACTCACACTCACACTCACTCACATAGTATTAAAATGTTATACAATATTTGGATTACCCCACTCTCTCACTCACGTTGTCATCGCTTCCCGTGGGCCACCAGGTTATCACAACGTTTTGTTTCGTCTCGACGTTGATTGCTTCAAGAGAACAATGGCACCGCCAAGGCAACTCACCGAGATTTATCTGCGTATATGCTCAAGCACGAGGCGAACAACTGTCTTAACGATTCATCGCTCACTACAGCAGAGTTATAACGAGAACAGGGTTATCGACATAGCGTTCACCAAGGCACTGGTTGGTTTATTTTTTCCCGTATTGGTGCCTTGGGTTTGTATTTACATCAAGCAGCTTGTCATATATCTTACAGCTGTAGACATTTGCAAACATTGTGTTAGATGCGATTCTTCAATAACAAGTGTTTTCGATAGCGTTGTGTGCGCACCGATATCATTCGGCATAGGACAAGTGGTACAAATGACTCACTCGTACTAAGCCCCCCCAACAAAGAAAAAGGCCCCCACCACATCTGATTTGATCGGACTTCACTGCTGCCAAAACGAACAAATAGTTCATTAGTGTTTGGGACTGTTCAACAGATGTACAATCAGATCTAACTATTCACACGATCACTCGAACCGTTGGTAACTATTCATACGATCATTAGATCCGTTGGTAACTAATTTGGTAGAAAGTGTCTGAACGTTACTCTTTGCTTGCTCCTGAGAACTTGCTCCTGAGAACTTGCTCCTGAGAACTTGCGCGGTCTCTTGTGCATGTCATTAACGCGATGCTGTAGTTCTTGCATGTCACTGTACGCATTACTTTCTCGTTTGACATCATACGCTGTGTGTGTGTTCGTGTGCATGTTTATGTTTGTGTGCGTGTGCGTCTATGTGGGGGTGCGTGTGTGCGTGTGTGTGTGACATTTAACAAAATTAATAATTGATACACATGTTGCATTAATTATCATGTTTGCGTTCTGCCAACGCAGTAATCTATAACGTACAAGGTATCGGTGATTAATAATCCGCCGTCACGCGCTAGGAATCACTGACTGGAAAGAATCTCAAGCATATGCGTCGCCTTCACGTTGACAAATAGCGCCGACTCTATTCGTCGCAACTCGGCTTTCTGTGCCTCGGAAATTCATTTTGTCGTTCTACACCATAAATCATGTAATCAAAATGCATTTCCGAACATTCGTTGATGACTAATTATGTGTAATGATTTCACACGTCGTGTCAAACCGTGGAAATAATTTAACAACGTCTACGAAGCTTTCTAGTGACCATATGCTCCAAATTAGGATGTAAAGAGGATAAATAACGAAGCTTTTTTATAGGTCGGCATGGTTCTTTACTAGAAGGTGAATCGCTTTCCCGAACCGGATAGAGGATAAAGGAAGACATTATACAACAGCTACGTTCTACCGCACACTTACTATTGCAGCACGCTCTGGGGAAACGCTAGCTCATCAGAGCGCATCAACAAACTGCACAAGCTGCCAGGACAATAACAGACTCTGTATACAGAGCTCCGAAAACACGAATACAAATCTTCAAGAACTAAATAGTCGTTACTGGTGCAAAAAGATCTGGAACTCTGTCAGCCCCGGCACTACGAAGTTATAACTCTATATACGCTTTTAAAACATGTTATCTAAACAATATCCTCGACAGTGAACAGTGACGCACTAGACCACAAACGCTTAAACGTATTTGTAACTTTAATGCAATTTAAAATACAAATTATTATTTTAACCGGTTGCAACCTTTCGCACTAATTGTAGTTCGTGCGTCTTGCCTCGTTTCAATTTTTTCGCCAAAAGTATGTGCACACTTTTAGTAAGCCGACTGCGTATGTTACTTCAACTAGTCAATACAACATATTTATAAATGTATACATTTATACATTTAAACATCGATGAATCTGACATTAATAATTAAGGAGCTTTTTTCGGATAAATACAATCAAACTGTTTATGTTAATCAATGGGAACTTTGAACATCTTCACCATCTGTTCAAAGGTTCATAGAGCTTCTTAGTAAACGGATACAGAATAGAACCACTGATATTCAATTAGCAGTACTTCTGCGCCTTGGTGGTGTGACATTAATATACGCTCAATTCCACACCAATAAATATACCTCGGCCCCGATGACACATATATTAAGAAACTCTTCTTGAGGGGCCATTCAGTTTATTGGTGATTAACTTTTAACGGCTAACGTTTAAACAAATGTGTGTGTTGCTTTCTCCAACGTCGAATCAAGGCCCGTTCACACGAGCGACTAGTTGTCCCATTGGTCGGGCGACACGGTGTCGTCCAACCAATGGGACGCATCGTGTCGTGTTGCTTTCAAGAAACGATGCATCCCATTGGTTGGGCGGCACTGTCTACGTTAAACCCAGGTGGTTAACTAATTAAATAGTTGTGTTTTAAATCCTAGCCGCCCCAGTAATTTAGACGATAGAAGGTGTTTTAGTTATTTATCAACTAAAGTGATATGCACAAGTTGTGCTTTGTTGTAAGTGTTTTCAGTGTGAACGAAAACATATGAATCATGCTAATGAACGGCTTACGTGACCATGTGTGCCTCCAATCGGTCGGCTCACACGGTGGCGGCCGGTATCGCGGTGCAAGAATCGCTCGTGTAAACATCCGATTACCGAGGCCAATTTATGGGTTCGATTGTGTCCGTCGAATTGGGGCTAGTCCCAATTTGACCGACAGTTGGCGGCGATTTTGAGGCAGTGATCAGCAACCGACAGCATATATTTCAACACAACTCAAATCGGCAGAGGCGCGAGTCAAGATCTAGGTGACAGTGTCTAGACAAGTCGCTCGTCCAAACTGGCACACAATTTAGCTGCCATTTAATTGTTCGCTCAGCCGGTTCGCATGACGCGCGGTAAAAAACCATCAATCCTACTAATATTATCGCATAATATTTCACTGGTGTGACGCCAAAGAGCTTACTATGATTAAATCTCTTTAATTACACTGACCAGGGTTTCGTGACTGATTGCGTCCCCCGCGTCTCTATTCGTCCCTAGTGTAATCCAAACGCTTTCTCCTCCACCATAAGTCATTCGAGTGTATTAATTCTTGATTATGTCTGCAACCTCCCGGTGTTTCCTTGAGGCGTCGTTTGTCATTGCACATTAATTATCTATCACCTGCGAACCTTTCTGCTGATAGACGATTAAGTCTATTATTATATGGTTTTGTTTTCAAGAAACAAGTTATATTTGTCATGCCAACGTGATGAATTGATTCGCGCTTGCTAGTGAACGCGCTTACTGTGATTTGACAAATCAAGTTGAAAACAACATTTGCCAACCTTTAAACTTGAATTACAAGACTGAATTTTTGCAGTAGTCTTGATATATACAAGTAATGTCAGACTGTAAACCACTGACCTATACAACACGTGTGACAGACACTAGGCCTACTCTGTACTGTAGCGTGTAGGCTGCTTATACGAAATGCGCAATCAGAAGAGAAGAGACAGAGAGAGAAGAGAAGTAAACTGTAAGATTCTATAAGTACGATGTTGATTCTTCTTTCTAATATTTCTAACGACGAAGGCTGAGGATGATGACGATTATTGTTATTACTGTCATTATTGTCATTATTGTCATTAATGCCATCATTATAATAATTATAATTATTTTATTATTGTTATTATTGTCATTAATGCCATTATATTATAATTATTGTCATTATTTTTAGTATTGTTATTATTTTCATTAATGTCATTATTATAATTATTGTCATTATTGTTATTATTGTCATTATTATCATTAATGCCATTATTATAATTATTATCATTATCTTTATTGTTGTTATTATTGTAATTATTATTATTATTTTATTATTGTTAGTATTATTATTGTTATTATTATTATTATTATTGCCATCATTAAGTAAAATAACAATTAAGTAAGATCATTATTATTATTATTATCATCATCATCATCATCATCATTATTATCGTTATAATTATTTTTTAGTAAAATTATTCTCGTCATCATTATTGATATAATTATCATTAAGTAAGATTATTATTATTATTATCATCATCATCATCATTATTATGCTTATTATTATTATTACTACGATGATTATAAGAACAGTGATGACGTCCATCGTATTGAGCTCGTTAACCTGGAGTAACTGCGCACTGTGCGCGGCATAGATAACCTGTCGTCACATCAGCTCGTTAACCTGGAGTAACTGCGCACTGTGTGCGGCATAGATAACCTGTCGTCACATCAGCTCGTTAACCTGGAGTCACTGCGCATTGTGCGCGGCATAGATAACCTGTCGTCACATCAGCTCGTTAACCTGGAGTAACTGAGCACTTTGCGCAGCATAGATAACCTGTCGTCACATCAGCTCGTTAACCTGGAGTCACTGCGCACTGTGCGCGGCATAGATGAGCTGTCGTCACATCAGCTCATTAACCTGGAGTAACTGAACACTGTGTGCAGCATAGATAACCTGTTGTCACATCAGCAATTTTCTTTGAAAATAAAACTGATATTCCGCTACCAGTGTTCACCGTGGTGGAGAACAGTTGAAGGCGGTCGTATCGATTCTACCACCTCGTTGATGATGCCGCGAAACGAGCCCTGTCCGCTTGAGCGTTCGGTGCGGTTGATCAAACGGCGTGGCGTCTTCGCTGGCTCCTTTGACTAGGCGTAGAGCATCACAAGTCACACTTCGCAAATAGCCGGGCTGCCTCTGCATCTGACATGCACGTAAAGGTGTCTTCGTAGTCGCGCTGCGTTAGAAATATTCGCGAAACAACTGGGACTGACGCGTGTCGTTCAGTAAAGGTTCCTGCTCAATTTGATTGTTTTCAGGATAATTTCGCGAAAAAAATTTAACCCATCTTTCATGCACTAGGTGAAATACGTGTTTATTGCATGCGTCATTTGCATTTTAATAAAGTTCCTAATATCCTAGACGAGGTGGCTGTTGGTGCATTGGAATTACGCCTCTAACGTGGCGTATGACTGGCGTATGACTGACATGATAGTTCGTCGTTTTTATCATACAAATCATGTCGTGTAGTATAAACTATATATATAATATATACATGTATATATGTATGTATATATATATATGTATACATATGTATATATATATATATATATATATATATATAAATATATATGTATATATATATATATGTATATATATATATATATATATATATATATATATATATATATATATATATATATATATATATATATATATATATATATATATATATATATATATATATATATGTATGTATGTATGTATGTATGTATGTATGTATGTATGTATATATATATATATATATATATATATATATATATATATATAATTAAATTACGGTTCACATATATATATATATATATATATATATATATATATATATATATATATATATATATATATATATATATATATATATATATATATGTGAACCGTAATTTTTCCATATAATGTTACCGTCATTTGTTTATGAAGCTCGACCATGCCGTTTAGCATTCAATGTAAAAATGAAATTCAGTGCGAAAGAGATAACGGTGAAATTATACTACAACATTAGCTATGTAATTGTACCTTTTACTAGATCATATGATTTTACGTTACGAAAAACATCAGAATTTGTTTATTTATTTAATCCACGAAAAATGCTTCGTGAACTAACACAGTGCAGGATTTGGAACATTTAAGTAATGAAAACATCGTTTTAATATTATTAAGGTCCCTCCTCAATTCGATTTCTTGCTCGTCTCATTTCAACTTCCTACCTACCCAGTATCCACTACGACATGGTAGCTCGCTTGTGCAACTTTTGTGTGTAGTTTTTGTGAAATCATCAAACAAACTATTCAATTATTTAATCTTTAATCCCGCATTTATTGAAGTGAAAATGGAAACGCTGAAAAATCACGAATATTGCCTTCGGTGTAATTTCATAACCGGGTCATGTGATCGGCGAGTGGATGGAAGTCACGCCGAAGATCAGCCTTGTATAAAGTGTTTATCATTTTGGATATCCACTATTTTGAGCCTTACCAGATCTAACGACTAAGGTCAACTCTTTCGACGATTTGAATAAAAATACGCACTTTTTTATTAAATCGGCTGCGGATATTATTTCAACTATTCACACACTACATATTAGGACAGAAACAAATCAGATTTGCATTAGGTGAAATCAGTTGAGAATGGAGTTTTAATGTCCTTTTCTAATCCATTGGCCGTCGCAAATATGAAACGCTCCTGCCTGTATCGTGTCCAACGTGGCGAACGACCAGGCGCCGATACCCCGAGGACAACGGATTGTTTTACTGCGGCGTTGCCGGTGTCAGCGCATTGCGGACAACAGATATGCGAATACCACAGGCCCGGATCATCGAGTGGGTCTTAATTCTGTGAAATCCGCACTGATTTTACGTCAACGGATATGACAAACGGAAAGGCGAGCGAAAACCTACCAGCTGTTGACGTCTTCTTCGCCGAAACAAAACCGCAGGGAGTGTCCAGTTGTTAATTGAAGTGGAGCTGGCCGCGGCACTGAGCTGCGCAGGAAGGTCCAGAAACAAGACGTGGCGCAAATGCGTAGACATGAACTGTTTTCTGGAATGCGTTGTCTGTCTGCACGCTATAAGCATGTGGCAATAATTCCTGGATGCGACCTGGTGTTTCGTATCCATTGACTGACATTAAACTACAACAGAGCAGTGCATAACTGTCGACCCAGGATGTTTTCAGCAAACAGCGAAATTCGTACAAGCGAAACGGGCATTGCGACTGTCACAAGGACATAGGCTAATAACATGAACCCTAAATCACACCTGTGATCATAAAGAACGTTATTATTATTTGAAATATCAATGAATAACACTCAAATTAGTACGACTAAAAGCAATGTGTGGACCACCAACGTTTGAGTGGAACCACAAACGTTACACATTTGAAGGTCCAACTGCCCACCATCGTTTCAGCACAGGTGTAGAACACTGGCGTGTGTTTGACAATGGTTTGATGGCAATTTATTTATATATTTTATCACTTAGTGAAACAGGCTTGTACTGTTTCGAATCACAACTATATACGTATATTCATCGATGACGTATTCTAATTGTGCCGTCGACACGAACGTCAGCGTGCGTGCGTGCGTGCGTGCGTGCGTGCGTGCGCGCGTGCGGTTGTGCCTAACTGTGCGTGTGTTTGTGCATGTACAAAGGTATGCATGTATAACGGTCTCTATGTTACTCCGTACGTGTAGCCGTGTCATCGAATACATTGCACTGCTCGAATGGCTGCCGTGACGCAATTGCATACGTCATAGCAACAGCGGACAAGAAATGGCATAGCGCGCTTCCGGTGTGTTTTTGCTCCAGGAAGTGTAAATGTATTATCGGGCAGAGCGTTTGTTGGAGACTTTCTCTCACAAATAGTACTCTCGACAAGTCACGCTCTTGCGGGTGGTAATATAACAGCCGTTTCACGCGGTGGTATTGTTCCGATATTGCGTCACGCAAAAACCTACAACGGCGATAACTTCATCGACTAAGGTTAGATCATGTGCTCAATATGTTAATGAGTTAAAAAATACGCCATAAAAGCGACGCAATATAAATCGTGTACAAATAGAACTCAACTGCATTGAGGAAGATTTATATGTACTTTCATCGTCTTATTTCGCAACATATATGTTTTTTCATATATGATATGGTCAATCATATGAACAATACGCCATCGAAATATAAATAGCGATAACTTAGCTTTACCCTTTTGATAAATAAAAGAGAAATATTGCAGTGGTAATAGTATAGGGTTGCTTCCGGAAGCCGTTGCTGTTCTATGGTCGTGTGCAACAAGGTTTCGTGGCAGTCTACCGGTTCACCGATAAACGACCAAACACGGGAACACTAATTCCGCAACACACCAATCGATCACTCAGTCGCCCACTTCAACGGCGGTTCGTCACGTTTTGTTTAACGCATATCTCTGTATTTACCAAGAGTTGCATCTCCTCAAGCAGAACCGTCGATACATGGGACGTTCCCTGTTTATATCTATGTTTCTGGTCATGAATCCCAAGGTTATGTATTTAGCTACAGTTATCTTGTTGAGACTGCTATTAAATGGCATTTCCTAGGGTCAACCTTGAACGATTTGGCCGACGAGCCTTCCCTTGTTTAGATTCTTCCCTTTGGAGGCTTTTCTCTTCCATCAAGCATTTTCGTAAATTTAGTTCTAG